>JAMPIV010004192.1:92500-105253 GCA_024509875.1 Oreohelix idahoensis
CTGAAGCATTTACATCCAAGCACGTCATATGGCTTTGTACAACAGGCAGAACCATCCTGCATAACCTCTCAGATACACAACATTTATGTTTACAAACAGAAGAAAATAAAATACACTGGGCAGACTGATGAACAACCAGTTTATATACAGAACACAGCCTCTCTTCAAGCAGAACTGTTGTCAATAACTACCATTACAAATACAGAAACTTCTGGAGAAAGTGACAATGAAGTGAGAAGACCAATAGCCAAAGAATTAACACAAGGAGCTGAAGGAACATCCCACGAGATAGTTACATTAAAAGAAGCAGTCCAAGCTCGTTACGATCTTAAAGACTATGAACAAGCAAAGAAGCTCAGCGAAAACCGTAGAATTAATAATAATAATAATAAATTCTTTAAGCACCAAACACGGCGCATAAGGCAGAAACCATTGCTCTCCAGGTTGTTCGTTGTGACGCCACTCCTCTTAACTCTTGCACATTATTTAGGCCCATCGTTCTTCCTTCTCTTATTATTGTTCTTCTAAGTGTTTCTTTTGGTCTTTCTTTTTTCCTCTTACCCTCAGGAACCCAAGTGAGCGCCTGTAGTGGTATTTTGTTGTTTTGCATTCATAGGACATGACAGATATATGACCATCGTCTTTTCCTTATATAGTCGGAGACATATTTCTGCTTAGCGACTTCTCTTATTTGTCGATTAGTCTTGAATTCTTTCCAACTGATGTTCATGAGTTTTCTAAGACATTTGTTCTCGAATGTATTCAACCTGTTCTCCAATGATTTTGTTATTTTCCAACTTTCACAGCCGTATGTCACTGAGATGACATTCGAATTAAGCAGACGAAGCTTGGTATGTATATTCAGTGATCGTAATTTCCAAATGTTAGATAATCTATTGAAGGCGCTAGCTGCCAAAGCAATTCTAGTATGAATTTCTCTTGTTGTGTCACCATCCTGAGTCATTTTACTGCCTAAATAATTGAAACTTTCAACTTTCTGTAGTTTTTCCCCGTTCAGGATGATATCGAAGGTCTCGTTAGAAAAGTTCATAACTTTAGTTTTAGAGGCATTTATTTGGAGACCGATTTTAACAGAGAGATGACACAGATTGTTTACTGTTTCTTGAGCCTAAAATTGCAGACACACAAATACCAACTGTTCATGCTACTAGTGTTTTCAGAGATAATAATGACGTAGGTTTATGGACGACATTGAATAACGAGGAAAAATCATTCTGGATTACAAAAGGCCCATAAGAATGTCAGCACTGGGATCAGCCTTTTATCAATTAGAAGCAAACATACAAAAACCAAGTCCGGTTCTGTTCAAAGAATGTATTCTATTACACTAAAGTAAATGGAGTAACCTACCCTCGAGAATAATAATAATAAATTCTTTAAGCGCCAAACACGGCGCATAAGGCAGAAACCAGTGCTCTCCAGGTTGTTCGTTGTGACGCCACTCCTCTTAGCTCTTGCACATTATTTAGGCCCAACGTTCTTCCTTCTCTTATTATTGTTCTTCTGAGTGTTTCTTTTGGTCTTCCTTTTTTTCCTCTTACCCTCAGGAACCCAAGTGAGCGCCTGTAGTGGTATTCTGTTGTTTTGCATTCGTAGGACATGACCGATATATGACCATCGTCTTTTCCTTATATAGTCGGAGACATATTTCTGCCTAGAGTCTTCTCTTATTTGTCGATTAGTCTTGAATTCTTTCCAACTGATGTTCATGAGTTTTCTAAGACATTTGTTCTCGAATGTATTCAGCTTGTTCTCCAATGATTTTGTTATTTTCCAACTCTCACAGCCGTATGTTAACACTGAGATAACATTTGAATTAAACAGACGAAGCTTGGTATGTATATTCAATGATCGTAATTTCCAAATGTTAGATAATCTATTGAAGGCGCTAGCTGCCAAAGCAATTCTAGTATGGATTTCTCTTGTTGTGTCACCATCCTGAGTCATTTTACTGCCTAAATAATTGACACTTTCAACTTTCTGTAGTTTTTCCCCGTTCAAGATGATATCAAAGGTCTCGTTAGAAAAGTTCATAGCTTTAGTTTTAGAGGCATTTATTTGGAGACCAATTTTAACCGAGAGATGACACAAATTATTTATTGCTTCTTGGGATTGTCTTGGTGTTGAACTTAAGAATGCTACATCATCTGCGAAATCCAGGTCCCCCAGGAATTTTCCATTTGTCCATTTTATACCCAATTGTTCATTGTGGGTATAGTTTCTCATAACCCAATCAATAGCTATTCCAAAAAGTAGTGGTGACATAATACAGCCTTGTTTCACCCCTGTTTCTACTGTAAACCATTCTGTATTCCGTTCTAACACAACATCTTGCATTGTCATATAGCGCTTTGATTATATTCACATATTTTGTTGGAAAACCATAGATTGTAAGTATCTTCCACAATGATGGGCGGTGTAGACTATCAAAGGCTTTTTGAAAATCGACGAAGGTGATAATAAGTGGCGATTGCCTTTCCACTGATTCTTCAATAATTGTTCTTAGTGTGAATATTTGATCAATACATGATCGTTTCGGCCTGAAACCCGCTTGTTCTTCTCTGATCTTTTCGTCAGCATGCAATTTAAGTCTTTCTAACATCATGCAACATAATAATTTTCCAGGTACTGATAATAGAGATATACCACGCCAGTTATTACAGTCTGATAGATCACCTTTCTTCGGTAACTTTACAATAATACTGTCTTTCCATTGTTGTGGTGGTTGTTCTTCTCTCCATACTTCATTTATAATATCTAAAATTCTCAAGAGGTTGTTGTCATTAACTGCTTTAATCATTTCCCCTGAAATTTCGTCAACTCCAGCAGCTTTAAAATTTTTTAATCTTTTAACGGCTTGTTTGATCTCGTCCAGCGTGAATTCATCGCAAGTTATTGGCAAGGTGGTTGTGGATGTTTCATTATTAAAATCAGGTGTTACTGTTGGTGGCGGTCTGTTTAGCACCTCCATGAAGTGCTCAGCCCATCTCTTCATTTGTTCTTTTTCTGTTGGTATTGAATTCCCTAATTTACCTTTAACAGGTGTTTCCATAGCAGTAGGCTGGTGACATAGTTGTTTTGTAATTTGATAAAGGCACCTACTATTACCAGTTCTTGCAGCATTTTCAGCTTCTACGGCCAGTTCATTGATGAAATGTCTTTTATCTCTTCGAGTTTTTGTCTTCACTTCTTTATTTAACAAGTTATAAGTTAGTTTGCAAGATTCAACTGCATTATGTGTACTTGCCGCTAGTAGTTTAAGTTTTGCTGTTTTCCTTTCTTGTATTTTATCCCAAGTATCTTCTCTCATCCATTTTTTTCTTTTTATGTACTAGGTATCCGGTGGTCGCTACAGCTGCTTCTGTCATTGCTGTTCTCAGTTGTTCCCATTTAGTATCGATTGTCTTGGTGGTGATATCGTTGTCAATTTTGCCTAAAGCATCGAAATAGTTGTTCATTTTGACATTATATTCCTTCTTTATATCATTTGATTGCAGTCTGTGTACATCTATTCTTCTATTTTTATTTCCTACGAAAGGAAAAGTCTACTGTTTTGGGTGCAAACTTTTCTCTAACCAAATTACTCAACTACAGCATTTAGAGGAGATGACGAAACATTTGATTCTCCAAACAATGGTAACGTTTTTGGATTGCTTGAATTAATTGCCAGATTTGATCCCTTCCTGCATGCTCACATAAATCAGTATGGAAGTAAAGGCGGGGGTCAGCCATCGTACTTATCCAAAACTATATGTGAAGAGATTATCCAGCAATACTTAGCGACATTAAACAAGCAGGTTATTTTAGTTTATCAGTTGATTCAACCCCTGATGTTTACCATGTTGATCAACTTACTGTTAATGTTAGATATGTTTCTTCTAGTGATGGATTACCAGTTGAACGCTTTCTGAGGTTTTTTGAGCTGAAAGATCACATCTGAGAGAATATTGCTGAGCGGATACGGAACTACTTCAGTGAACGTGAAGTTAATTTCAGTAAATGTAGAGGTCGGAGCTATTATAGACCGAAAGGGAGGCATCAAAGAAGAGTTGGCCACTCGAAAAGCAGCAGCTGGGAGACTTTTTTAGGCCATAAATCGAGGATTCTCAGCAAGAGAGAGGTTGGGAAGAAAACGAAGATGGCTGTAAACCGCTCCACCTATGTCCCAGTATTGACATATGGATGCGAGTCATAGGCAATGACTACAACCCACAAAAGCCAGATCCAAACCTCAGAAATGAGGTATCTGAGGAAGGTAGTTGAAGTAACAAGAAGGAACATGGTCCGCAACCATACGATACGTCAAGGCCTAAAATCCCACCCCCTGCAGACACAAGTAGAACAGTGCCAACTAAGATGGTTTGGCCATGTCTGCAGAATGGGAGAAGACCGGCTACCATGACAAGCATGGGAAACAAAGAGCCAGGGATCCAGACCCCCAGGACGACCCAGAGTCCGCTGGGAGGACAACATTAGACAATCTTTGAAGGACCGAGGACTAGAATGGAACCAGGTCAGGAGGAAGACAGCCGATAGGATAGTCTGGCGCTCTCTCTTCCAAAGATCTACACCTCACGGTAGAAGGGGAACGACTAAGTAAGCACGTAAATGTAGAGGTCAATCATATTATAATGCAGGTAATATGGCTGGAAAGTATAACGGAGTTCAACAAAAAATTCTGGAAAGGAACAGGTTTGCAAAGTTTATTCCATTCGCTGGACATTCCCTAAATCTAGTTGGACGAACCGCAGTTGACACGTGTCTGGATGCAGTGAATTCGTTTGGTACAATAAATGAGTTTTATTGTTTTTTCTCAGTTTCCACAAAAAGAGGGTCAGTGCTGACACGTTTTTTGCCTCCAGAGTTAAGTTCCTAAGCATTTATCAGACACAAGATGGGAGGCTCACGCCAAAGCTACTGCAGCGATTAGCGAAAGTTATGCTAACATTGTTGAAGACATCAGTCATATTTACGGTGATGAGACACACACGAGACGACAGGCTGAAAATCGTCAACAAAAAATTAAAGAATTTGAATTCATTTACATTTGAACACATTTGGTAGACCAATTTCATAAAGTTAGCAAGGTCCTCTAAAGTTCACAAATTTCATTGAGCATATGTGCACAGATTTACAGTTCACTATTGCAGTTCATATCAAACTCTTCGGCTAATTTGGACGAAATTGAACAGCAAGCAAAAATTACGAGAAAAAACAAAGCAATGATGGGGCAGCGCCCGAAGCTTTAGACAAACTTTCTCCAAGAGACAGTTTTAGAATAAATTCATTTATTTATGACATGAATGCTCTTGAAGCCAACCTATACAGAAGAGCAACAGTGTGTTGGAGTGTAGCTGGCAATTTTTCATTTTTGGTGAACGTGCAGGCAACCAAGGAACAAATTCATAATGGTGTCGAGATGTTGATGCAAGAGTTTCTAAAGGATGTTGACCTCAGTCTAGTCGATGAACACTTGCACTTCCACCTGTACGTCAATCAAGCTCACCCTGAAAAATAAAATTTCTGCCACAATGTCCCAAGATCGGTTGTCTAATCTTAGCATTCTCTGCATAGAAAATGATAAACTGCGACTTACTGATTTTAATCTTCTTCTTCTTCTCGTTCGCTGTTGTTTAGAAATGTCTACACAAGAAGTCCGGTTTTCTGGATGTATGTTGCTGTGGTTGAAAGTTCTTCAAGACTCCCAAACAGCTTTGTGTGGATGTGCGTCTCTGTGGGCCAATGTTCAGTTCGCAATTGACTAAGCATGTGGCAGTCTTGCAGGATGTGTTCGGCTGTCTGTGCTGCCTGTCCACACGTACATAGGGGTGATGGGACCAATCTCAGTCTGTATAAGTGACTGTTCAGTCTGTTGTGTCCTGTTCTCATACGGAACAGGATCACCTGTTTTGCTCGATCAAGATATTGATAGTTGTCTCTTTGTTGATCAATTTTCCTGATGGCCTTGATAAGGGTCTTCTTTTCCTGGAATGTGATTGTTTGTTCTTTTTGTTCCTGTGTTGCTCCCTCTTTTGCTAACATATCTGCTCTCTCATTTCCTGGTATGCCACAGTGTGATGGTATCCACTGTAGCACTACCCTTCTTTTGATATTTACTTCGCATAGGACTTTGTTTAATTCTGGCAGTTTATCACTGTTGAGGGCTTGCAGAACTGACATTGCATCGGTAAGGAATACAACCTGCTGACATTGGCTTATTGTGTTATTTATTATTCCTGCAGCAATGCTTATGGCCTGTACTTCAGCAGCATAGTTTGAACAGAATATTCCAGTAGGTGAACAGGTGGATTCATTTTCTTTGTCTGGATAGACCACATAAACTCCTGCGCCTCCGTTCTTCACTGCTCTGGTTGCAGATCCATCAGTATATACTTGGATCCATGCTTCTCTGGGGTATAGTTCTTCAATCATGTCACATGCTGCTATTTTCCTTTGGAGAGTATTTAGCTCTCCCATGGGGCAGGTGGTAGTTATGGAGGTCTTAATACTGAAATTTTGATGTTGTTCCCATGGGGTTGGGAGGAGTGTGGGAGTTATTTCCTTAGTGATGTCTGGTAGTTCATCCTTGTATGTTCTAATTAGTTTTTTTGGACCGATGCACAAAACTGCTTCTCTTCAACCTCCCACTGGCTAAATCTCCAAATCTAGTTTTCATTGGATGTGCGGGCATGTTCTTGTACTTTTCTGCTTGGATCAGGGTCTTAGTGTCTCGTCTGTATAATAAAGGTGGAATGCCTGTGATTTTTTCCATTTCATTTATTGGTGTGGTCTTCATGGCACCCGTGATCAACCTAAGCGCTTGATTTTGTACTTTATCTAAGGCTTGTAGGTGTGATTTGGCTGCTGTAGACCATGCTGCTGATCCGTACTCTAATATAGGTCTTATTGCACCTGTATACACTTTCTTTAGTGTTGTTTCGTTAGCTCCCCAACTTGATCCAGCTATTTTCCTCAGTATGGAAAGTTTTCTTCTCGCTTTAGCCTCTGTTCTCTCGATGTGGTGCCTCCATGTCATTCTCTTATCTAATGTAATGCCCAAGTACACCGGTTCCTCATCTGTTTGGACATGTATATTTCCAAGTCGTATCTCTCTTGCTTTGTCTTTTTGTTGGAGAGCGTGAAAAGTGTTGTTGATGATTTTTCAGCGTTGATCTGCACCATCCATTTCTCTGCCCATGCTGCATATGTTGTCTGCTGCCCTTTGTATTCGCTTATTAGCGATAGTTAGATGTTCTTCTACACACACCACACCACCAAGTCGTCAGCGTATAGGGCAGCTCTCACACCTTGTGGCAGATCGTGGATGAGGTCATTGATGAATACAAGGAACAGGGTGGGAGACAATACTGAGCCTTGAGGAACTCCATGTTTTAGGAGGATTTTCTTGCTGTTGTGACCTTCCATAGTGACTCTTGCTTTCCGATTGTGTAGGAACGACTGGATCCATTTTCTCATATTACCCTTGATTCCGTTCCTTTGCAGTTTTACTATTAACCCGTCTTTCCATACTTTGTCAAAAGCTTTTTGGAGATCTATCCATAGGGTAAAGACTTTTCTCTTTTCTTGGAAGGCATCTTCAACGATCTGTGACAGGTATGTGATTTGGTCTTCTGTGCTGCTGCACTCTCTAAACCCTGCTTGTTCTGGCACTAAAATTTTCTCGGATTCCAAGTACCATTTCAATCTTCTGTTGATCATCCTCTCCATTGTCTTACATACACAGCTTGTTAGGCTTATTGGTCTGTAGCTGGTGGCCTTCCTGTTGTCTTTTCCTTTCTTTATGATGGGACACATGAGCGCCTCTCTCCATATCTGTGGCACACTGCCTGTCATCCAACTGTAGTTGTATATTTGCAACAGTTTGCTCATTGCTGTATATCCTAGGTGTTTTAGCATTTCGTTGGTTATACCATCCGGGCCTGGTGATTTCCTGTCTTTAACTCTTAAAGGCCGGAACGACGCTGGTAGCGTACATCCACAAAACCCCTAGAAGCCGAAACGACGTTGGGAACGTCACTTTTGTGTTCTGTGAAATTTGTTCCGTATTTTCATTATGACTCATAAATGAATACTATGTGTAGAATATCACTAAAAATCCTTCATATTCTAATTCTAAATTCATTTATCTTTACTGTGATGTATAATATGTGTGTCTTTGTTGTGTAATAACTCAGAAACTTTAGAATTTATAAAGGTACTGCTTTAAGGTACAAAAATAATTCTGGCAAAACTGATGAAAAAATTTCGGCCTGCAAGAGTTAAGTTTCCACACGGCTGTTTTTAACTCGTCCATATTGAAAGGTTTGGACATAACGTCCGGACTGTTTCCATTAGTTCTAGTGTGGATTATTTCTTGACGAATGTCTCGTTGTCTGCGTAAATTGACGGAGATGTTACTTTCATTTCTGTAGGATTCCGCAAATATGTCTGCTGCTTGTTTGCCGGTATATAGTTTCCCTGCATCGTCTAGTGTAATGGTTTGTCGTTGAGAATTGTTATCGTCATTCAATTGTTTAGTGAGTTTCCACAACATTCTCCCTTCCTTTTCAAGGTTTAGTTTATATGTTTTTTCCCTCCAGCTTCTCCTCTGGGCTTCTAGCTTTCCTTTAATGAATTTTGCTTTTGCCTTTTGTAGCATGATATGGTTCTGTTGGGATGGTTGTACCTCTGCAGTGTGCCTTGCTTCATTCATATCTTCATGTAGGTTTTGTAGTGTGTTGGACCAATATGGTACATAGTTCTTCCTCGCTCCTCTCGGTATTGTCTCCTTTGCTGCCTTGAGTACTCCATTATTAAAATCCCAGATGACTCTGTTAATGTCTCTGTCTAGTACCTTAATATCTTTTGTAAGCAGATTTGCTCTGTGTTGATAAATGGACCAATTTGCTTTTTTTATAATTCCATCTTGGCTGACTTGGACTTGTATTAATTGTTCTATTAATTTTGATGAATACAGGACGATGATCACTTCCACCGAGTTGTTCTCCTATTTCCCCTTTCCACTATCCCAGCCAAATCAGGTGTGCAGAATGCCAGGTCTGGAGTAGAGGTGCTATGCCATCTTCTGGAGTAAAAGGTTGGAGGATCATTAGGGTTGTTTAGAAGGGTTAGGTTATTGTCGTCTTGCCAGTTTTCTATCTCTTCGCCCCTTCTATCTAGCTGGTTGTATCCCCAGCTTTGGGAATGGCTGTTGAAGTCTCCCACCGCTATGAAGTTGCCAATGGGGACATCTATGCTAGTCATGTTCAGTGGTATGTCATTGGGGCAGTAGAAGTTTAGGAGATCCAGTTCCAGAGTGTTATGTTTTAGATGGATTACTTGGTATTCTGCACCTTCTTTATATGTCTTGGATTCTATAGCGTTGAGGTTATTCCTTATCAGTGTTAGTATGCCACCCTTCTTCCGATCTTTTCTGTCAACTCTGAAGCATTGATAGCCCCGTATCTTAAAATGTTTTCCTTCCTGTAGGGTGAGTTTCTTGTATGCAGCATATGCTAATTTTCTTTCCGAAATAGGGTATTCTCTAGTTCAGTCTTTTTTGTTGTTGACTCCCTCTGCATTCCAATGCATGACATTCAGAGGGGCCGTCGTCTTATCTGGTTGGCCAGTTACTTTCTCCTTCCGCCTCCTGGCTCCATTTGGCGGACTAAGGAGACCTCCAGTAGCTGAGGGTGGATTCTGGCTCAGAATCGCAGGCTCTGCCTGGAATCACAGGGGAGCACCATAACGATAATTTTTTGACATCTGACTAATATTAAACCAAAGCGGGTTGCATGGTACCATGGTTGCTGGAGGGACTTACACACTTCAGGCTTAAGGCAGAGTGTGCTCATGCACCCCTAACTGGGGGATAATTTTGCCTTTGACATGCTGTCCCATCTTGCCTCCCGCTGGGGTAGATTTTAATGACATAAATTAAATTTGCATCCAAAAATACTCGGAAACTGTTTTTAGTTGCATAGGTAATGGTTTTGCTATGAATGTGAACGTCTTCATTAGATCCATACTTTTGTAAACTTATTAAATTTATAAACAATCTTTGCATTAATGCTAAAATTTCTAATATATTCTACTTTCATTGTGTGGATAAATGTCACAGAATGTCTGAACATGTACTTTTGGGTTCTCTCTCACACCTTCAGATCTACGGCAGTATCATTTCTTTTTCTTCATTGACTCACCAATCGCTTTTATTTGGCATACATCATGCGTTTTAATTCTTGTTACTCTATATGTTGGATCAGTAGGGTGAAGTCTCTAACACTCAACTCCCCTACGGAAGTATCTGCTATGGGACTACCTTTATCTTTTAACACACAGACGTGTTTACGTTACGCCGGGTGAACTGTAGTATTATCGTAACAATACCCGGTCATTATTGTGGTGAACTTCTAAATACAATATCTAAATTAGATTATAACAGTATAGTGCATAAAGTCAAAGATATGATAGTACTAAAAATTTCGACGAGAATTGTAGTTGTCGCCTACGCCTTCAGTGTATTATTTGATAGCGCTTTATCCGAACCAAAAAAGGTACCATGCTTCTGGGTAACCTTGAGATAAACGTACCACTTTTTCAAGTTCAGTGAAATATTTGCATAAAATACACAGGGAGAGGGACGGATAGATACCCAACGCAAAACACGTCTCACATTGTTTCTAAAACTAAAACTAACTTGCCGGCCTTGCCCTTGGGCGATTTTCAAATTACGACGCAAACGTTAGAAAATGTTCGGGAATTGGGTCATGCAGACAGCATTTATGACGTAATTAGTTTGAAAGTACAGTGGAAAAGAATTGAACAGGGGGTAGTTTCAAAATAAACAACTAACATAGAAAAAAGATAGAATTTTGAAACTAGCCACTTAGCCCCATAAAAATCATATATTCATGTACCTGAAGACTTGATGACTAAGAATATGTAGTTAGTTATCTAAATAGTCCATTAGATAATCAAATATTGGTAATAATACATAGAGAATCGGAGATACTGTCAGGTCAAGTCATGTCTGCTTTGATTGAATAGCATATTTTTGGGGGAAAAAAATTAGGTGACAGAAAGGCTAAGATAGTACGATGAAGGGGATTGGATGAAATTTGAAGGAAGCCGTAATATTATTGGCTGACCTAATATACAAATCTAGTTGGTAGTAGTAACGCATAGCGGTTTGATATTTTTTTTAAGAATTCATTCAAAAAAAGAGATGCTTGGTCTCATTGGCCAAAGCCTTTTACTTTATCGAAATAGTCAGCTGCTCGCTGCCATTTTTTCAAAATATTCAGAGGAGCAAGAAGATGAGCAGACTTGTGCTTTTTATTAATAAATAACATCTGAAAGCAGTCTGAACAGAGGCAGTGATAAAAGTGTGCCATATTCTATTGCCTAATTCATCGTTTCTTGTTTATATTTCCTTGATATGTGGTAAGATTGATTATATTGACTTTTTAATTAAAAAAGGTTTGGGTGAAAAAAGAAAAGGCAATGTAAAAGATGGTAATTAAATGGTTCCATGGCGGGCTTAGGCATGGCCTAGATGTTGATCCATCATATAAGGGACTATCTAAGAATGTTTAAAACTACAGGACTATATATATGATGGTCATACAGGAACATTACACCTATCTTATTGCATGGAAAAAATTACTGCAGGAATGACAAAGGCGTAGCATCCATTAGGGAAGAGAAAAGAAAACTGGTACCATTTGTTCCATCAAACTAAAGTGGAGAAGCAGGGTTGTCAGAGAGAAGCTGACCATGTTCTTTTTTATTGAATGTATGTTCACATGTAAATTAGTAGGAATTAGTTTGATGTTAAGACAGAACCATAACTTGCATCGACAGGGGTTCCTGCTGGCACTTGTCTGGTGCTGGTACTCGATGAAAGAGAAATTCGGCACTATTTCTAAGAGTCTCTGGCACCTGCTGTTTAATAAGTTTAATAATAATAATAATAAACTCTATAATACACTGAACTAACACTGGCTGTTAAAGTTTAAGTTTTAAAATTTTTTTTAAATTTATTAGTCCTGAACCAATTGTTTCTTTTGGTCAGAACATATGAAATGATAGGTATTTATCAATGAAATGCATATATATATATTGCATAATCAAATATAGCTTTTGTACATAGGTATATTATTACAATAGTTAATATTAATGATATCTACAATGTCTTGGGAACACTAGCACTGGATGGTTAGTTGGGGTGGCGTCATCATGCCAATCTATGGTTACAAGGTTCATAGTCCTTGACATATGGACTGATGTTAATATTTATTTAACAAGATTTATTTCTTTATTGAGGGTGGAAATAGTTTATGAATCTCCAGCAGGCCAGGTTTGCACTTTACTGGCCTGTAATGATGTAGTCCAGAATTCTTGTGGCCCACTCCTCTCAGTAGCTGGAGTAAAATGTTAGGCTGCACAGACACCCGCTCTTGTACTTCTACAAGAGCATCTGGCACAATCGTAGTGCCAGATCAGAAACTCACAATTCATGGACGCCAAAAGGTAACTTTAGTGAAAGTATGTACAAAAACTGTTCGCTGTCTGATTGGTACAATACGGTCTGTTGTCAAATCTTCGTGTTATTGTCCGTCTGTTTAATTAAAGTATATTATTTCTTGTTACGATGGGCTCTATGAAACTAGTAGTTTTTATTTTCATAACTTTATTATTAAAGAAAAACCCTATTTTCTCAGGTTAGTT
>JAMPIV010004193.1:0-298165 GCA_024509875.1 Oreohelix idahoensis
TAAATGTTTGTAAATAGACACACTTTAGCCAATATTATCTGGTTAAAATATAGAAAAATGTCGTTGTCCCTTGGGAAATTTGGCAGGCAATAATAACTAATATGAAATGTTCCGTTTCCTAAAATGTGGTGCAAAAGGCAAGCTAGTCTTTTTTTTTGTTTTTAATGGGTTTTTTTTAAATTTTGTTTGGAAGGTTTGGCTTCCCTCATAGCATGCTCAGTATTTTTAAAATCCAGATTTCTGTAATATAGGCAACACAAGCATCAGAAAAAGAAATAAGGAATCAAAAAACACAAACCACTAAACACTATGAAATACTTTGGTTTTGGAACACGTTCAATCCCTTTCGTTAATGAGCTGTCTGGATTTTAACTTTACAGTAAAAATAGACACTGTTATAGATGATCAAATTTAAAGTAACCAGGATAATCTCAAGCATTCTTGCAATGACATTTTAAATGTTCCTTGGCTGCATTTTATCTACATCACTCATATGCTACAAGAGGTATTCTCATTAGTAGCAAGGTACTATTCATATTTTCATCATATTATGTTGATTTTAGTATCAAGAAATGCATGTAGTGTTCTGTTCTTCCAGTTTTTAGACAATAATTACTTGTAAACATGTACATAGTTTGTATAGTTTTATAGTTAGTTTTATATCCATATACTGTAACACTTAAGAAACTTGTAGCATCCTTCTATGCAACAGTTTTGGAAACTGGATTGCAGCAGTGTTATTAGCTCAAGTCAATGGACTCGACTTCAAATCAGACTTAAGTCACTACAACAATCCCTCTCGTGATTTTTTTAATTAGCAACTCAACTCGACATGGGACTTGCCAGTTTTGGTGAACCAACTTTGTTGTCTTCATTCATATGCACTCATACAGAGATAGTGAGAATGGTTTTGTTTAAATTGATAAAATAGAAGCAGTCAAATAAAATACTATAAACAGAGATTACTATTTTTCATTATTATTTATAGTGATTGATATAATTGTTTGAATTGATTGTGGTTATAAAAAAATTTTTTAATGAGACTCAGCTGGGGCTCGACTTGAAAGCTACTGTTAGGGTCTAAGAGACTTGACTTGAGACTTGTACTAAGAGACTTGTACTAAGAGACTTGACTTGAGACTTGTTCTAAGAGACTTGAAACTTGTACTAAGAGACTTGAGACTTGACTTGAGACTTGTTGTAAGAGACTTGAGACTTGTACTAACAGACTTGAGACTTGACTTGAGACTTGTACTAAAAGACATATTAGGAGACTTGAGACTTGACTTGAGACTTGTTCTAAGAGACTTGAGACTTGTACTAAGAGACTTGAGACTTGACTTGAGACTTGTACTAAGAGACTTGAGACTTGTACAAAGAGACTCAACTTGAGACTTGTTCTAAGAGACTTGAGACTTGTACTAAGGGGCTTGTACTAAGAGACTTGACTTGAGACCTGTACTTTGAGACTTGACGAGATTTGTACTAAGAGACTTGAGACTTGATTGGAGACCTGTACTTTGAGACTTGAATTGAGACTTGTACTAAGAGACTTGAGACTCAACGTGAAAGCTACTGTTAGATACTTGTTAGGAAAGACTTGAAGATAACTAGTTTGCATTCTGTGCAGTAGAAAAAGTTAAGCGACACATTATCTGACATACATAATAAATTTATGTAACCAGAAGTTAAAGGTCACTTAACAAGATTCACGTCTGTTGTGGGGAAGATAACTACCCATTACATTACTTCTTTAAATTGTTTCTCCTGCCATTAAAATACATTTTAAGGTCAGGCCCTCTTGACACAATCCTCCAACACATATTTCATGTTGTTTTGTTTGTTTTGTTCTTGTTGACGGCCTTTGGGGCATTTTCCTGATTAGCTATTTACAGACAGACTGCATTACTCCATGATAAGGAGGAAGATGGGTAGAAAGTACAAGTATAAGGCAGATCTGTAGAGATTATAAATGAATTACTGGTGTTATGGGCGCCACAATGCTTGATAAGATTCATTCATAATAATACAAGAGTTAAGAACTCAGCTGGATGAGTTAAATACACAGAATTACCTGGGCAGTGTCATAGACCCCACAGGGAACCCAGACATAAAAGCAATGGAGATAAAAGATAAAGTTGGAGCATCTCTCACTGTACAGAGAAATATCTAGAAATCTGAAGAGATCAACAGGAAACTAATTGTAAGATTTTAAATATAAATGTTAATGCTATATTGATGTGTGGAGGAGATAACTCTCAGATGTTTGTGTGACAGATTTCACAGAAAACATCCCCCTTTCTTGTAAAGATAGCTCTATTAACTTTGAATAATGCATTCTCGAACGTCCGCTTTGCTAAGCGGTTACAGCGCTTGCGTTTAGCGGCAAAGTTACCAGGTTCCAGGATAAAAATACTCTACTCTAGCCAGCTGTAAATGGGTAGGCCTACTTGACTGCTCTTGAGTTAGGGAAGGCAAAGGCAGCAAGGACTGGAACTGGTCACCCCACTTCATAATAGTTGGACCCAGTATAGTGAAGTCTCTAACATTTCACTCCCCCTACAGCAGTGTCTTTACATTTTTAATGCAGTCAGAAAGGCACTGTTTATCTGGTAGGTAATATTTGATGTTAGACAACCACTACAGCTAAAGATTATCTTGTAATATATAAATTAGGTCTGTAATCTTTAACGATTAATTTTTTTAATTGAGTAAAAAAAAATTGTAATCAATTAATTTATTAAAGACATTTTAATCGATTATTCCATTTTAGCAATCTTTATGTTTTTTGCGAGAGCATTTGCTATATTAGGGTTTGTGTTATTGAATTTGGCAAGTGTAGTCAAAAATAAAACATTGTTTGGTTGTAACTTTTCAGTATTTTCATTTTATTTTCAAGGTGATGTTGTCTTATAACAAGTAAAATAAATAAAGTGAAGTCTTAGTGATTTAAAAAAAATAATTTTATTTATGATTTTTTGATAATTTTTCAAATTGTTCAAAATTGATTGATTATCTTCTGTTAAAGAAGTTCATTTAATCAATTAATATTCTTAAAATCAATCCGAGCTCTAATATAAATAAATGTAAACAAGCACAGAAAGTACAGTTCTACCTTCAAGTTTCAGTTAGTCTTAAGGCTGATTTCATTTATTTCTCTTAGCTCATGATTTCTTTGCAAGTGCCAAATAATGAAAAGGATTCCACAGTGGATAGAAGATAAGGGTACAGAACCAACATGAAAGAAAGACAAAAATGAGGGTGACTGAGAAAAAAAATGCAGGATCAGGCATACTGGAGAGTTTTTGTCTTAGTCTCTTCAGACCATGATGGCAGCAGATGATGCTGAAGCGGTTAATTGAAGCGGTTACAGAGTCAGACACACATACAGATTTATGCACACATAGTACTGCTCAAACACTCCCTCATTCACTCAATCCTCTTTTTGAGTCCAAAGCTGTTGCATAGATGGGCCATGTTAACACCATGATCATGTGATGAGGACAGACAGTTAAACAGTTTGAAGCTGAAGACTTTCCTGCTTAGAGATAATGAGGTTTTTAAGCCTGTGGCAGATAGAGGTAATATTTATATTCTGTCCATTCTAAGATTTTGATATAAGTAATGTTATGTAAAACGTGTGTTGAGATCTTATGTAAAATCACATAATATAATATCCACTAAAGAGATCTTGATGAAGACTGAGACTATATATTGTCCATGCTCAAGATCTTGGCATGAATCATGTTTCATAACATGCATGTTGAGATTTTGATGTAGAATCAAGTAATATAATATCACTAGTAATATAATATCCATTACTGAGATCTAGGTGCAGAATGAGGTTGTATAATATCCATGTTCAAGATACTGGCATAAATCATGTTATATAACATAAATGCTGAGATCAAGTATTATTATATCCCTGGTAATATAGTATCCATTAATGAGATCTTGGTCTAGAATCAAGTTATATAATATTCACAGCAATATAATATCCATTACTGAGATCTTGATGCAGAGAGGGGCTATATAATATCCATTGCAAGATCTTGGCATAAATCATGTTATATAACATTCCTGTTCAGGTCTTGATGAAGAGTGAAGTAATCCATTACTGAGATCTAGGTGCAGAGTGGTAATATATAATGTCCATTCTAAAATGTCTTACAAATCATGTTATATAACATGCATGTTGAGATCTTGATGAAGAATCAAGTAATATACTATCCATAGCAATATGGTATCCATTATTGAGATTTTGATGCAGAGCAGAATGAGGGTAGATAATGTCAGTTTCAAGATTCAACATAAATCATGGTTTGTAACATTTGTGTTGAGATCCTGATACAGAATCACCTACAGTGGCCTGTGAAGGGTGGCCCAAGAACTGCTGATAAATGAACACTTAAAGGTGATAGAGGCGAACTGGCTAAACAGTCTGAAAACCATTGCCCAATATCATCAACGTACATTATCTGTAACTCACAGGAAAATCAATGAGGAGAGTGATCAAGAAACAGCTGGAAAGGATGCCTTAATAACTGTGAGCCAGTTCTTGGATGGAATGAAATAACTGAGACAGTTCACAGTATATGAGAGCTGCTCACTGGGGCCTGTACCCCAACACAATAGTGAAAATGGTAAAAAGCAAATTAAAATGTGCATGAATTTTACAGAAGCAGAAAAACAGCTGTGTGATAGTTCACAACACATACCTTCATTGAGACAAATGACAAATGAGAACTATAGAGCTGAGGAAACATAAGGAATCTAGAGAAAAGTACAAGTTGAGAAATTTTAACAGTCCTGTCTGAAAATTACAAGTTCGGAAGCACTTACTGGTACACTTGAAGAATATAAAAGCTGCAGCTTTTTTTTTAATTATGATGAAAAGTTCAATTGTGAAAAATCAGACCTAATGGTCTTATATATTTGGACATACACCCTGATATAACCTACAAGGTTGAACAGAACGCGCCTCGCCAAAATTATATTTCATAAATAACAATAAGTGTGACAAATATTTTTAGCTCTGGAGATTGGTTATTACTGATCTTACTCATAATTATACGAAAGCGTGATTGAAAAGTTACTTCCTATTTTTAAATTGTTATTTCTTCACATCAATCAAACTAAGTTATTGAATGTCAGATGAAAGAGAATTAACTGCCAATTTATGACATTAAATGTGAAATGCTTGAAATCTGATCTGCTGAAAACACGATCTCATCGCCGTCAGCATTTTTTGCTATCTTGTATAATGTCCGTTTATTGGCCATTTTAGATTTTATTTTATTTTATTATTTTTCTGGAAATGAAAAAAAGAATTAAAATTTAGAACTTACCAGTCAAATGACAACTATTCTCATTGTTTAGACGTTTTTTTCATGTATATCAAACAGGTACAAGGGTGGAAATAACAATTTTAAAATAGGATGTAACTTTTCAGTCAACCTAGAAAGAGCAATACTTGTGTACGTCTGCATAAGTGCTTGCATTTTTGGAGAATGTTATTGCAGGGAAAGCTAATTGTGCCACAGGTTAAAAACCTCTGTAGAAAATAATGTAATCTACATTTAACTCTTGAGCAGTTGTTGAACATAACAAGACAACTGATACTCATATAACATTTTCTAGATTTTGAACATAACTCTATATTAGCGTGTTATATATAATTGTATGTACCATCACTACATACACATTCAGTTAAGTCTTTCATATATTACAATTATATTATTTCAGTATAAAATGCCTTACTCTACCCACTTCTGTCTTGTATTAACAGATCATTTAATTCACTTATTAATCTTAAAAATCATAGGAGGACGAGGAAGTAATGTTAGTGATAAGAAACTCTAAAGAAAGCATTGACACAGGAGGTAATCTGATCACCAGAAGGTCCATTCAGTAATGAACCAGATTATTTTATTGGCAACAGGATGATGATAACTGGAGGTCATAAACCAAAATGTGCCTGCCCCCAAGAACAGAGGCAGGAACGCAGTTCAGGAGCTGAAGAGATTTACATTAAAAGCACTGAGCTTTCCAAAAGATCTACTCTGATAAAAATATGTCTGCTTTCAGAGTATTTCTTCTTCTTCCTCGTTCATCCTAAAAAGGACGTTGGTTGCGTTGTGTCCGATTACAGCGAAGCTGCGGTATTTGCGCCTTTTGACCGACACATCCGACTTCCGCACGGCATTTTTGGGGACCGGGTTTGCCTTCCTTATTCGATCCCTACTCACTCAGCCAGACTGCAGTGATGCAGCCTGTTTCCAGGACCAACACGTGGAGGTGGAGTAGGGTCTTGGTCAGCTCTGGTTTGCTGACCCTGATGCAGGCAGTCAAGCTATGGGTCACTTACTGCATTCCTCACTTTTGATGCGTCTTGGGTCCCTCAGAGTATTTGAAATACGTACAGCAGATATGTAACTTTTATCTCTGCCATATAATCTCCTTTCTGCAATCCCATCAGCAAAACATGGAAAATTCAAACTAAATTATATTTTACTGAATGTTAACTTCCCTTCACTTGACAGAAAAGATCATGTTACTATCTCAAGCAGCTCACGATTAAAGTTTGGTTTGGTTTTTAAGGACTATCTTCATTGCACATGAACAACTCCATCAGAGCTCTGATCTCCACCCTTAGACCACACAAGGAGGATCTCAGCACAGTGCATGAACTCCGTAGCACCAGTGAGAATCCTAATGTGTGTATGTAGGAAGCACACATTCTATAAATATTTTTTTGGTGGGTAGGTTTCTAATTTTTAAATTTTGTCAGGGCAGCGGCCTTATGGCCTACTCTTTATAATTTCCAACTGCCGTGAGATTTTTAAATTGTGCAACTTGCACATGAGACCTTCTATTGTTTCACCCTTATCCAAGAAGGCTAGGCATTCGATCTCACTACCCAGGAGATAAGGAGGGAGTCTGACATCATTAGGACCACTGGTTCTGAAAAAAATTTCCATAAATTATATTCCTTCTACTGGAAATCGAACTCGTGACCTTTAGACATCGAGGCGGACACCATACTTCTTAGCTGTTCCAACCCTTTCGCAATCAAAGTGAATTTTTGTAAGTCAGCTACTGAGTTTTATCTAGGAACATGGGAGAAGTACCATTACTATTGAGGATATGATACTTTTAATGCTGGCAGGAGAGGGCTAATTTGAAATTTCTCTAGTTTTAACATTCATTCTCATTTACCCCCTTCTTCACCTAGAGATCTACCAAATCAACCCATGTGATCTACTGGTAGATTAGAATCTACCTTATGCAGACCCCTGCACTAGAGTAACAAAAAACTTAATAAATAGCTTGAACACTTGCTGGTCGGGGAGTAGAGGAAGAGATTTCAGAAGTGCTGATGATCAAACTGCTTCCTGTTACAATGTTGTCTGCAGTATTTTTGTCACCCACTTATTATTTCTTAAAATAATAAAATAAGGTTTACGTGGTTTTAAAAAAAAATTGAACTAAAGGAATTATTTTGTGAGATGTGATTATAATGAAATTATGTCGGTAAAGAAATTATACTTGTAACAAAATTTGTTAACATCAAAAACTTTTAAAATTTCTGATATGATGTATAATAATTGGCGGGGTACAGAGAATTATTTAATTTCACTGTATAGTTTTTACTCTGACATTGGCTAACAATTTGCTGTACTTGTTCTTTAGATTCTTGGTAAAGAATTTCTTGCTTTTATTCATTTACTTAAAATTACAGAAGACATGAAGGCAAATATTCTTATTAAAGAATTTCTTGTATTTAGTAGTATACTAGAAATTACAAAAGGCAGGAGGGTTAATATATCTTTCTTATACTTTTGAAATGAACTGTTTAGGAACTAAGCAGAAAATACATTAGTGTGTGCAGTTTTGTTTTATTTTTGCCATTAATAAAACATTTCTTAAAAAGCTTTACTTCTGTAGTTCTTGAGTTATTTTTAGCTGATGCTTTGTTTTAGACATTTATTTCCTTCATTATATTTGGACTAATGCTGACTAAGATTGCTGGTTACAGCCAGTATTATGAACATCTTGATAATAATATTTTTCTTCCTGAAATCTTATATTGCAGTAAGTGCAATTTTAAAAAAAGACTCATAGTTAATTACATAGTGAATCATAAATAATGTAGATCACTTAATCATAGGGTGGTTTGAGAAATCATAGATAATGTGGATCACTTTATCTATGGGAGGTTAGAGAAATCATAGATAATGTGGATCACTTAATCAAAGGGAGGTTAGAGAAATCATAGATAATGTGGATCACTTAATTTATGGGTGGTTAGAGAAATAATAAATAATGTAGATCATTTAATCTATGCAAGGTTAAAGAAATCATAAATAATGTAGATCACTTAATCTATGGGTGCTTAGAGAAATCACAGATAATGTAGATCAATTAATCTATATGTGGTTAGAAAAATCATAGATAATGTAAATTACTTAGTCTACAGATGGTTAGAGAAATCATACATAATGTGGATCACTGAATCTGTGGGTGGTTAGAGAAATCATAGATAAAAAATGTCACTTTGTGGTTAAAGCAGAGCCGTAGTAAGAGGGGTAGCCACCCCTGGTGCAAAGAGTAGGGAGGCACAGAGACTGTTTAGGTAGATAGTCCCATCTTTATTTATTGCAAAAGAGGGATGGAGGGCAAATAACAGGTACTGTTTGCCTCAAGTGCTATGGCTCAAGGTTAAAGAAATTGCAGATAATATACCACTTAGTCTGTGAGTTGTTAAAGAAATCAGAGATGATATGCTTGGCCTTTGGGTACCATACAATAGTAGAAGCAACATATGATAGTCATGAAGAGAACTGGAAAAAGATGAATGAAAAGGCTCAGAGATACTTAGATGAATGTCTGTCACCTGCTCATTAGGGAACTAAGAGATGAATAAGATGCCTGTAGGTGCTTAAACAGCCCCCGTGAAAGTAACAAGGCTCTGTCTTGCTATAGAACTGAGATTTCATGCACTTTCTGAACAATTTATCACAGGTTTCTTTAATAAAATAATCGTTTTCTGTTCTTGTCACCTCTGGATGCTTTCATTTTTCATCTAATCTTGTCAACCAGAATGTTGTTACATTTGCTGCAGGATGCAACAATGTTTTCTTGGCAATCATTTTAAATTTGACAAGATGGCACTTACCAAAATATGTAATGTGACACCTACCTTTATCAATGGTTTGCTAACATAAACTGAATCCAAGTAACCCTACAGGATAAAGAGAGACGCCACGATGTAGGAAACATGGCAACAAAACATATAGATGGACCAAACAGATCCAGAAAAATGAGGAATTAACAGAGCTAAATATCATAAAGCTGGTCAGAATGAGGAGAATTTGTGTCTAATACCTTATGCTTCAGATAAGAGTTAGGAGACAAAAAGGGTAACCAAGAAGACTTTTAAAAAATAATGAATCCTTTGAGGCACACAATTAAACTTCTCTATTAAAAACAGAACTAATTCATCAACTTTAAAATATTTTGAAGCTAAGTTAGCATGATTTTAATTAGTTAACTCATGAGAATTAAAAAAAACAATGAAAGTGCAAATGTGGACTTCTCATTAACAATTTCAACATTCAGTTTTTCTTGACATCATTACTTGTTATTAAAAAAAAAACAAAAAACAAAAACTCTTGATTCTCTATGACATATTTCATGAAGAAAATGCAGATCAGAAAAATTAAGTCACTAAACAGTCATGTTCAGACTATCACAATTACTGGACACAAATATTCCACAAATAGACGATCAGTTCAGAAACACTAGGCTAAACTTCTGAACTGGTCTTAAACTACTGTGACTGCGGATTAATTATTACATTAGCATTTCTGTTTTGAACTGTCAGACTTGTTTATGATAAAATTATTATTATGTTTAACCTGCCTTCTTTCAGTATTATTTCTCATTTATTGTTTATATTGAATTTGAAATAGAGTATTAAAATTAGGCTGTATTCTGTTTCACTTAGCATAATAATGCTTGAAATACTAACAGTACAACTATTAAACGTATCTACTTAGAAAAATAAATCATACCGTGTTTTGTATTTGTTTTTAGTCTGTTCTGAAAGGTTTCGTATTTCTGAGTTATTAATCTCTGTTTTTACTCCGCATTGAGTTACCAATTTATCTGGTTACCAGAAAGGTAAAGTAAAGGATTCCGTTACACGCCCATTGAGGCATATTGGGAACGTGGTGTTAGGCCCATATTTTCTTGACCATCGGCACACTAAGGGTGATGTGGTCAGCATCACGCCGGCCGCCTTAACCTTCCCAGATCTCCTTCTTCTCCTTCTTCTTCATCATCTTCTTCTCCTTCATCTTCTTCTTCTCCTCTTTCTCGTATTTGTCCTTTTACTTCTTTTATACTTCTCTCTCTCCTTATTCTAACTTATTCTCCTATTCCTCTTTTTTTGTTCTTTTTCATTTTCATCTCCTACTTCTTCTGCTTCTCCTCATCCTTCTTCTATATTTTCTTCTTCTTATATTTTTTCTTCTTTTTCTTCTTCTCTCTGATATTTCTCCTCCTTCTTATTCAGTTTTCTTTTTTCTCCCTAACTTTCTTCTCTTTATCCTCTTCCTTCTTTTCATCCTCTTTTTCTTTTCCTTTTCCTCCCCCTCCTTCTCCTACTCCTTCTTCTTCTTTATCACTCCTTTTTCTTCTCCTCCTTCTGCTTCTTCTTCTTCTTCTATTCCACCTTCTTTTTTCTTTCTTCTTCTTCCTCTTTTTCTTCTCATTCCTTTTTCTTCGACTTCGTCATATTCTTCTTCTGCTCTTCCTTCTTCTCCTGTATCTCCTTTTCTTTTTTTTTAATCCTTTTTTTTCCTCTCCTCCTCTTTCTTCTTCATTTTCTCTTTCTCTTCTTCCTTCTTCATCTTCCTCCTTCATCTTCCTCTGTTTCCCCTTTTTCTTGTTCCTCTTCTCCATTATCTTCTTCTTCGTCTTCTCTGTCTTATGTTTTGTTTTTGTTGCTATATAAATGTATTTTACCTAAAACAACGCTCAAGATTTATTATTTATATATGGTACATAAATATACATATCAGTGGATGCACCCAGAATCGTTTTTTTTTTTTTTTGTCGTTTTTTCCTGCGTGCTCGTACTACAAGCAACGACAGACATGCTAATTCCACGAAATTCATATCCGAACTGCGGAAGCACCAGTCTGGAATTCTATTTTTAGGCGCGAGGTCACAGCAAAAATACGCTCGTCTGCACTACCCTGCGATTCGGTCAAAAAACCGGGACCTCAAGACGCAGCAATAGAGACCACAGTCAGCGACTCATAGCTTGACTGCCTGCGTCAGGACCAGCGAACCAGAGCTGGTCAAGACCGCACTCCACCTCCACGTGGTGGTCCTGGAAACAGTCTGCAGCTGTGCAGTCTGGCTGAGCGAGTGTGGATCGAAATGGGAAGGTAAACCCGGTCCTAAAAAATGCCGTGCAGAAGTCGGATGTGTCGACCGAAAGGTGCAGATATCACAGCTTAGGCGTAAACAGACACAACGCAACCACCGTCCTTTTCAGGACGAACGAAGAAGAAGAAGAAGGTCAAAAAACCGTGCGAGATACGTGCAGCAAGAAAACGCTCGTCCGCACTAGTGCCCTAGATTCTTCTATTATAGAAATCCAGGGATCTATTCCGCACCAGGCCAAAAGGTTAATTAAGATAGCCCAGAAACCAGTTTCTGTGTGGAACAGCAGATCAAACTGAACTTCGCAGCTATAGACAGTCATGTGAACCGTAATATTCCGGGTCAAGCTTTCTTTCATGATTATTTTTTACAAATAGGCGTTTTGTCTCGTTTTGACTAGATGCGCCCTGTTTAACCTAGACACAAGGTAAAGGTAAAGTAGAGAATCACGTTACACACTCATTGAGGCATATTGGGAATATAGTGTGTCCTATATTTTCTTGACCAGCACACTGGGGATGATGAGGTCAGCAACACGCCGGCCGCTTTAACCTTCCCAGAGTTGCTCTGGTGCCCAATTCATGAGGCTGGGCCGTTTGCGGTCTAAAAAATCCCACCTCAACTGGGGATCGAACCATGGACCACCGAGCTAGGAAGCCAGAGCACTAACCACTGCGTTACTGCGGCTCCATAGACACAAGGTCCGTCGGTTATATTGCCCATATATAAAAGACTGCGTGGCCTAGTAATAGTTATCATTGTGGTTGTTACTTGTTTCCTTGAACTATGATTGAACATAGTCGGGAACAGGGCTATCTTTTTTTTTTTCTTTACGCATAATGGTTTGCACTCTCATTTGCAGAACTGAAATAATCTTATATATATATATTTTTTTTCCCTAACCAGCGACACTCGAGCTTTCCAGCTCTTTTGGCCCAATGACATGTCATTGCGAGGCTGGGGGGTCAGTGGACTTTCCTTCCAACCCGGTTGTGGCGATATTCTAAATACAATATCTAAATTAGAATATAACAGGATAGTGCATAAAGTCCAAAATAAGATAGAACTAAAAAGTTGGTAGAGAATTGCTTTCTTCACCCACGCCCCAGCGTATTAGTTTTGATAACGCCTTATGGCCGAATAAAAGGTACCCAATGTTCCTAAGTGACCTTGAGATTAAACGTAACACTTTTTCCATGTTCAAACAAGTATTTGCCTAGAAGACAGAGTATGTCGGAAAAGGGGGGAGAGAAGGATAGATGGCCCAATGCTAACTCGTCTCGCGTTAATAAAAGCCAATAGAAACGCGTTGGCAGGACTTGCCTTGAGCGATTTTCAAAATACGATGTAAAAGTTAGAACATGTAGACACTTGGGTCACGAAAACAGGCTTAGCTCTTATTGAGAATGACGTAATTCTAGCGTACTACTGACGACTCTCGTAATTAGTTTGAAAGTACATGGAAAAAAGAAGTGAACATGTGGTAGTTCTAGAAATAAACAATTAACATAGAAAAAATATGGAATTCTGAACAAAAATACATAGGGCCATAAAATTTATATATTCGGATGCCTTATGATCTCCTGAGCAATAAAATGGTGTCAGTTACCCACTAGTGCAAAAAATAACCAAGATAATGGCAATAATATTATGTAGGATAAGACGGACTGACGAGAAAAAAGATCACGCCTGCTTATTTTTTTCATAAGATGTTTTGAAAAAAAGCTTTGGGTAAAAAGATACTAAAAGGTACCAAGATTTTGATTGGCTGTAGTTTAAAGGAAGGCGAGAGGGGATTGGCTAACCTAACACTAAAATATACATGTAGTAGTAAACGTAGTAGTTTTGGGAATTTTTTTTTTTTTTTTTTTTAAAGCTCGATTAAAAATTCATAGTCGTCTGCTTCTATTGGCCAGCTTAGTTGATATTGAGGGAAAAGTGTTAGCATAGAACGCCATTTGCACAAAAAATCTTGTCACAAGACGATGACAGCAGAAGTGTAATTCTAAATACAATTATTATAAACTTCTGGACAGGGCAGTGATAACTTGGGCCAGATCTGCCAGTCATCGTTGTTTGTGTGTAATATTAATTGAAATTGTGGTAAGATTGAATTTATTAACCATTTTATTTAAAATAAAGTTTGAATGTGAGATACTAACATACGACTTTAAGTAAGTGAGTCGATGGCAGACTTTGGCAAAGCCTAGAGATTGATCCATCATATGATAGCCTATCAGAGATGTGTAGAACTACAAAATTATATATGATTGTCATCAAGGAGCATAACACCTATCATATTGTATGGAAAAAGATTACTGTTGGAATTGCAGAGGCGTTGTAACCATTAGGGGAGAGGAATACTGGTATACATTGTCACTTCAAATATAATGGTACAATAGGTTGTCATTAAGAGCTGACCCTATGCGTTTGTTTGTACTGTATCTGTAATTAACCGTGGAATATTATTGTATGCTTGTTATAAAGAAGGATGCATAACCTTCTTATTTCAGGGGTTTTGTGGCCCTGACAGTCACATAAAACCAAGCTTGTGGGAACTGATTGATTCCTGACTCTGTCGCATAATTCGGGCACGTACTGGATGCCATTGCCTTTTATGAAGTGTACCAGATGGTCCATCGAGCCTAGGAAAAGACTTACCAGGGTTCTCCTTCGAAGTTAAGTGCCTGTTCGGCACCGAGAGTCTCAACCTCTATGAACATCAGTTATTAAAAGAAATTATCAAATAAAAAATTCCACCTGTGACAAATGAAAATAAAATGAACTATAGGGAGGGATGATAACCAACAACCTACCATTATAGATATACCAGTATTATCCTATTTAGAAAACTACACCTACACACTTTTATTATATTAATACTTGTATTATGGACAGAAGATCCATTGTATAAATTGATTATTGTAAATAATTCCATTGATTTCACTTTTGATTGTCAGTCCTGATTCAAACAAAATAGAGTCAGGATAATAAATTGAAAAAAATTATTAACGTTACACAAAATTCAACCACTGACTTACTTAAGATAGTCTTTTAAAGTGTAGTGTGTATGTGATTGTTGTAGTACTGTTGTGTTGTGTTGGATAATAAAATACTTGTTTATATGTTTAGTTGGTTAATGCAACATTACACTACTTATTCATAACCCTAGACACCAAACGTAGTCATCATCATCATACATTCTAGTCAAAGAATAAGTCTGAATGAGATCATAAAGGTGGTAGCAGAAAGGTACCCTGTAACTTACCATAATATTTATTATATTCAGGGACCTTCACAGCTGACCTCATTCAGTACACTAAGAGTACATAACAACAACATTTCTTAACATCAAATCCACCACATATATTGGGTAGCTAGATTCCGGGATTTTAAAATTCTAATAAAATATATTAGGGTCTCAGGTCCCGGGAATTTTAAATACCGGTAAAATAAAAGTAAAAGTATTCTTTTGTGGAATTTAAATAGTGGTTGAGCTATCGGTACCTGTGGTTGTTCTTAGTTATATTAGAAATTCTTAGTTATAATTAGATACTTGTCTAGTTAGAAATTTTAAAAGGTTGCATAGTACAGAATGGCTGATCTGGCAAAGTTTCGATATTGTGCTGTGCAGACGGCTAAAGAGATGGGCATGGATGGACCAGAGCTGGTCCAGTATGTAACCTCAGAATGTGACAAGTATATTGAAAGGGAAGATAGGAAGTTAGCGGAAGAAAGAAAATTACAGTTACAAATTGAGGCTGACAAAGAAATTAAGAGGTTGCAGATTGAGGCTGACAAAGAGGCTAGGGCATTGGGGCGGAAAGGGAGGCGGAGATTAAAAGGCTCCAATTAGAAGAAAAAAAGGCTGAAAGAGAAGCAGAAGAAAAGAGATTAGCTACAGAAAGAGAAGAAAGGAGATTAGCTGCAGAAAGAGAAAGAGAAGAAAAGAGACTGGCTGCTGAAAGGGAAGCCGAAGATAGGAGATTGCAGAGGGAGCACGAGTTACGACTAAGGGAGTTGGAATTACAAGGCCATGCTCCTGAAAATGGTGCCAGCCCCTTTACCTCCGATGCCACTGCTAGTCAGGGAGCCTCAACCTCAGCTATGGGTTTTCATTTAGACCATTTTGTTGAGAAAGACGATGACATAGAAAGTTTTCTGGGTAGATTTGAACTTTTGGCTACCACGTATGGTTTAGAGAGAGAAAGGTGGAGCCTAAAGTTATCCCAGGGGCTTAGGGGAACAGCTTATGAAGTTTTTGCCAAAATGAGCAGGGATGATCAAGACAATTATGACATGTTAAAGCAGGCTCTTTTGTTAAGGTATGAAAAGAATGGAGAATTTTACAGGAAAAAATTTAGAAATGCAAAGCTACTGTCGGGTGAGACCTATCACCAGTTCTCTGCACGTTTAGAGACCTACTTGGAGAAATGGACTGCTCTGGGGAAAACCCAAGATCTTAAAGAAATGATCCTTATTGAGCAATTGAGAGAGTCCATGGCTCCAGACTTGAGAAAGTTTCTCATGGAACAAGGTGCAGAGAGGCTGGGTGAGTTACTCAATGTCGCTGAGAGGTATCAGGCAGCCCAAGCAGAGGTAGCGGGCACAAAAAAGAAATAGGTAGACAATTATAAGGCTCCTGAAAACTCTAACAGATTTGACAACAAAGATCAGGGAAACAAAGGTAAGCAACATTTTGATAGGCCACGAAATGATTATAGAAATAAAAACCCACAATTCAATGACAGAAAATATGAGGAAAGAAAACCCTTTCAGAAAGGTAGATTATATTGTAGATGGTGTAAGATGGACAACCATAACACCGAAAAGTGTAGTAGGAAACCTCCTTCCTTCGCTGCAATGAAAACGGGGAGAAAGGGAGCCAAGGCCAACCCTACTAAACAGCAGGAACCGTATCATCCCCCAGTGTGTGAAGAAGTAATATGTAATGGAGTCACCATAAGGTGCTTGTATGATACTGGATTGGATTATGATTCCGTTGTGAGTTCTCACCTGGTGCAAGCAGATCAATACACCACAGAAACAGTGGAGATCCAAGCTGCAACCAAGGACGTAGCGACCATGACACTTCCCATCGCCAGGATAAATGTAAAAACGCGATATGTGGAAGGAATCATCAAAGCAGCAGTGCTAAATGAACCAATCTACCCTCTGATATTGGGGTGTAGATATGTCTTCTTGGGGAATCCCAAGAGGCCTGTGATCATGGCAACAGTGCAGACCAGATCACAGTCCAAAAAGGAGGAGGATAATCCTATAAATACCCATCCAGATGAGATGAGGATGGCACAGGCAGAGGACGCATCAGTCAAGCCTTGTTTTAAGAAATTGCCCAAATGTCATACACCTCCAGGCAAGGGAGACTTCTATATGAAAAACAAATTGATATATAGGAAGGCTGGAACTGGATCCAATGGACACGGACAGCTGGTCCTTCCCACGTCATATAGGAAGAAAGTGTTGGAACTAGGGCATGCGATTCCCTTCAGTGGTCATATGGGGATCAGCGCAACAGGACAGCGCATAGCTTGTCATTACTTCTGGCCAGGAATAACTGAAGATATAAAGAGATATGTAAAATCCTGTCCAGAATGCCAACGGGTAGCTCCAAAGCATTGGACTGCTCCAGCAACTCTAGGGGAAATGCCCATAGTGGGAACACCTTTTGAGAGAGTTGCCGTGGACATTGTGGGACCTCTCACTCGGACCAAGAGGAGGAACAGTTATATTCTGACTCTGGTGGACACTTGTTCAATGTGGGGAGAGGCGGTAGCCCTGTCGTCAATCGATTCGAAGCAAGTGGCAGAGGCATTACTCACAATCTTCACAAGGTTAGGTTTTCCCAACCAAATCTTGACTGATAATGGCTCACAGTTCAAGGGGAAACTAACGGAAGAAGTTTTCAGGATCTTTCAAGCCAAACACTTTCATTGTAGCCCGTACCATCCACAAAGAAATGGCCAAGTGGAAAGATTTAACGGGACACTCATTGCGATCCTGAGAAAGTTGGCACATGAAAAACCAGATACATGGGACCAGTACCTTCACGCCGCCCTGTTTGCTTATCGGGAGGTACCCCATAGTTCAACCGGTATGGCACCGGCAACCCTGTTATTCGGGAGGTCAATAAAAGGTCCATTGGAAGCCTTGTTAAGGACGTGGACTGATGATAAGGCAGAAGAAAATATCACCTCATCATATCAATATGTGAACGAGGTGACCACTCGTCTTAAAACTGGCTGGAAACTTGCTAGTGATAATTTGAGACAAGCCAGAAAAAAAAACATGCTGCCTATTATAATAAGAAGGCGAAGGGTAGAGATTTAGCTGTGGGAGAGAAGGTCCTCTTCTATTACCAGGCAGTAGTAATAAGTTGCAGATTGGATGGCAAGGTCCATATACAGTTCTAGAGAAGGTGCCTAGAACAAATTATAAGATAGATAAAAAGGGGAAAGAGAAAATCTATCATGTGAATCTCCTGAAAAAATATCTGGAAAGAGAAAATCGGGAAGAGACACACTTACTAACCTTGTCCATCGCAACGGGAATGAAAAACAAAACACTCACCTCTCATGAATATCCGCTACATCCCTGTGAGACAGCCGCACAGGTAAAAATCAGTAAACACTTAACGAAAAATCAGAGGGAGAGAGTTCAAAAGGTTTTGGATGATCATGCAGATGTGTTAACGGACAAACCGGGGCATACGAATTTATTGGAATATGATATGAAACTTTTAGACCCAACACCAATCTGTATGAGAGCCTATACGATCCCGTTTGCAAAGGAGACAGCTTTGAAGGAAGAGATAGAATATTTGTTGAAAGAAGGAATTATTTCACACAGTGAGTCCCCGTACAGTTCTAGTGTGGTTCTGTTGATAAAACCCTCTGGGGAACACAGACTGTGTATAAATTACAGGAAACTGAATGCTGTCACAGAAGGTCAGGTGGATCCATTACCTGATACAAATCAGCTGTTTGCTAGGCTGAATAAAGCTAAATATTTCTCTAAGGTGGATCTGAGCAAAGGCTATTATCAGATTCCAGTAAAACCTGAAGTTAGACCGTATTTAGCCTTTAGCACCTCGGATGGACATTATGAATTCAACATGTTACCTTTTGGGTTGAAAAATGCTCCGAGTGTGTTTTCTAGAATGGTGCGAAAATTGTTGGATCCCCTGAATAATCCATGTATCACGAATTTCATGGATGATATTCTCATTGCTACAGAAACATTTGAGGAACGCATTAACTCTCTGAATATGTTGTTGGATAGACTCAGGGAGACAAACTTGACGGCTAGACCGACCAAATGTTGTATTGGATGTAAAGAGTTGGAATTCTTGGGACACACAGTATCTCAGGGAAGCATGACCCCTGACCCCAAGAACTTGGAGAAATTGAAGAAAGCTCCGAGGCCACAGACAAAAAAATATGTGAGATCTTTTGTCTCGTTGTGTGTTTTTTTTACCAGAAGTATATTAAAAATTTTAACTAGATATGTGCACCACTGACGGATTTAACGCGCAAAGGAAATCCTGATAGAATTACTTGGTCCGCACAGTGTGAATCGGCCTACCAAGAGTTAAAAGAAAAACTCACAAGCAAGCCTATATTGAAATTGTCCGACTTGAGTCAAGAGTTTGTTGTGAGAACGGACGCTAGTAACGTCGGATTAGGGGCAGCCCTATTACAAAGATCCAATTCACTTGATGGGGAATTAACCCCAGTTGCTTATGCTAGCCGTAAGCTGAACACAGCGGAACAAAAATATTCAACTAGTTAAAAGGAATGTCTAGCTTTGATATGGGCGATAAAAAAGTTCCAAATCTATCTCTATGGTAGATCATTTAGGATTCAAACAGATCATAAACCACTCGTATTTCTGTCGCAAGGAAGACATGAAAATGCTAGATTATTACGTTGGTCGTTGCTCCTACAGCCATACCAGTTTATCATAGAATATATCCTCGGGTCGGAAAACGTAGGTGCAGACTTTTTAAGCAGACACCCATACGACGAAAATCAGAGTAATCACCAGGCATAATGATTTAAATTTATCTATGTGTATTTTGAATTAGGAACTGACATAGAATAATCTGTTCTCAAGTGGGGAGATGTGTGGCGATATTCTAAGTACAATATCTAAATTAGAATATAACAGGATAGTGCATAAAGTCCAAAATAAGATAGAACTAAAAAGTTGGTAGAGAATTGTTTTCTTCACCCACGCCCCAGCGTATTAGTTTTGATAACGCCTTATGGCCGAATAAAAGGTACACAATGTTCCTAAGTGACCTTGAGATTAAACGTAACACTTTTTCCAAGTTCAAACAAGTATTTACCTAGAAGACAGAGTATGTCGGAAAAGGGGGGAGAGAAGGATAGATGGTCCAATGCTAACTCGTCTCGCGTTGATAAAAGCCAATAGAAACGCGTTGGCAGGACTTGCCTTGAGCGATTTTCAAAATACGATGTAAAAGTTAGAACATGTAGACACTTGGGTCACGAAAACAGGCTTAGCTCTTATTGAGAATGACGTAATTCTAGCGTACTACGGACGACTCTCGTAATTAGTTTGAAAGTACATGGAAAAAAGAAGTGAACATGTGGTAGTTCTAGAAATAAACAATTAACATAGAAAAAAATATGGAATTCTGAACCAAAATACATAGGGCCATAAAATTTATATATTCGGATGCCTTATGATCTCCTGAGCAATAAAATGGTGTCAGTTACCCACTAGTACAAAAAATAACCAAGATAATGGCAATAATATTATGTAGGATAAGACGGACTGACGAGAAAAAAGATCACGCCTACTTATTTTATTCATAACATGTTTTGAAAAAAAGCTTTGGGTAAAGAGATACTAAAAGGTACCAAGATTTTGATTGGCTGTAGTTTAAAGGAAGGCGAGAGGGGATTGGCTAACTTAACACTAAAAATATACATGTAGTAGTAAACGTAGTAGTTTTAAGAATTTTTTTTTTTTTTTTAAAGTTCGATTTAAAATTCATAGTCGTCTGCTTCTATTGGCCAGCTTAGTTGATATTGAGGAAAAAGTGTTAGCATAGAACGCCATTTGCACAAAAAATCTTGTCACAAGACGATGAGAGCAGAAGTGTAATTCTAAATACAATTATTATAAACTTCTGGACAGGGCAGTGATAACTTGGGCCAGATCTGCCAGTCATCGTTGTTTGTGTGTAATATTCATTGAAATTGTGGTAAGATTGAATTTATTAACCATTTTATTTAAAATAAAGTTTGAATGTGAGATACTAACATACGACTTTAAGTAAGTGAGTCGATGGCAGACTTAGGCAAAGCCTAGAGATTGATCCATCATATGATAGCCTATCAGAGATGTGTAGAACTACAAAATTATATATGATTGTCATCAAGGAGCATAACTTGTATTATGGATAGAAGATCCGATTATTGTAAATAATTCCATTGATTTCACTTTTGATTGTCAGTCCTGATTCAAACAAAATAGAGTCAGGATAATAAATTGAAAAAATTATTAACGTTACACAAAATTCAACCACTGACTTACTTAAGATAATCTTTTAAAGTGTAGTGTGTATGTGATTGTTGTAGTACTGTTGTGTTGTGTTGGATAATAAAATACTTGTTTATATGTTTAGTTGGTTAATGCAACATTACACTACTTATTCATAACCCTAGACACCAAACGTAGTCATCATCATCATACATTCTAGTCAAAAAATAAGTCTGAATGAGATCATAAAGGTGGTAGCAGAAAGGTACCTGTAACTTACCATAATATTTATTATATTCAGGGACCTTCACAGCTGACCTCATTCAGTACACTAAGAGTACATAACAACAACATTTCTTAACATCAAATCCACCACACCGGTCAGGAGCTTCGCTCCTTCCCATCCACACGGGATTTATGTGCAGGAGCCGTTCAGGTTATTCAGTCAAATTTCCGGTCGTAAACATTCCTTCAAACGCTGACACCCGGGTTTGAAAAATGAAACCCTGGTCGCCAGTACAACGTTGTAGCCATTACACCAACGCGGCTCCCAATAATCTTATATATGTTGGTAATAAAATTGTCATAACAGTTAGAAGTGAGGAAGAAGCACAAGCAATGCTGGATGCAGTAGCCAACGAAAGCAACAGAAGAATAATGGCTACGACAAGTATTCTCAATATGGGGCACACGTACCCCCAGGGCGTACGAGAAGCTGGTCAGGTGGGTACGGGATTGTTAATTGGTAAATAACTGAAATTCCAAAAGTAGTAATATTAAGGGGAAAAAAGTGGACTGGAGAGAGAAGGTGGATCATGTTTTCTCTCAACCAAATCCAGAACAAGAAACAAAATGGATGCTGAACATGATATTCGGGTATTTTATTAAAAAACCGAACCAAAAATAAAACTGTTGGCTGACAAGAAACAATAAAGGGTCTCACTAATTTATCCGACTGTTCTGACAGTCATTTAAAAGTTTTATAGTGCTAAAAAATGTTATGTAGGTATGTCGAATAAAGTTTTCATTATGAAGAAAAATTAATTTTTTTGTTTATTTATCTTCTTATGTACATATACATGGTAACTTCTAGAACTAGTTTCCCCTCATATAGAATAACGGCAAAGTTTATTAAAAGCCAAGGGAGTAGGGCGAACGAAGACGTTTGGGGACACTTGGGCTAAGACATCCAAAGAAGAGGACCTGACGGAGGCTAAGGATAAGAGGCGAATTACTGCAAAAATAAAAAGACAGTAATAATATATTGGTTATGTTGTTGGGCATGGGGCCGGTTACACCATCCTGTAAAAAAAATTTCAAAAACACAAAAAACTTCAACAAATATGGACAAGTCAAATGGGGCCGGTTAAAGTAAAAAATAAACCACAAAAAAACACAGCCATAAAAACACAGCCCAAGACAGGGGAAGGTCCTCTCGCGGGGAGGCGTATGATGCAACACAGAGAAAGCCGAAAGGAGTCTGTGTTGCTGACTAACCTTCTTTCTTCTAGGAGAACTTCCAGATTTGGCACCTGGAATGTTCGGACATTAAACGAACAAGGGAAAGTGGCGCAAGTAGCAGCAGAAATGAGGGAATACAAAATCGAGGTTCTGGGAATGTGTGAAACAAAGTGGAAGGGGGTAGACAGGAAGAAACTCATCACAGGTGAATTGGTGCTGTCCTCAGGACATGAAGACGAAAGTTCACACCACAGTGAAGGGGTAGCTCTTATGTTATCTAAAGAAGCACAGAAAGCACTAATTGAATGGGAAGCTGTTGGACCCAGAATAATAACAGCTTCTTTCAAAACAGCTAAAAAGAAAATTCATGTAAATGTCATCCAATGTTATGCACCAACTAATGACAAAGAAGAGTCTGTGAAAGAAGCATTTTATACTAAACTACAGGAAATTATGGATAAAGTAAAAAGAAGAGACATCACAATTTTGATGGGTGACATGAATGCAAAGATAGGTACAGTCAACACTGGATTCGAAGAAGTCATGGGAAAACATGGGCTAGGAGTAATGAATGAAAATGGAGAGCTATTCGCAAACTTCTGTGCTTCATATCAACTGGCTATAGGAGGAAGCATGTTTCCACATAAGAGAATACACAAGGCAACATGGATATCACCAGACCATAGAACAGAAAATCAGATTGATCATATATGCATAAACAAGAAGTTTAGATCATCATTGCAGGATGTAAAGGTATATAGAGGAGCAGATGTGGCATCAGATCACCATCTTCTGATAGCCAAAGTAAAAATGAAACTCAAGAGATATGCAACAATGCAAAACTATAGACAACAGTTTAATGTAGGACAGCTAAGAAATCAAGAAACAAGAGACAAATTTGCGGTCACAGTATCCAACAAATTCCAAGTGCTCCAACAGCTGGAAGATGTAGAGAATACAGAAGACTATTGGCAGCAGGTCAAAACAGTATGGAAGGAGACATGTGAAGAAATACTGGGGAAAAGGGAAAGACAACAAAAAGCATGGATAACAACAGAAACCATCAATAAGATAAAAGACAGAAAAAACAAGAAAGCAGAGTTAAACACAAGCAAAACTAGAAGCTCCAAAGCCAAGGCTCAAGAAGTGTACACAGAAGCAAACAAAGAAGTAAAAAGAAGTATCAAAAGAGACAAGAGGAAGTATATTGAGGAGTTGGCAAGAGAGGCAGAAGATGCTGCAGCCAAAGGAAATATGAGAGAACTGTATAGCAGCACAAAGAAGCTAACAGGGAAATACAAGCAAACAAGTTGCCTCATAAAAGACAAGAATGGGAAACTGCTCAGCAATATACAAGAGCAAATGAAGAGGTGGACAGAATATTTTGGGGACCTTCTCAATAGACCAGCTCCACAAAACCCGCCGGACATCCAGCCAGCAGAAGAAGAGCTACAAATTAACGGTGAAAGACCAACGAAGGAAGAAATAAAGAAAGCCATAAAGCTTCTAAGAGAGGGAAAAGCGTCTGGACCTGATGGCATTCCAGCAGAGGCCATCAAAGCAGATATCGACACGGCTACAGAGATGTTATATAAATTACTTGGTAAAGTCTGGGAAAAGGAAGAGATACCAGCAGAATGGAAGGAAGGATATCTGGTTAAGTTGCCTAAGAAGGGAAATTTACAAGAGTGCACAAATTATAGAGGAATAATGTTACTATCAGTGCCAGGAAAAGTGTTAAACAGGATTATCCTTGAGAGATTAAAAGAGTCCATAGACAAGAAACTGAGAGATGAACAAGCAGGTTTTCGACAAAACAGATCATGTACAGACCAGATAGCCACTTTGAGAATAATAGTTGAACAAAGTCTGGAATGGAATTCACCACTATACATCGGATTTGTGGACTACGAAAAGGCATTTGACAGTGTAGACAGAGAATCACTTTGGAAATTGATGAGGCATTATGGAGTTCCCCTGAAGATCATTAATTTAATAAAGAAAACATATGAAGACATGACATGCAGAGTTCTTCACGAAGAACAGCTTACAGAACCGTTTGGGATAAGAACAGGAGTGCGACAGGGATGCCTCTTGTCTCCATTTCTTTTCTTGCTGGCAATAGATTGGGTTATGAGATCATCGACAACACACAACAGAAATAGAATCCAGTGGACTCTGACTAAGCAGTTGGATGATCTGGATTTTGCTGATGACTTGGCTCTTCTGTCCCATAACCGTAATCAGATGCAGGACAAATTGAAAACACTCGATGAGAGGTCACAGCAATTGGGTCTGAAAATACACAGGGAAAAGACAAAAATAATGAGAATAAATGCAGGTAATGATAACAGGGTTGAACTTGAAGAAACACCAATTCAAGATGTAGAATCATACACATATCTTGGCAGTAATATAGACAAAGTTGGAGGGACAGACAGCGATATCAAAATAAGAATACAAAAGGCAAGAGGAGCTTTCATTGCATTGGGAAATATATGGAGATCAAGAGAAATCGGATACCACACGAAAATAAGAATCTTCAACTCAAATGTGAAGTCAGTCCTATTGTATGGCTCTGAGACATGGAGAACAACAAAGACAACAACCAAAAAGCTACAGACTTTCATAAATGGGTGCTTGCGTAGAATAGAGGGATTAAAATGGTATGACAAGGTTACCAACGTGGAACTGATGACAAGAACTAGACAAGTGCCAGTGGAACAAGAGATGATAAGAAGACGATGGCGATGGATAGGACACACACTGAGGAAACCTGTTGATAGCATTACAAGGCAGTCCTTGTTCTGGAACCCCCAGGGCAAGAGAGGCAGAGGAAGACCAAGAAGTACATGGAGAAGAGAGTTGGAAACAGAGGTGAAAATGATGAGGAGAACATGGAAAGAACTTGAGATGATGGCACGGGACAGGAGGACTTGGCATGTGTTTGTTGAAGGCCTATGCTCCTTTGGGAGTGGAGGTTTATGAATGAATAGATCTGTTTATAGTGTATTTAGTAAATTGGGTGAGACAAACATGCAGTACATTCAAAATGATTAAATCGACGTTAAATTTGTATATTTACAAATAACAAATTTAATAATCAACTAAGTTTTAACAGTTTAAAAAATTGAATAATCTGTAATAGAAAATACTCATCATCGTGTGATGGTATGGTGTTTTATTTAAAAAGTCACTTGGCAGCTTTAGGTTTGACGTAGCTGCAAATGGTAGTTTCTTCTCCCGCTGGATTTTCTGGGTTCTGTGCAGATAGGTCACTGGAGTTCTCTCGTCTCTGGTCAAGATTAAAGACGCAGCACATTCCAAGTAAGATCAGAGAGTAACTGCAAAGCTGGTCCCGCATCTCTGAGACCCTCTGGTGATGAAGTCTAAGCTCGAAGTCAGGCCACTTCTACCCTCACTTTGTTCCAGAGACTAGTACCCTCAGCTGGTACCACCAACTAGTATAGTAAAAGAATAGAGACGAAAACCCTCTAAGTATTGAGTTTCTCGACACATACTATTGTGTCCCCATCTTCATATTCCACCATCCCATCTACCTCAGACTATACCCTCGATGAGAAAACTTTCTTTACATTTAAATTGAATAGCATTAGATTTTCTTTACATTCAAATGAAAATGTTAATAGTATAGATAGAATATGTTTACATTTACATCTACACTGGTTGAAAAATGTTCACAATATAGATTGAATATATTTTAAGTTACATCTACACTGGTTGAAAAATGTTCGCAATATAGATTGAATATGTTTTCATTTACATCTGCACTGGTTGAAAAGCTTGAAAACTGTCATTAATTTTAAAGTGAATATGTTTCTTCTTCTTCTTCCATCCTTAGCCATCAACCGGCAAAGCAGTATGTGGCCAGTACGCCTAGTGGCGTCTTAGGGCAACAACAAATTGATCAATCTATCGCTGTTTCCACCACGCCTAGTGGCGTCTTTGTGGAACAAAAACAGACCAAACAATCTATCATTGTTTCCGTAATCAGATTGGTTGGCAAGCAGGTGATCAGCCCACTGTGCGAAGTTTTTTACGGGATGGGGTAAACAGCCCCATGCCCATACCCTCCTTAGTCGCTTTTTACGACATGCGTGGTAGGGTGCAGTGTTACTATTCTTTGCTCCCCTTTCGGGCCCCGGTAACACACGGGTGTGAATATGTTTACATAGACATTTACACTGGTTTGAAAATGTAAATATTATAATTAAAATGTACATCATTTCTTTCATCATTCCCTCCATGCTCCAAATGGAACTTGAGACTACCTACGCTTTTAGTTCTCTTTAAGAAACCAGCAATAAAGCAGTCACCAGCCCTTGCAGTTGTGGTTCATGAAATCATCCTTCTATATGCTGAGGTTGCCAGCCTCAAATGACTTGGACATCCACTAGCAATTTTCACATATTAATATTCACATGGCAGTATATACATATTAGTTCACGTGTTAGTAAATGAAAAATATAATAGAATGTAAAATATACCACTTTCGCCAATCTTAGGTCACAGACTGTTTGCTCAGAGAAGTAGGTTTAAGGCACTGGCAGATGCTTTTTTTTCACGTGTTCTTGGGGGTCGTTACTTTAACAATAAACTCCCACTTTGACTCAGTTTCCTCAGATTCCGGTTTTCCTTCTTAAAATAGTGGAGTTTTCTGTTGTCAAGATCCTCAAAGTCCCGTCCTGATAATGGAAATCTGATCTTATTCTTGACTCTGGCAGGTCTGGTTGTCGTCTTGGCAAGCGATTCTCACAGTGTCTTAAAACTGCAAAAAGGTCAGGCTATATTGCCTGTCTTCCCCCGCATTTGTTTGTTACTATGCTAAGCAGGGCTGCAATCGGTTCAAACATGCGTGTTTTGTGGAGTAATTCAAAATTATTTCCACATGAAATTATGTGCGTGATGCAAAAGGTCACATCTCCTATATATGGCAATAAAACATCCGATTGCATTCTCTGCAGTGTTTACAAATACAACATCTTACTTTTATTTCAAGTAATATGTTCGTAATAAGTCGTACAGGAAACGATTATGTCCTTCCTGTGCGTTGACAAATACGTTATCCCCCCGTAGTGGCTATCAAACTTTCAGCGTATTACCATCTTGGCGAAGAATGCACCCTGGCCTTATCAGCGATTAAGCAAATGCATTGGGCGATTTTAGTGTTAATCTGTAGTCTGAGATTAACCAACATTGTTGTCTGTTGCTATGATCTCAGCCGTTCCTTGCAAAGCAGGGAGGAACGGGTAACCAAACAGACATGACGACTTATCACTCAGAGGAGTGTAAGAATGTTTGAAAATACAACATATCTCCTACATAGCAGAGAAAGTAAGAGGTGCCGACCATTGAAAAGCACGTAATTAGTCAGTACAACAAAGGTCACAGAACACGGTGGTAGTGGACAAGAGTGCGACTAAAAATTAATTTATGTCATAGCGGCCCGAGGTGCTGCGCCGCTTACTCTGTGAGTTGCGCTGACTAACATCCAATCGTACGTAGAAGGCCGAATAAAAGTGGCAATCCTCGAGGACCCATCTATGACATAATCTTAGGGTGCAAATATTTTTACCTCGGAAACCCTTCCCAACCCCTAGTTCTAACCGCTGTGCAGAGTAGGGCCCAAGCGAAGGGTGCCTAATACTGTCCCAGGGGATCTGAAAAATGCTCAGACAGAGGACCCTACCCTGGCATATTGCTTCAAGAAGCTGCCAACTGCCCACCGCCTTCCTCACCCCCGAGACTTCTATACTAAAGAAGGATTCTTATCTCGGAAGGTTTGGACAGGTGGACAAGAGCACTCACAATTGATAGCGCCGTTCCCATAGAGAACCAAAGGGTGGCGCCAAGGCATTGGACCGCTCAAACCACAATAGGAGAGATGCCTATTACTGACACTCCCTTTGAAAGAGTTGCCGTAGATTTGGTAGGACCCTTTGAAAGGACCAAGAGGAGGAACAAGTATATCTTGACTCTGTTTTACAGATGTACAATATGGGGAAAGGCTATGTCATCTACAGATTCGGTACTCGTTGCAGAGGCCTTACTCTCGATTTTTACGAGGATAGGATTCCCTCAGAAAATTTTAACTGACAATGGGTCCCAGTTCAAGGGAAAATGTATCGGGGAGGATATTAGGATCTTTAGAACAAAGCACATCTTGTCTGCCCCAGTTCAATGGGCAAGTAGAACGGTTTAATGACACTCTAATCACTATCGTACCCAAACTCGCGCAGGAAAAACCATAGAAATGGGATTTGCAGTCCTGTTTGCATACAGAAAGGTGGTGAGATTTAGCGGTTATCTCCCATGTCTGGACAATGGCCATTATTCTGTATGTATTAGGATATCGTTCATACAGATGGCCTTATAAGGAGCGATCTTGCTCTGAATTCTCGGAAAGGTCTAGATTGTCCGGTGGCTAGCTCTACTAGGGCTTAGACATGCGCAGTGAACGTGCGCGGGGAATTGAAGACTCTCTTTCCGGGCAGTCGTTGGAAATCTCCGAGCTGACAAAAAGTCAGCGCTCGTCTCTGTTGATAATTCTGGGGAATGGAGCCTTTGTTAGGTGTTAAATGATATTGAATTTTCCCCCCTGTGATTATTCTGGCTTGTGATAGTATGGATGTGAAGAAATGTGTTGTGTGTTATTTCTAACGGCAAACAGGTAAAGAGACTTTTGAATCTTATATTATTGCCAGAAACAGTATTAAGATGGCTGTCTCCTAATGCGGAGATATGTTGATTAAAAGAGACTGACGTTAGCCATCTCTTTGAAGAAACCTTGCCGCTTATACGGCGTATTGCTTGTAAGATTAGACCTACATGACCTGTTTGGTCAAGAGAAGCCAAGTACTTCATCAAGGTTGGTTTCTCCTAATGCGGAGATATTAGATAGGAGAGACTGATATTGGCCATTTTTGAAATCATGCTGCTTGTACGGCTCATGTGGAGCTCATAACTTTACTGCTAAGGAGGCTTGCTCCGGGTGAGGAGTTATATTATATAAGAAGAGACTGAGTTAGATATTTTTGAAGCAGTCCGCCATCCGTGCGGCTGATGTGGTAGCCTAGATCTACCTGACCTGCTTGGTCAAGAACAGTAGTCATATGAAGCGCGCCAGTTGCGCGGCTTATTTGTTGCAGCCAAGGTCTACTTGCAAAGTCTCCAAGATGTGGAATATTATGTATGGTTGCTATCTACATGATTATATGTGTTTACATCCCAGTGAATCGTTCGATGTCAGCGTATGTACTGTTGTTCGTAATAAATTGTAAGAAACGTCAGCAGTCGTTTTCAATGCTTCCTGACTTCCTCGTCCTGTATGACTGTGGTGTCTTCATAACCTGTTTACAGTAGCCCTGTGTGGGCGTGTATGTCAAGATATTTACACCAGTAGCAGTACCCACTACCAACAGTGCCAGTACACCTATCTTCTACTGTGGTACCACTTATATATATGAACACACGTCCAACACTTGGGTTTGCAACAGTGGTAACAACAACATCATTACAGTCTCATTGCGACAGCTATCTTCGCAATAGAGTCGCAACAGTCTTCACAACAATAGCCATCCGAAAACAGGAGACAATTTATCACATCAATCTACTGAAACAATATATCGAACGACCTGTGGCGGAACCGTGGACCTAATGACTCTAGCTCTCGCGTCGGAAGTGGATTTTTAAACTCACGCCGAAGTAAAATATCCAATCATGACGTTTATAACTTCATGGTCAATATTCTGATAGCGACAGAGACATCCGAAGAACATGTAACAGCTCTATTCTCCTACAACGATTGAGAGACATGAGACTAATAGTAAAGCCCCCCACATGTCAGACTGGATTTAAGCAGCTGGAATTCATACAGAATACCGTATCGCATTGTTTATGTTCCTCATTGAAAAGAATGGAGAGAAGATACGTAACGCGCCTCGGCCAGTTACTAAAAAAGACGTGAGTATTTCGTAGCGCTGTGTGGGTTCTACCAACGACATATAAAGAACTTCAACACCCTCAGCGCGCCCGTTGCGGACCTAACAAAAAAGGGACACCTTGACAAGGTAGTATGGACTGCGGAGTACGAGGAAGCTGAAAAAACATCTCACCGCTACGCCTTTCCTACAGCTATCCAAGTGTGAGCCCCGGAATAAGTTTTTTGTCAAAAACGTCTTTGTTCTGGACACGGACGCCAGCAACATCGGTGTTGGTGACTACACGAATCGAAATCAAATCGATGGAAAAGAGGAAAACTCTCTCACCAAGGACACCACTAGAGAAAGGCACTGTCACGGGATTTCTCAACTTGCTCTGCAGTGATGGCCCAACAGTGGCTAAAATTCAGAGTATCTACTGAAGGTCTTCAAAGGAATCCACCTTTCGCTCAAGATTACTCTTGGCAGAGATGTGAATTGAAGAATGGTGCTTCGATTCTAGGGAGCCATATAGGAATTTAAGAAATCAAGCACCACAACTGATATTATCAAGGCCGTAATGAACTTAGTATCTTCCCAGATCTTCTATGAGAAGATAACTTTGCTCGTTTGATCAGCCCCCAACTGGTTTAATTCAGTAAAATATTACCTTAATAGCTCTGTTAATGTATTTAAAAGGCTGAGGCATACGGGTGCAGTTCGCTCAAAAATGATGAAATCAGCTACACATTTGTATATATATATCGATAACAAATTTAATAATCAATTATATTTAACAGGGTTAAAATAAATAAAGGTGTTGGTGAAAAAAAATTTAGCCTGTAAGGGTTCATCACAGGTTATGATCTGGTTATGGTTTTGAAAATGTTCTTAGAGTTCACTTGGCAGCTGTGAGTGGGTGCATAGCTGGCAGTAAGGTGTCGGTTTGCTTCTGTTCCAGCTGATGTTGGTACCTTGCAGGTATTAGACTGGTTCGTCTCATCAATGGTCAAGTCTGGTGGCGGTAAAACGTCTCAAGTAGCATCATGGGATAATTACGAAGATGGTTCAGCATCTTCAAGACCCATCTGATCTTGGTGTCTAGCCTTGACTGATGGCCATTTATACCACACAGTTGTTCCACAGACTAGTACCACCAATTGGTATCACCGACTAGTATCATGAAAATAGAGAAAAACAAATATCCCTCCTGAGCATTGGGTGTCCTGACACGACAATCGTGTGTCCCTTCCTTTCAATCCACCGTCCCATCTGCTTTTGAACTTTACCCTCTCTGAGCATTAATGTTAATCCTAGTGAACGGAAAACACCCATTACATTTATATAAAACGTGTTTACATATATATTTGCACTGGTTAAAAAGGTTAATAAATTAATTATGTACATTATTTATGTCATCATCCACGCTCTGCTCCATATGGAACATGGGACTGCCTCTGGGTTTGATTCTCTATGAGAAACATATATGAAGCGTACCAGCTCTTGCAGTGGTGGTTCACGAAACCATCATTCTATTTGCTGACATACCCAGCCTCGTAAGAACTTGGACATTCACCAGCGATTGTCACATGTTAATTTTGCAACATATAGAATTATAAAATTTACAGCTCACCTCAAATTGGGAGATACAGACTTGTGGCTCGGGAAATTAATTTCGGCAACTTAGTTAAGATGTGTCTTACACGTGGTCTGAGTTATTACTTTACAATAGAATCCCACTATGACTTCGTATTCATGTTCTTATGATTCTGGGCTTTCCGTATTAGTCCAGAAGATGCTCAAATACGTTGTCCGGTCCTTTAAATTAGAATCCTGATTTTGTTCCTTATCCTGGCTTGTCTGAACTGTCTTCTTGACGAGTTGAATTATCATTACGGTAATCTTAAACTGTTGTAGATTTTAAGCAACACTAGGCTCACGCATCCACATTGCTGCGTGGAGGTTAAGTCCAATAAGAGATGTTGTATTTTAACATCTCAAATGCTAAAACAATAGCAAACAACTTGCTGATTTTGGTAGAGGTATATCCCCACTTATCTGCCAACAATCTGGTTTTCTTGCACCATCTCAGACAGAAGATCGGAGGTAACAGCTGCCGTATTAGCGATAAGACAAACTCACCTGTGGTATCTCCGCTTTTATGTTTTAATCAGTGCGCTCCAGTTCCCTGTCGTTATCTTCCTATTAACACCTGGTATCACTTCACGAACTTGACCATCGTGACTTAAGGTCAATATTGAACCACTGGTGTCTAATCTCACAAAGGTTGTTCAATTAGGCCCAGACATGACATGAATTGAAGAAAGAAAGTGTAAACAATGAATGGCGCCCGGAATTCAATACCGTAAAATGAGAGATAGATTAATAATACCGTAGATGAGAGAAGATCAGGAAAGGGAATGGACAATTCTGTCACAGGCACGGACACAGAAAAAGTGAACGCCCAAATCTTGATATTTTATATCTTAGGATAGGTGGTGTGTCACGAAAAACGTTCCTTATTTTTTCTGGTCTTCACTCGTCTCCAGCATTATTATTCTGCCATTCCTTGTACGTGCTAATTCTTCCATTATTTGTTGTTTTCGTTTTCATCGTTCAAGATTTTCTTATCACATCTTGTCACATCTCACCCACCTCTCTCTCCTGGCTATTTTCTCCTTTGTCATAAGCGATGCTTAGCGGAGGAGCGAACTTGGCACATTGGCGTTTCAATTATCGCCAGCTCCAGATGGAGTAAGAGTCTACAGTGAGTGACATTCCTATTGTTAACCCAGACTTTCTGTCTGGGAAGCTACACAAAACCATGTTGTCGCATGATAAGGTGTTAGTTTGCAAACATGACGCGCCCAAATACACAGCAGATCTCACTTGGATGTAGAAAATGACAATCTTGTTGAAAATTAAGACAAGGACAGTGGTGTAATATTTCCTGCAGATGGACATTGTTGTGAAAACAATTACAAGAAAATAACATCTTGGAGGAGATTATGATGTTAGATCTGTGAAGTAGTGAGTTGGTAAACATAACAGGCAAAACGGAAGATGCAAGACCTTATATGTTAATGGAGTTTGAAAATCACATATAAATGATAATATCTTATGTTGTCATGCAGTAATGTTCTTCACGAGAGGAGAGTAGTGGGGGAATGGACCCCTACCAAAATCAGACACTTATTTGCAAACTGGTTTGGCATTTAAGATGACAAGATTGCTCTTGATTGGACGTCTCCTCAAAGTAGCAACCTGGGCGCGTAGGCTAAACATTTCGCTTATATGCTACAACATTGCAAGACTGCCTCGCTTACTTTCAATTTCTTCAAGGAGAAATCATAGACATCCAGGAACACTGAATATTGGGACCCAAATATAGGACAGGCCATAGGGCTGGACGTGAATTCTAAGATTAGAAGAGAATAGCCCCAGAGACATCACTTTGTGCCTTAAGTTCTAGGATTCAACTTCAAGTGCACTCAGTTAGACAGCTAACTCACCTGAAAGGTACGGCATCTTAAACAGTTCCGCGGCAATATTCAGACGTTTCCTTTGCAAAAAGTTCGTGTTCGCCCGAAAAACTAAAGTTGTAATATGTACATTTTATCATTTTATATTTGCATTTTGACATGTACGATATACTTGTGGATGTACAGTGACAATTGAGGCTGGCAATCTCATCACTGGGAATAACCTGACATAAGAACCACCACTGCGTGAACTAGTGACTGCTTCGTACGGATTTCCTCACAAGAAACCAACAGCAGAGGTGGCCTCATGGTCTACAGAGAGCATGGAGTGGATGATGATATCATGGTTTACATATTTATTATAATTCACCGTCTCTGCTTTTCTTTATTTGCCGTCACGCACATACAGTCCCGGTATTTGCTATTACCATAATTTGTGCGCATGTTTCGTACTCAATATCTACGAAATGTTTCGTGCCTCGTGTCCTAAAATGCGATTCTCGATCTTCACGACAGACCACGTTACCCCCTTCAGGTGTTTGCCTACGTGTGGCGAAGCACGAACCTTTCAAATAACTAAGGTTTAGACACACATGGCATACGGAACATCCAGAGTCCAATAATGCGGAACCGTACTATACATTACTAAGAAGAGATCAAGTGATGTTTTTCAAACTAAGAACCGGCCAATGCAGACTCAGATACAATATGTTCAACAAATTGAAATTCTGACATATTGATATGTGCCTATGTAGGGAGGACAAACAGACAGTAGAACATGTACTCCAGAACTGTCGGCTCCATGAGAGGAGTAGGGTGACAGCGTGACCTTCTCCAAGCAAGTTGAGGGAGAAACTATATGGTGACGAGACAAGATGAGACGGACTGCCAGCTTTATAAGGAGAGAGAGTGAGAGAGTGAGAGAGAGAGATGTGGTTGTTTGAGAGTGAACGACGAAGACAGAAAACTTTAGACGAAAACATATGTTTGATTTCAGTAAATTAGTAACTAAATTACTCCCGCGTAAAAAAAACGACACTGCAGTAACAATGTACATTAATGAATGTAAAATGTCATTATTTACACAATGGACAGATGTTCACGAGCGTGGGGACAATAAATGAGACTGCGCATGCGTCCGATTTGCTAAACGGTTGTACGACAGCTTTCGTCTCGCAGCAAAGTTATCGATCGAAATATGGTAGCGTCACAATCGAGTCTACTCTGCTGAAAATTTGTATCTGACTCTACTTTTGAGTTAGGGAAGGCAAAGGCATCTAGTCACACCACCTCATAAAGCTAGACCTAGTATAGTGAAGTCTCTAAAACTTCACACCAGAGCCGTGGACTGACAGATCTGAGCCCTCGGGAGATAAGGGACATTTGGCCCCGGGCAATAAGGGTAATTGACCCCTAACCACCCATCCTGTTGATTTAGCTAGATGGAGGCTAGGGAAAAGTGGGCCCTTGGAATTACTAGACCACAAGGTCTTTTATATGTGAAAATGCGCCTAATATAACCGATGACCTTGTGTTTAGGTTGAACTAGTGCCCTGGATTTCTATAAAAAAGAATCTAGGGCACTAGGTTGAACGGTGCGTGCCTCGCCAAAACTCCTATTTAAAAAAAAAATTAGTGGGCTCTATTGCAGTGGCCCTTCCGACACTGCAAGATTTTCAGACGGTTCAGGCCTCTCCTGCTTCACTCTCCTACGGTATATTTACTATGGGACTACCTGAGTCATTGCAGACACGCTGAGAACGTAAGGGGTAACAAATCAAAACAATTTTCACGAGGTATCGCGGAAGTGTATTCTGTATTCGGTTATTTTTTTTAAATATCCACTCATCATGGTTACGTAATGATGTGTTAATTAACTCACAGAAAGTAATAATCTTATCACAAAGAATAAGCCTACTCCATCCTACCAATTATCGTGTCAGCACAGACGACTAAATTGTGCAGTTTTGGGACAGGGGTGAGCAGCTAGCCATTTCATCATGTAGACCCGTGCTACCTTGGGGGTGCACGGCCGACTTCTGTGGGTGAGACGCCACATATTTTAGAAGGAGAATCATCATGAACACAATATAATACACAGAACTGAAATGTGCTTGTAAAAAAAATGGAGCAGTGACAACGTGAGTTCGGTATCTAACTTAAGTCACATTTAAAAAATAATATTTTCTCGAACATACCTGAAAAGAAACAAAAGCAGAAGGCTCATTAATCTAGGAAACTCATGGTTACTGTCTAATGCAATGGTGGCCAAGCTAAGGTTGGCCGAGCGCCAGATTATGGTAAAGGGTAACGCCCGAGGGCCAGACCTATAAAATCCTTAAAAAATAACGTTCTGATATTTAGTTTTACATATATAATGAACCACGTACATAAAGCAACGGCAAACTACTGTACTGCACATCTGCCAAGACATGTATACCAGTCTTAGAACTGAAATTACTGTAAAAAAAAAATATAATGAATCTGTTGTTTTAATTTGTTTTATAATTTGTAATATGACATGTAATTATTTATTTCAAACATACATTTGTGTGTTATTTCATTGTGAAGAGTGTGGCTTCAATCAACAATAAGAGTCCGGCCAAAAACAGGTTGGCGGGCCGGTCAAAACAGGTTGGCGGGCCGGATCTGGCCCACGGGCCGTAGTTTGGCCACCGCTGGTCTAATGGATAATACTCAGGTTAATTAGGGCTGGGCTCTTTAACGGAAGAAATGTTTTCTGAAATCGATTAATCGATGAAACAAATTATAATCGATATCGATTACTACATTTTCAGCAATGTTTATGTTTTTTTTTTGCTTAAATATATGAACATTTGCCATGTTACAGGTTTATACAATGGAATTTGTCAAGTATTGTCAATAATAAATACATTATTTGGTTGTAACTTTTCAGTATTTTTAAATTATATTTTCAAGACGATGTTATCTTATAACAAGTAAAATAAATATAGTGATTTTAAAAAAAAGTTAATTATAACTTTTAAAAATAATTTATCAGAGTGTTCGAAATTGATAGATTAATCTTCGATGAAACAAATTCGACTAATCGATTAAGATTTTTTTAAATAAATCCCAGTCCTAATTTTAATAGTATATTATAATATTTATTATAAAAGTGTAAGCAAACCGAACCAGTCATTAATTTTTAATATACTGTACTTAAAATGTTAACCTACTGTTTAAAAGTTTCGAATATTTGTAAATTTTGAATAGAACATTCACAAAAATTATTTTTATTATGATTACGGTTACGTGAAAAAAGCATAGCAATTTCTAAAAAAAAATACACTCACAATCACGACTTTCTCTTTGTTTTTTCTTTTCGCTCTGAATGGAGCGTGGAGCCACCACAGCAGCTGATCCTCTTGCAGGGAGCCTGTATTAAAATATTTGTGTGTTCCTGCAGCAGTAGTTTCTGCCGCTATTTGTTTAACATGAAGTTGCCAGGCTATTGACGACCTCACATTAGTAGTCTCTTACAATATGCCTCACAGGACAGTAGTCCTATTCTTTCTGTGCCTCCTCAGAGACCCCAGGAACTACTCGGGGCACGCTAATGGCTTGTTTCCAATTTTCCAGGCTCACTAAATGTATTAAATAAAATTAGATTCTTCTATTTTTTTTTTAAATTTCATGTGCAGGAAATACTTACTTCTAATTTTCATAATTTTTGGCATTTTTTTGCAACCTAGAGAGTAATGAGTTGGGAGGCTTCTTAGAATGCCGTAAAAGGGTGCAGCGCCTTTAAAAGATTTAGAAGCACTGATATAGACTAATAAAAGATATATTGACATCGCCATTTCAACTTGAGGCGCTCTTGGGTAGAGTGGGGAGGGGTGGAGAAACAAGAGAAAATTATAGAGACAACTCAAGTTTATACTGTTTTTGGCTAACGCAATTCGGAAATTTCCTAGCCCGATACTCCCACTGAACGAGCTCACGAGCGCAACTGTTCAGGGTATTGCATCAATTCATTCTTAAGTTCACGACATAATGCTGCAACCGTCAACTGATATTACATGAACCATTTCTTTCGCCCAATCCGTGGCGTAGATAAAAAAAAATGTACAAGAAAATATCCACATTACAGGAATTTGGCGCCCAACCCAGTCTTCCTCATTTTGTTCGTAAGGAAGCATGCATCCACCACTAGTCCCATTTCAGGAAGCAAGAATCAAAACCTTTGATGCCCAACCTAGTGCCCTGGATTTCTATAAAAATATATTATAGAAGAATCTAGGGCACTAGCCCAACCCACTGAGGGAGTGACCATACTATTTTTAACAACAGTCAACACAATCTACTTGCCCCGGAAGTAAAACTTCAGCCAATTGAAAACTTGTGATCCAAACGTCCGTCCGTACAAAACCCCGGCGACAGGGAAGATTTGCATTCAAAATCCGAAATTGAATACTTGCGTATCGTAAGTTCATTGCGGTTTCATTCAGAGTGCAGTGTAAGATGCCAGACAAGAAAGTCTATGTAACTCGTAGGATTCCCAAGCCGGGTTTTGATATATTAACGGGGCGGTTTGAAATTGACTTCTGGGATGATGACGAAGCTATCCCACATCACATTCTGGTCGAAAAAATGAGACAGAAACCCTATGATGCACTCTTGTGTATGCTGACAGACAGAATAGATAGAGAGGTCTTGGATGCAGCGGGTAAGTTGAGTAATTTTTAAAAAAGCTTGTCACGAGTAAATTACATTTATAGAATTAAAGCAGTGTGCGCATATGTTTTTATTATAGGTCCTTGCCGGCACAACGGCCCTGACCTGACCGTACTAATTTGCATAATATAGCAAAACACGCTTTTATAGGCGAAATGTAGCTTTTAAGGGTTTCGTTATTAATATATGAAAGTAATCACACAGTTTTGCCTATGGTATTTGAATATACTTAATATTTCAACACCTTTTAAAGTAACTGATACAGTTTGCATATGCTTTGGCTTCGTTTATGTTTACCTTGCCCTTTGAAGGTGAAGGTCACATGGTAACTGGTTAAGTGTGGTTTGAGTGAGCGCTTGTGGTCAATGGCAGATCGACAACCCGGTTATGAAACAGAAGAAAAGTTGTCGGCCTACTTAATGTACTTATATGGATTGCACAACACAATGGTCATTGTCGTTGTTTTATGTAAAATCAAATTCAGATAGGCCCTATAGGCCAATTATTTTCTTGGTCACGAACCAGTTAGCTTACGTATTTAGGATGATTCCCTTCTTTCTCCGTGTGTGTGAGTATATATATATATATATCTAATATGCCCTGCGTTGGTGTCATTGTAGGCTATATGTTCACCTTGCCCTACGAAGGGGAAGGCCACATGATAATTAGTGGGGTCTGAGTTGTTGTTGGTGCCTAAAGAAAACATCGATTATCCGGTTATGAAAAAAAAAAGTTGTACTGAATAGGGCCTATTCATAAATGGATTACGCAACACCGTAAAGAGAACAGGCAGGTTTTTGACAAAACATCCTTTACAGATCAGACAGTCACATAATTCATAACAGCAGAGCAAGGCTTGAGACTGAACTCTATTTATTTTCATTTGCAGACTATGAAAAAGCATGTGACAGTTTGTACAAAAATAAACCTCTTTGGAAAAACGATGAGGCATGGGGGAGTCCGTCTCCCCCCGCCCAAGTTCATTAATCTGATAAACATAATGATGCACGAAATGTAGATTTTTTTCAAGAACAACGTACAGAGCCCTTTGAAATAACTAAATTATTAAATTAAAATGCCTCTAAATTACATTTGCATTTAAGATGTGGGTGATGCATATGATGAATTAAGAAATGTGTAACTTTTTTTAAAAACCGGGATTGCTAGTCATAGCCAAAGTCTATTTCTTTTTGGCCTGAAGATTGTGACACCCCTGGCTATGAAAGAATTTTTTTTTTTTTAAATGTACCAGTGTACTTAGTATAACTTGCCATGTGTAGTTCCTGATGCTCTCTGAAGAGACAGAAAGGACGACTGCACTCTCAGGCATGTCGTACAAGGCAACTAATATGAGGTGCATAGGGTTGGCAGCCTCATAAAATGAATTGCCACATTAACTACAGCTGCAAGTGCTTATGACAGCCTGGTGCAGATGACAAGTTGCCATGCTCCTTAAGGAGCACAAGGAAAATGATGGGGGGGGGGGGGAATCCCGTTACACGCCCACTGAGGCATATTGGGAATATGGTGTTAGGCCCATATTTTCTTGACCATCGGCATGCTAGGGGTGATGTGGTCAGCATCACGCCGGCCACCTTAACCTTCCCAGAGTTCTGGTACCCAATTCATGAGGCTGGGTCGACCCCGGAGCAGTTTGCGGTCTAAAATATCCCACCTCAACTGGGGATCGAACCATGGACCACCGAGCTAGGAAGCCAGTGCACTAACCACTGCGCTACTGTGGCTCCAAGGAAAATGATGGTGATGATAAAATAACTTCCTTGTAATGGCAAGGTACTTACAAATTTTGAGTCACTGGGTTCACATCTCCAAAGTTTTGTTTCCGGTCCTGTCTTCTAAATATGATGCCTGTTAATTATTGATACCTGTTGAAGCATTTGTCACTTAATACTGTTTCCTCATACATTATCTCTAAACTAATAGTCATTTATAGTTGTTTGCTCATACATTATCTCTAAACTAATAGTCATTTATAGTTCTCCGGGGGGTCTCTGATGAGACAAAGAAAGAACAGAACTACTGCACCCTCAGGCATGTCGTTAAAGGCAACTAATATGGGGTTGGCAACCTCAGGCATGTCGTTAAAGGCAACTAATATGGGGTTGGCAACCTCAGGCATGTCATTAAAGGCAACTAATATGGGGTTGGCAACCTCAGGCATGTCGTTAAAGGCAACTAATATGGGGTTGGCAACCTCCGGCATGTCGTTAAAGGCAACTAATATGGGGTTGGCAACCTCAGGCATGTCGTTAAAGGCAACTAATATGGGGTTGGCAACCTCATGTAAAAGAAATGGCCACAGAAGTCGCCACTGCAAGATCATTAACTTTGTGCAGGCTTCATGCAAGGGAGTCACCTGCAGTCGTGGTTCCAGGCTCCCTAAGGAGCACAAAGGAAAATGATGATAAATGAATAGTCATGTACAAGTTGCAGGAAGAAGTGTTAGACTATTTCAAACTTTTGAGAAATACAAACACACATTACAAATGCGTAATTAACAATTATAATCTGAACTAGATTTTAATCAGAATCTCTTGGCTGCGTTTTATTTTTTCTGCTCATGGTGTCGTGAGTAATTTCTTTTTCACGTTTCATGATTTTATTAATATTTTTATGAAGGTCCTCAGTTGAAAATAGTCTCAACAATGTCTGTGGGGTACGAGCACATTGACATTCAAGAATGTGCTAGAAGGAACCTTATGGTAAGCTAATTCAGTTCTTTCCCCCCATTTTTCCTTTTTGCATAGTCAGCATTTTTTTTTTTTTTGTGTGTGTGCGTAGGTTGTCACTTTTATTCAATTGCTGACCTCTGAATTGTTGGTTGTTCTCATGCTGTCATATTTGTTTATTTTCATGTTTCATAAACAATTTCCTTACCCTTCAGCCCCCTTAGTAACATAGGTCTTCAACAAACATATGCCAATCCCACTTGTTGCGTGCTATCAGTTCTAGGTCTTTCCATTTCTTCATCATTTTCATTTCTGTCTCCAGTTCTCTTCTCCATATGTTTGTCAGTCTACCTTTGCTTCTCTTACCCTGTACCTTTGCTTCTCTTACCCTGAGGATTCCAGAACAAAAACTGTTTATTAATGCTAACAGCAGATTTACTCATGTGTGTCCTATCCACAGCCAGTCATCTCTTGTTTCACTAGTTCTTATTGTCATTTCCACAATGATGACCTTGTCGTGTAATTTCAGTCCTTCTTGTTTACGCAAGCATCCATTTATGAAAGTCCGTACCTTTTACAGTTCGTAAACAAATTAATTGACTAGAATTATTAAAAGAAGTAAGTAATGTTAATGCTAGAAGCAACCAAAAAAAAATAATTTAATTTTTAGTCGGAAATGGCATGGATATTTTGGTCTGAGTCAAAGCAATTCTGGTTTTTCTCAGGTTGCAAACACACCAGGTGTCTCCACAGACAGTGTAGCTGAGTTGACAGTGTCACTTTTGTTGATGACTGCCAGGAGATTACCAGAAGGTTAGTCTTGTCACAATAATTTATTAGTGTGGGTTGTGAAAGATGTAGAAAATTCAGAATACATTCCTCATACGTCATTGAAAAATGGCAATTTTGTTACCACATGCAATGAGTTCTAACAGACAAACATATGTTGCTCTACATATAATCTGTATTTTAGAACCTCTGTCTGTCTGAGAAGTTAATTCAGGGGATGCAACAAGTTATGTTGGTAATGAAAGTTATACATTAATTGTATTGTTTCCCTTAACATTAATTTTCGGTCAATATGTCAGTGGACTTCCCATTTGAAAAAAAATTCCACAAGATCAGGGGTCCCCCCCCCCCCCATTTGAAAAAAACCCCCCCCCCCCCCCCCCCCTCCCCCCCCCACAAGATCCCCCCCCCCCCCCACCCGCCCCCCCCCCCCCCTCCCCCCCCCCACCCAACCCCCCCCCCCCCCCCCCCCCCCCCCCCCCCCCCAATTAAAAAAAATTATGGTTTCGAATGAAGTTTTTGATTTTGTTGTTCCATTTTCATGTTTTCAAAATATAAACAAAAGATCTTTTTTTTTTTTTTTTTTTTTTTTGTACTTAAACCCCCTCTGTCACTAATACTCCCTCATCTCCACTTCCTTAATGAGCATGCTTCATCTTCACAATGACTGAGAGCTATCCCCAAGAATGTGAAAGATCTGTTTGATATTTACAGTTCACAAATGTAAACATCACAAGGCTGGGAAAATGTTTAAATGCGCATGTGCAGAATACCTCAGTGGTTAAACTAATCATTATCCCTAAGATAACTACAGTTGTCTTTTCGTGGTTCTAGGTGATGTTACTGCAAACATGGTTGTTTTGTGATTTACTTAGTGTTAATAAGACAACTCAGTGATTTAACCCTCATGTTTACACTGAACAAAGTAGATTATTTATTGAAAAACACCCGTTCAGCGCTTTGACTTAACGTAATGACTTTGTTCTTGTCAACAATAAAGGCGAATTGGACAAACCTAAAGGCAAGTTGACTACAGCTCTAGAGGTTTCAAGTAATGATAAGTTCTTATCATTTGTAATTTTTCAACTTTTAAATTTATAACAGTTGCATTTTTTTGTCTCGTTTAGTGTAATTTTAGCGATTAGTAACCTGTACTAGTTTTAATGTTTATGCCATAATCATGTAAAACCCTCATTTTGTGTTATATGCTCCCACCTGTATATGAACACAAGTAACTACAAAATACTACTAGATATCCCCACTAGCTAACAAAAATTGGAGATGCCACTGCCACTTGGTTTTGTTCAGCATATGCTTTATTTCTCCGTTAGCCTCCATTCATTTGCTGTTTTGTCATTTCGATTTGTATGGGTGCATTGGCCATGGATAAGGAAGAAATACTGAGGGCAATTCATGTTCGTCTATTAGAGAATGACACTGACATCGATGAATCATCAAGGCTAAGACTGCTGGAATTTGGCATCAAACGTAAAACCAGCAGAGATGGACATATGACAGGATGCATCCTCCGTGTAAACAACCAGTGCACAACAGGAACAATTAGCATTCATACCCTTTGACATTTGCTGAGGGAGACTGAGCACTTATGGGTTTGCCCGGAGTGCAATGACATCGATTCTGATTAACATTAACATTTCGATTTTATTATCCTCTTCCTCTGTAGACATATTTATATATAGTACTATCATTTCAAAGTTTATATATTGACCTAATTTCTCTACAGCCTCTAATTTTTCTGAATGAGTTCTTATTTAGCATTTATTATCTCCCGTCAAGAAAAACATCTGCCATATACTCAAGGATTATTACTTTGAATGGTAAGAGGTTGCAAAAGGCAGTTCACCATGGGAAGAAGCTCTACAGAGGTCCTTGACATGAAAGTAATATATGTCACTTCTAAGACTCGACTTAATTATCAACTGCTAGTGTGGGGAAAATGCTATGATACTTAGTTCTTCCTATTTCAAGAAGGCAGATAATGCTCCCTGTTTCAAGAAGGCAGATAATGGAACATGTATTTTCAGCATGCAAGGTACTACTAGTACCAGTTATACATGGCAACACAACACAATGCTGAATGAACTAGCTGCTACAACATATGTAGTAAGAATGAATGCTAAGCAGACCTAATGTTATAAGTAGATACTTCAAAATCTTATGAATGACCTGAGGACAGCACACATAACGCACATCAGATCAAAAAATATTAACTTACCAGCTATTATTCAGTGTGCAAATGACTTGGAATAGCAGTAGAGCCTGCCTGTTTGGGGGACATACTCCCATATCATTAGAAAGTTTCAAAGACGATCAGATATAATGCTGCACTATCCTTCATCACACCTGATTATAATGATTAAGCTGGCAGTGCAGATTGAATCCAGATCATATGAGCAGTAAATGGTTTTCTAAACTGGCAGACACAATGACCTGTTCATGGAACTGAGACATGATGGGCTCACATAAAAAAAAAAATCATAGCTGGAGTTGTAGGTACAAGAGGTCCAATGGTAGCCTTAGTATTTATGATTGATCTGGTGAAACAACTGGGCCTGACAGGACTTAAAAGTAAGGACTCTTAGAAGACTGCAGAAAAGAAATTGTACTGGCTATAAAACAACATCAGTGGTCTATTAAGAACAGTATGTTTAATTACATCATTTTTTACTAACCTCAAGTTGGAAATAGTGAGTTTGGAAATTGCAGCCAAGGTGGTATAGGTTCAGTTCCCAGCACAGGTAGAAAAAAAAATCAATAGATGGGTGGCATTTGGGAGTCGTGACTTAAGTGGGCTCTTTCTTTAGTGCGTCAAGATGTAAACTAGTGGATACAATTGTCTGACGGTGGTCAAGGATGAAAACTGGTGGAAACAATTGTCTGACAGTGGTCAAGGATGTAAACAGGTGGAGACAATTGTCTGACGATGGTCAAGGATGTAAACTGATGGAGACAATTGTCTGACAGTGGTCAAGGATGTAAACAGGTGGAGACAATTGTTTGACAGTGGTCAAGGATGTAAACAGGTGGAAACAATTGTCTGATGATGGTCAAGGATGTAAACGTGGAAACAATTGTCTGACAGTGGTCAAGGATGTAAATAGGTGGAGACAATTGACGATGGTCAAGGATGTAAACTGATGGAGACATTTGTCTGACTGTGGGAGTCATTCTAATGGTCAGGATTATCTCCTATTTTAATGGTGTTTCCTATCATTATAACGATTTAAAGAGCATCTAACGTTTGGAAATCTAGCTCAAGAACATTTGACAGTGTTTTATCATCCATTTAAAAGAAATGTGACTGTAGAAAAAGCCAACTAAAGACCATGAATCTATATTATACAGTCAGCTAAAGAGCATGCCATTGTTGCAAATCCAGTTTAAAAACTTGACCCTGTTGGACAATCAATTAATGATCACGTGAATGTTGTAGAACAAGTTCAAGAACATAAGACAGCTGGATAGTTAAAGAAAATATTACTGTTGTATAGCCAAGAGGGATACCATCACCAACCAGGAACTGCTTATTCGGAACAACCAAAAGGACTTGAACACCATTGTGGCATGAGGTTTAATTTGGCTGTAGGATCAGTATAGTACTGAAAATTACAGAAATAGAATTTCTGCAGAAAATGGTGAAGTCCCAGTGTCTGAGAGGACTACTGGTATCACAAATTAGTTACAGCTGTGAATGATCTGATCTCGAAACAATAGTAGAGAGGAGACCGACATAAAGTGCCACCTCCGCTGTGTAACTAACGGTGATGTTAATAAACAAGGAAACGGATTTTACTTAACTAAGATAAAATTGACAAGTCGTTCAAATACAATTTCCTTATTATTTATTTAGTATATACACTATCTACTCTTGTGCTGAAGGGTGAATGTTGAAAAAATGGAACGTAATGAATTTGTAAGTTTACATATGATTTACAAATATTTATATTTATATAGACAAGTTTTCCAATTATAGGAACAAAAATTATATCAGCTGTGCTGTTATTCAATTATAGTACAAGTATCAGCTGTGCTGTTAATTAAGGATATAACATTTATCAGCTATGCTGTTATTTTTGTCTCTTGCTGTGCTAAGTCACTTTCTCATCACTGACAGTTTCTATGCTCACAATGCCGACAGAAATGGTACTACTGGGTACTCATCTCTTAAAACGTTCTGTTCTCCTTAGTTTGGGTCACACAACTCCTGCTGAGGCTCGTTACTTTAGCCCACCCAAGACTGAGGGGGACTAAAGATGTAGCTTCTGTACAATCTCTATGCTCCTGCGAAGTTCCAGGCAGCGGGATTGACTCGAACATACGACCTCAGTTTTTAGGACACGAATAAACCTGTAACAAGGAAAAATAGGGGCTAATTTCTGTCCTCAAGCCCACCTATTTCTAATGTGGATGAAATGAGCGTGTCTCAGTGTCTGCATTGTAGGATGAATGACAACATGGCTCAGTATGATTTAGCAATAGCGAGACAAGACAGGTGTCTACTTGCAAAACATTCTTTCTGATAAACTAATACATGGATACATTCAATAATATAAAGTCAATACATGAATACATCCAATAATATAATTCAATACATGAATAAATCCAATAATATGTACACCTAGGTGTGATACAACCTTTTCCTTCCCCCTATAATATACCAGGCCCTCTCTGACAAGTGCTATAATATATCCTAACAATAACGTTATGTTCTTATGATAGGAGTATATGAGATGAGGACTGTTTGGTGATATATCAGGTGGGAGTTATAGGAGACAATAGATTGGAGTTAGATGAAGCAATAGATTGAGTCCTAACAAGGACTGTTTTGGTTATATTGCAGTTGGTTTTATCTGAGATAACACTGAAGTTATAGGAGACAATAGATTGAGTTATAGGAGACAATAGATTGAGATATAGGAGACAATAGATTGAGTCCTAACAAGGACTGTTTTGGTTATATTGCAGTTGGTCTGAGATAATAGATTGAAGTAATAGGAGACAATAGGTTGAGTCCTAACAAGGACTGTTTTGGTTATATTGCAGTTGGTCTGAGATAATAGATTGAAGTTATAGAAGACAATCGATTGAGATATAGGAGACAATAGATTGAAGTATGAGTCCTATTAGTCTTCGTCTATTCAATCATATTAGGAAATAAAATCATTATACCTAATTCCCCCAAGATACAATCAGTAACTTGATATATTCATATTACAACAAATATATACAGGTGTAGGTAGTATAATGACACACAACAAATACCAACATTATATACCTGCTGAAGGCCTATTTTCCTAAAGGTTATCGTAAACATATTTACCCTCTAAGATTCAAAAAGGCCAGTTTGACTCGACTAGTGAAGTAGGCTGCAGGTCGATGCCCTCAGGTAAGCAATAAATCGTGACAGCTTCTCTCCTCTTCAGTCAGTCGGTATCTCTGGCTTCGTGTCTGGTTGCGTGCTTAGCATAACATTTCGCCCGATTATATAGGTAGGTGAATTCTTAAGCAAAGCTTTTGGTTGGTTCCTGGCGGAGCAAGCTGATTGGTTTCCTGCAGTTTCGTCTTTTGCTCGTACAGCCTAATTTTATTCAGTTTTTTGTCGCCATCTTGCATGAACAAGATGGCCGTTAATTTATTCTGTCTCAGAGACTGGTGAACGTTGCTCGTTGATTGGTTGAAGCAAATCTGCATCTCGACATAGTGATTAACAAAGTAGTGGGTTACACTCGTTTCACGACAACCATCATAGCTGGCAGATGCTGGAGTTGGGTTGACCACGGTCCTCTTAACTCTTAATATCCGACCGGCCTATTAGGTAGGCCAACGATCGATCCTCGTTTTATGGCTGGCCAACCTAATAGGCCGGTCGGTGTCCATGTCAAATTTTTTTGCACTCATTGCTGCATATGTTGCATGCATGTTTAATACCACTTAACAATTAAGTTAAGTGTATGTCATAGATGTTTCATTTCTCTACATTTTGATATATAACACTTTATGTTATCATTATAAATAAGTTATTTAATGCAAAATCAGTAAAGTCTAAAAATGTACTCTCTGAAATCAGCTCGTAAAAACGCGGTTTTTGAGCACGTATACTAAGAGTTAAAGAGACCCTGTTACCATCACAAGAACAGCTATGCTGTGGACCCCCGAAGGAAAGCGAAAGAGAGGCCGACCAAAAACAACTTGGCAGAGAACTGTGGAGGCCGAGAAGCAAAGAATGAACCAGAACTGGGGCACTGCATGAAGGATGGCTGCCGACCGAGCAAAGTGGAAGCAGTTTGTTGCTGCCCTACAAGATGCCACCAGGCATGGTGGCCACTGACTGCTTTGACAGTCAGTGACTAAGGATCAAAGAACCCATGGAGAAGAGATCTTGAGACAGAAGTGAAAATGAGGAAAACATTGAAAGAACTTGAGCTGATGATATGTGACAGGAAGACTTGGCATGTGTTTGTTGAAGGCTTATGATCTTGAGGAGCTAACGGGTATTGATTGATTGACTGATAGCTAATTAAAGCCCAGTTTGTTCTTGTGGGGGTCTCTGAAGAGAAAGAATGAATAGGACTACTACACCCTCAGGTGCAGCTTACAATGGGACTAATATGAGATTGTGCATGGGGCTATCAACCTCATTGTGTAAACAAATTACCGCAGGAACCACCGCTGCAGGAGCATGTGACTGCTTGATGCAGACTTCTGCTAGCGGGACCAGCTGCAGTTATGGCTCCATGCTGTGTAAGCTTAAAGGAAAATGATGATGATACCTAATTAAAGAACATATGACTGTCATATATCAATTTAAAGAACATATGACTGTCATATATCAATTTAAAGAACACATGACTGTCATGTATCAATTTAAAGAACATATGACTGTCATATATCAATTTAAAGAACATATGACTGTCATATATCAATTTAAAGAACATATGACTGTCATATATCAATTTAAAGAACATATTACTGTCATATATCAATTTAAAGAACATATGACTGTCATATATCAATTTAAAGAACATATGACTGTCATATATCAATTTAAAGAACATATTACTGTCATATATCAATTTAAAGAACATATTACTGTCATATATCAATTTAAAGAACAAATTACTGGTGTGAATCCAGTGAACACATCGTCATCGTCACACTTATCGTTCCTTATGGAGCAGGAAGCCACCACCAAACACTCCCATGCTCCTGCATTGGTCTCTGTGGCAGTTGATTATACAAGATGACGTTGCCAGCCCCATGCACAACCTCATATTAGTGGCCTTGTGCGACAACCTCATCGTGTAAAACAAATTTGCTACAGAAACCACCACTACAAGAGTGTGTGCTGTGACGTAGTCTTCCTCAAGGGGGTCATCTGCAGTGGTGATTCCATGCTCCATAAGGTGTGAAGAAGGAGATGATGATGATACTGTTGCTGTGTTTCTTTTGGCTGTCACTTCTATATGTGTATGTGTGGGGGTGTTGTGGTGTAGTACCACTGACAAGGACGATGTCAGTAAGGTCGGGCTTACTGTAGTGGCTGACAGTTGTATAATATATATGAGCGAATGTCATGAGTTCTTTAGGTTGGTCTATATTCTGTTATCACCCACACAACAGTAACGTAAGGTCAGGAAATCCACCAACGGGTAAGACGAATAAAGTTTTTCCAATGCATACACCGTTTATTGATCACAGCAACATTGACATCACGGATAGTACATTGTCACAGGTTATAATGGCAAAACAGATGCCAACAATCCATAATGACTCTAATCGCATGAACAGCGAATCGATGAACAGTTAATCGTTGCAAAAGTTACAATGGCAAACATGTAATAATCCTGAATGAATCTGATCACATAAACAGCGATTCATCATACATTGAATTAGCAGAAATAATCCACAGGGAATTGGTTGCGTAAATAGCAATTCATCATAAATAGACATAGCCGATATAATCCATGGCATTAGAATAATCTATTGAATCTCTTCCCTTAAATAACACTCTGGACACACTAGCGAGACTATAAACCGTCTCGAAGCTCTCCCAGATACCTACTGACCGAGATTATAGTTTCTCAGTACAACTCAGTAAATCTTCGCTCAAGCGCGAACTAACTGCTTGACATGTGAGGCCAGCTCACCCGTATCTCTCCCCCAACTACTACTAAGAACATTTGAACACTTTCTTTATTTAAAAAAAAAACTAACCTATACTCAGTTGAGCTATGTTCAAAATATAGTGTACAAAGCACCCAAGTAAAAAATCATCTCATAACTTTAAACGTGCTTACTAGCGTGTCTATAAAAAATCAGACCCGTACGTAAGAATCCCAAACACTTAACTCCCACTCGAAAACATGACTTAACAGATACAGACAGTTAAAAGAATATGTGACTGTTGTAAAGCTATACAGGAAATAATGACCAAGTTGTAACCAGTGAAAGAGCAGGTGACAGGGTTTACATTCTATTTCAGGTGTTGATGCTGTCAGACAAGGCAAATGGGGAGAGTGGAAGCCCATGTGGCTGTGTGGGACTGAACTTACTGGCAGAGTCCTAGGCTTATTTGGTCTGGGGAGAATTGGTTTTGGTGTTGCCCGTCGACTGAAACCCTTTGGCTTCACTAAAATCTATTACTATGATGTGCAGGAGGTAAGTTTGTGTGTTCTTTCTGTTTAACGCACATTCAAGCATTTGTAAAGGATATAAGCTCTATATGCATGCACTTGCCTACACACACAAGCTGGGACAAATTGATGTGAATGAAAAATGACAGGTAAACTGTGTACCAAAACCAGTGAAAGGTGCATGGCAGTATTGTTGTCGGTAAACTAGGGTTGTTGATTTTGTCACTCTTCTGCCAAGTTGAAGAATCTTTGTCATTATGTACATTGTAGATCTAGGCCTTTACTGTGGCTTTTCTGCCATAGAATTGGAATCATGAATTCCAGTTTTTTTCCTGTGTCTTCTGTCTGGGCTTGGCGTGCATTTGAAGCAGGGGTTTCCAGTGTTTTAATTACTGGCTACATTGCCAGAGTTTGCAGGCCCCAGAGGCTGTATTCTAAATACAATTGTCAGTACACACATTTAACTTACTTACTTAGTCATTCCCCTTCTACCGTGAGGTGTAGAGGTTTGGAAGAGAGAGCGCCAGACTATCCTATCGGCTGTCTTCCTCCTGGCCTGGTTCCATTCTAGTCCTCGGTCCTTCAGAGATTGTCTAATGTTGTCCTCCCAGCGGACTCTACACACATTTAACATTAGACTTAAATATAAATACTAACGACTAAACACTCAACTAAGAAGCGTTTATTTTACACTTTAACACATGCATCGAGGCATATCTGGAGTCATCCTCATATAACCACCGGCTAAGCACAATGCTGTAGAATACAGATGTGGAAGTGAACCGGTCTGTGAGGCTAATTACACCCACATTGACTCTTTAAATCAGCCACACACTCACAGGGATTTCCCCTGTGGTGAAACATGTTGAGAACCCAGCATTACCTACTAAGTTGGAAGGAGTCACTTGAGCCCCAGGCATAACTCTGGCTCTTTACCTGGTTGGCTGCATGCAGGAGGATCTCATTATGGGCAAGGGGAGCTGAGAAGTGGCTCTGTATAGGAGGTGACAATTCCTTGAGAGAGCCCAGAACCAGAACACAGTATTTTAGCTCTGCATATTTGGAGAGCTCCTTGGAAGCAGAGAATGCATAGTATGCCATGCGCTTCTTCTTCTTAGCTTGGGACCAGATATGATTATCCTTTAAATGCCAGCCAAGCTGGAGAAACTGGAGCTCACTCATGATAACTCATTTTGGAATGGCAGAAAAGTCTAGATAAACAGTGTAGATAATAGCAAGGCCCACTACCACCCTCAGCCCTTGTACTTTCTTATTTTCTAATTGCCTCTGCACTAATTAATTAACTTTGTTCAATGGAGAATTTAAATGCTCTTGCCATGTGATGCAGTACATATCTTTCAGACATTCCAGACCTTGATTTGTATTGAGAAGTAATTCCCAATTTTCATCTCTGTAAAACTTAACCCTCCGGCAGGCGTGTTTCGTTTCTTTGCAAGAGCAGGCGTGGCACACAGAGTGCGCCGCTTAAAACATACGTATTTACATTGATTTGAGTTGCGGTCCCGGTATTTTAATCTTAAATTTAGCTTCATAAATGGAAAAGGAAACATAGCTTTGGAGGTTACACGTATTTTTATTGTTATACGTTTAAAAAGACTATATAAAACATCATAATCATTACTTTAATCATTAAAAGAGTAAAATTAACTACCGGTACCGGCACTAATATTTTTAATGTCATAAACCTTATCACCATGCAATACATTAATAAAATATACTTTCAGACATTCCAGACCTTGATTTGTATTGAGTAGTAATTCCCAATTTTCATCTCTGTAAAACTTAACCCTCCGGCAGGCGTGTTTCGTTTCTTTGCAAGAGCAGGCGTGGCACACAGAGTGCGCCGCTTAAAACATACGTATTTACATTGATTTGAGTTGCGGTCCCGGTATTTTAATCTTAAATTTAGCTTCATAAATGGAAAAGGAAACATAGCTTTGGAGGTTACACGTATTTTTATTGTTATACGTTTAAAAAGACTATATAAAACATCATAATCATTACTTTAATCATTAAAAGAGTAAAATTAACTACCGGTACCGGCACTAATATTTTTAATGTCATAAACCTTATCACCATGCAATACATTAATAAAATATACTGTAATATTAGAACTCTACTTTATCCAATCTCTTACTCTGTCAGTGAAAGAAATAGATGATCATTTATAATTTTCGTCACTCATAATGGAAGTGCCGATTTATTTGAGGAACATACTAGATAGACTCTGACCCTGAGACACTTGAGTAAACGAATAGATAAATCATGAACTAATCACTTAGTTATCCTCAACATCCGTTACAGCAATTTGACACTTCTCATATGTGTAACTCATTTTCACGTGTCTCTTGCACACAAAACAATGACATGAGTCACACTTTATTGTAGTGTTCACATTCTTTGCTCAACCGCAGGTCACACATCAACCCCGCTTTTTCGTAGTGGGCTCAACAACTTTATGTGATAGAAATGGAAAACTGAACGAATTTCATCTCATTATTATCATCATTGTTGCCGTCGCCCTGACATGTATTAGGCTCTTAGTGGCCTGTTGCGGTCTCAAATTTAATTGAAAAACAAAAAATTGAAATGAAAAATATACTTACATCACCGAGCGCGTGGCGCACTTTATACACCACTAATGACACTCCTCGAGTTGCGGGACCCTAAATATCTCATCGCACAACATATAACAACACAACTGTTTAGAATGAAAGCTAAGACATGAATGAAGGAATAGCTAAGAGTTCAATGAAGCCAACTGCAAAACAAACCGCGAAATCTTCATACTATGGCATTGTTTAAATTACAGTTTGATGTGAATTATTTGTAGGTTTTTTGTGTGGTATGTTTTCAGCCATCCTGGTTGATGTTTTAAGATTAGGTATATGTTGAATCTGTTATCACTACTTCAAGTATAATCCAGTTGAATGCTGGTTCTTCTTGCTATGGCATTGTTCTAATCCTAAATTTGATGCTGTCTTTCTCCTATTTCTGTGTGTGGGCCTTGTACCTTTTGAAGCATTCATACTTCTTCAGGCTCACAACCATTCTGAACTTTACAATATATGTTTCTGTTACTTCTTCAGTATAAGCGAGTTGAATTAATTCTTTGAAGCATTCTGTTATTTGTTTCATCCTGAAGCTTTCTGCATGCTTGTGAAGCATTCTGTTACTTCTTCAGTGAAGCATTCTGTTATTTCTTCAGTGAAGCTTTCTGCTACTTCTTCAGTGAAGCATTCTGTTACTTCTTCAGTGAAGCATTCTGTTACTTCTTCAGTGAAGCATTCTGATACTTCTTCAGTGAAGCATTCTGTTAAATTAGTGTCAGTGGGCTCTAGATCATTTATTCCTGTGTTGTTGCTAGAGGGTACACAGTGTTAATATTGTTATCTCTTCTCCTTAGGTCAGCTACGCGAAGGACATTGATGCCCAGTTCATAGATTTGGATGGGCTTCTCCGAAACTGTGATATGATATGTGTGTGCTGCAACCTTACACCACAGGTAATGTAATCCTTCACATATGAAACCAAATTTTAAGTGTGACAGTCGTATGTTTTTGTTTTTTTAATAGTTTTTTAAGCAATCACACTATCCTTTATTTTGTCTGCTAGACCTGCTCAGCATAAAATACAGGGAACATAACATTGAAAATACATATTTTTGTATATTCAGGGAACAAACCATTGAAAAATCATAAATAAGGGAAGATGGACAATAACATTGAAAATCATACTTAAAGGAAAAGTTGAAGGCAAATGGGGATGACAGGAGTGTTAAGAAGATTTTGATGTGAAAATAGAGAGTTTTACAGCTCCTCAAAGATGGAAAAGCAGATGGCATTACAGCAGATATTGACACCTCTACAGAGATGATGTGCAAATTACTTGGTTACGTCTGGGAGAGAGAAGAAGCACCAGCAGAGCAGAAGAAAGGATATCTGGTGAAAATGTTCAAGAAGCGAGATTTATAGTGGTGCACAAATTACAGAGGAATACTGTTACTATCAGTGCCAGAGAAAATATTAAATGAATCATACTTGAGAGATTAAAGGAGTCCATAGATTGGCAAATGAGAGATGAATCAGCAGGCTTTCAACAAAACAAAACCTGTACCGACCAGATAGCCACATTGAGAATAATAGTTAAACAGTCTGGAATAGGACTCACCTCTTTACATTGGATTTGTGGACTATGAAAAGGCATTTGACAGAAAATGACTTTGGAAACTGATGAGGTATTATGGAGCACTCTCTAATGGGGATGCCTCTTGTTACCATTTCCCTTCTTACTGGCCATAGATATTACCATCACCCAACAGAAATGGAATTCAGTGGACTCTGACTAAACAACTTGCTGATTCTAGTTTTTATTGACTTATGCTGAACCATTTGAGACATATATTAAATTATCATGCAACAATTGTGTAAAAAGTGACATAAAAAACAAAAATATGGCGAACTTCAATATTGTGAATTGGACAGATATCATGAGACAGGTATCATGAGAAAGATATCATGAGACAGATATCATGAGAAAGATATTTAATGTTCAGTCAATCCCTTTAGCTCCCCAAGGAGCACAGACCTTCAACAAACACATGCCAAGTCCTCTTGTCAAGCCATCAGCTCAAGTTCCTTCCACATGAAATTCTCATCATTTTCACTTCTATCTCCAGTTCTCTTCTCCATGTGTTTTTTTATCTACCTCTGCCTCTCTTTCTCTGAGGTTTGCAGAACAAGGACTGTCTTGTAATGCTATCAGCAGATTTCCTCAAAGTGTGTCCTATCCATTGCTAGCATCTTCTTCTCATCTCTTGTTCCCCTGCATTTAATGTTAGTTGACACCAAACAAAAGCAACTGTTTGGTACATCAAAATATACATTATTCTCCCAGATTCCACCTAATGTGTCCATTTAATTGTAGTCAGACTTACTTATGTCTGAACTTTACACTATATAAAACAGTTTCTGTTGCATACAAGACTTGCAACACTTCAAAGTGTTCTTCAACGAATTCACAACCATTTAATATCTACTATGAGATTGACTCCCATACACAGGATTTGAGGTGCCTGAAATCCTCCTATCGTGATGGTACCCGATCCCATTGGGTACCCTGGTTGAGGATACCCAAGTCCCTCTTCACGTACATGTAATAACAGTGACAACATTAGTAGTAATAATAACAATAGGAATACTATTTAACAAAAACTGAAGAAAGAAAATAGTCAGAATATTCTAATTAATAAACAAAAACTAACACACCATTTAAAAAAAAGGAGAACCACACATTAAAAAAATTAAACAAAAAATTTACTAACTACTCATGAAAGGAAAAACCACCAACAGCAATCAATCGCAAATGACATGTATTTGAATATAATACAAAACTGAAAATAAAATGACATTAACTCTTAAAATCCGAGCAGCCTGTGTAAAAGGCCGCCAGTCAATTCCCCTTTTACGGCCGGCCTAATAGCTAAGCCGATCAGTGTATGCGCCAGGAACTTTAGTTTTAACATTATTTACAGAATTTTCTTCCCACCCATAAAAGAGTTCTATTGCCTTTTCTGGTAAACCTCGTGTTTCAAAATACTGGAATAGTCACATTTATGTGAAATATTTTAACCATCAGCTATAGATAAAAAAAAATGGCATTCGTTTTGGTACATGGGTAAAACACTAAAACTGCCAGGGGCAGAAAGAGTTGATCAAGAAACCCAAAAAATCAACACACGTGCACATCAACAACTGATATAAACTTGTAAGGCCATCAACAACTGATATAAACTTGTAAGGCCATCAACAACTGATATAAACTTGTAAGGCCATCAACAACTGATATAAACTTGTAAGGCCATCAACAACTGATATAAACTTGTAAGGCCATCAACAACTGATATAAACTTGTAAGGCTATCAACAACTGATATAAACTTGTAAGGCCATCAACAACCATACATGCCACACTTAAAGGTTTACCCATAATCTGTACGGGGTGTTTGCGTTTTCAGATGTGTACGGGCCGTACACGGGTCTGTACGGGTTTTTTTCGCCTAATTATTAAATATACATATAAATCTTGTGCCACTACACAATTTGCGTCATGAGATTCGGCGAGATTTTAAGCCAAGTGGATAAAAAAAAAAAATAACCAATGAAAATCAAGCTGCCTATTTTTCAATTGCCGCGGGATGTGCGTGGCGTGTTCATTCACAATTTTTCGCTAAAGCTAGCGCGAGGTTACTGATTATTTGAACGATTACGCAGCACTGAAATCTTTTTTGAGTCGAGCCTATTGTTTAGGATTAATTTCCAGTTTAGTATTGGTAAGTAATTCATTTTTAAAAAAATATTACAATAACATTGTTTAGATGAAGTTAGATTTAACTGTCAGATAACTTAGGCCTATGCTTTCTTTTCCCCTAAGGTTTAGCATAATTGATTATTTACGGCTGGTAAAAAAAAAAAAAAAAAAGGCTGATACCACTACATATTATTTGATTTCACTAAAACTTGTAGAAAGTGCGTAAGAAATGTAAATTTGAAAAATAATACAATAGCCTACAAATTATGGGTAGCCTAATAACGTAATGACGGTCGCCGAATGCTCCGCATGTATTTTCGTACCATTTAGAGTTATAATTAGGGTTACAGCTAGGGTTAACCCTAAATCTAAATGGTACGAAAATACACGCGGAGCATTCGGCGAACGTCATTCCGATATTACCAAATTATGAAACTGAAAGAAAAGAAAAAAAACCACAATAGCGTGGAAAATTTACATCTTAACTCGATCAGAGAAAAGTTTATTTGGAGTTAGCCTACTTCTCTTCTTAGTTTTAATTTCGTTTCTTTAAAAAACAATGTTATTTTGCCTTTGGTGGTCATCATTACGGTCATTCAATGATTTATAATTATTAAATAATTAATTAGCCTACTATCAATGTTTGATTGACACTAAAATTTGTATGGGAAGGTCTATTTAAAACTACCAGTTGGGCTTTAACGGCTATTCCAATTTTTGAAGTTCGGTAGAAAATATACAGGCTAATATTACGCCAGCGCTAGTTTATATTTTCATTACCAGCTTTAGCAAAAAATTTATTAGATTTTAAATTTAAGATTCCTAACCCATAATGCTTATTACTGGTCTCTTTAGGCCTGTACTTTTATAAGGCACTATAGAAAACACAGCAACTGTTCTTCATTTCAACCATAAATTGTATTAATTTTTTTCCAAGATTCTATTTCATTATATAATATTAAAATTACAAATAATTATATTTTTCAAATTGATTATTAATATTTGTATTTACTTTTTCACATTAATATATTTTTTTTTTTCTGTCTAGCAGGAAATATTGCATCCATCTAACAGCATGGCTGAGCCTAACTTTAAAAAAAGGAGGTTAGAAGAAGATCAACGTCGTGGGAAGTTTCAATCTGACTGGACAACTACATTCCCTGGGATTATTGAGACATCCAAATTAGGCTCTTCACATGCATACTGTAGAATATGCAATAGAGATATTAAAGTGATGGCATCTGGCTTACACGATGTGAGGGAGCATTTCAAAACAAAACTGCATGAAAGGAACTATCAGCTGAAGAACGGAAGTTCTATCAAGGCCTTCTTTACTCAGCCTCAACAAGAAGATGATGATAAAATAACGAGGGCTGAAGTTTTATTTGCAAATTTTATTGCTCAACACAACATAGCTGCTTCTATAGCTGACCATTTTTCAGACTTATCAGCTGAGATGTTTCCGGACAGTGCTATTGCCAAACGTTTCAAATGCAAGCGAACCAAAACAACAGCCATTATTAAAAACTGCTTGGCTCCATCTGCAACGGAGCCAGTCATCAAATTATGCAGGAAGACACCTTTCTCCTTGATGATCGATGAGTCAAATGATAGAAAAACTGACAAGCGTTTAGCTATAATGGTGAGGGTATTTGAAGATGGCATAGGACCTAGAACCAGGTTGCTGGGCATGCCGGTCGGTACTGGTGGAACCAGTGAAGCTATTTTCAGTGATATTGATGCTGTGTTCAGCGACTTACAAATCCCATGGATTAACTGTATAGGTTTTGCAAGTGACAACTGCAATGTAATGGTTGGCAAATCAAACTCTGTACTAACGCGAATCAAGAGCAAGAACCCTGATGTGTTTAGTATAGGGTGTATTTGCCACCTTGCAAATCTTTGTGCCAAGGAGGGTATAAAGCAGCTGACTATTCCTGTTGATGACCTTTTGATAGATATCTTCTATCATTTTGAGCATAGCTCAAAACGGAAAAAATCATACAGAGAGTTTCAACTGTTTACAGGAGTGGATGCACTAGACATACTAAAGCACTGCCAGACTCGCTGGCTTTCTTTGCAGAAAGTAGTGGACAGAATTTTAAATCAATATTCTGCTCTATCTTCATACTTCGAGAGCCACGACGATATGGAAAAACCATGCCGTGTCAAAAACATTCATCAGTTACTAAAATCACCACTGACCCAGATGACTCTACGTTTTCTCCAATTTGTGCTACCTCTGTTGACTGAATTTAACAAATTGTTTCAGACAGATGAGTCCCAAATAGGTGGTATGATGGATGAAATGGATCGTCTGCTACGAAAATTTATTGTCAAATTTGTAGAGATGAAATATGTAAAAGAGGTGAAAGATATAAGATTGTTAAAGTATGCTGAACGTGATCTACAGCATGATGACCATACACTTGCTGTTGGTCTGTCCAACAGGACATTACTGGAAGAGTTAGATATAAGTTCTCAAGTGAGAAATTCATTTTTCAGAGATGTGAGGAACTTTTATGTTGCTGTTGTGAAAAAGATATTGGATAAATTTCCATTTGAGAATGAAGTCCTTAAGGATATCAAAATTCTTGATCCAGCCTTTAAAGACACAGTTCAATATACAGCAATCTGTAAGCTGGCCAACACTTTTGCACCACATTTAGACCAAGAGGTGTTAAAGGATGAATTTGAAGATTATTGTTTGCTGCCTGATGAATGTATTTCAAGATTTGACGCTGGACAAAAAAGAAGCTTTTCTAGGTACTGGCTTGACATAATCAACCTGAAAACTAGCACTGGTCGTACACGATTTCCCAGTCTGGCAGTCATAGTGAAACGCTTATTGACATTGCCTCACAGCAATGCTGACTGTGAGAGGTCTTTCTCTATGATGAAAAAGATTCACACGGACTGCAGAAATAGACTAAATGATGATACAGTCACAGCATTTCTACAATGCAAAATAAATTCTAACTCTTGTTGTTTAGGTTTTAAAGCAAGTGAAGACATGCTTAAAAAGGCAAAGGCCGCATGTCACTATGATGGTGCAGAACCATCTAATTGAATATACTTTTACATGAATAAACTCTTTTGTTACGTTTTTCAGTCTTTGTACAGGTTTTGCGGGTCTTTGTACAGGTTTTGCGGGTCTTTGTACAGGTTTTTTTAATTTTTTGTACAGGTTTTTCATCTCTGAGTGTGTGGCATGTAAACTTGTGCTGATATAAACTTGTAAGGCCATCAACAACGGCTGGGAACCTCATGTAAAACAAACCGCCACAGATACCACCACTACAAGAGCATGTGAATGCTTGGTGCAGGCTCCCTACAAGGGGGCTAACTGCAGTGGTGGCTCCATGCTCTGTATGGAGCCCAAAGGAAAACGATTAAGAGAGAGGAACAATGAAAAACCAGGTTGTTTTATTTTTATACAGGACAAACTTGGTAAAACTGCAGTCTATTTATAATCATGGTTAAAAACTATAGAATCTATTTACATACCTGTCAACCTCTTGAAATTAAAACCTGTAAAAAGTGAAAAAAACCTGTATGCAATACCATTAAAAATCTGAAGAAAAACCAGCAAACAAAAAAAAAAAACCTTACACAAGTTTTTGTAATATGGAAGATGAACAGTTACAAAATAAAATTACACATTTTTAGCTAAAATTAACAGCTTAATTCCTTTAATATTGAATGTACTGCATTATATGAAATACACACACCTTTTGCAATTTTTTTTAGCTAAAATTAACAGCTTAATTCCTTTAATATTGAATGTACTGCATTATATGAAATACACACACCTTTTGCAATTTTTAAAATGTTAACAGATAATTTAAGGTCTATGTAAGTATCCATGTTAAGAGGGTAAAAGATGTACTTAAAAAACCTGTACAAAATGCTTGTCGCCCGTACATGGACAAAAATTAAAAATTCCTGTGCAGATTATCCCTTTCCTGTACATGTTGACAGGTATGTATTTATAATCTTGGTAAAACTAAAAAAAGAAACTATTTATAATCTTGGTAAAGTGACAGAATCTATTTATTATCTTGATAAAACTACAGAATCTATTTAATCTTGGTAAAACTATGGAATCGGATTCTAATCCTAGCTAGCCTAATGGTTAAATTTACACTTGTTACTGTGATCTTTATCCCACAAAAATTTACTCCTAGTTGCTGACCACAACATTACCATAAGTATGAAAGGGTCATTGTATGCAATTCAGAGAAAATGTGCAACCCACTTAATAAGTCCCTGCCACTTGTGTATCTTTGTGGACATTGAGAAAGGACACTGGAGTTAATTTGATTCATTGGCCATTGTGATCTGAATAATATACATTGTTTGAATTACTGTTTATAGTGGGGGATCTTCCTGTGGTTATGTTGTCCATCTGAATCACCTTAGTTATGATTTGTCTTGTGTCATGTGGTGCGTATTGGGGCAACTACGACAGTAGTTTTTGCCAGGAATAGCCTATGATATATTAGGTAGATGGTCTCTAGAAATTGGCTCGTTAAGAAAGAATAAAGACCTATTCGAGATAGGGACAAGAAGACGGGAATGCGAATGCTTTCCACTGGACAGTGTTTTCTAATTAGTTATGGAAAGAGTTCTGTTTCCCCACGACCTTAGCTTCTGCCCTTAGATCCCGTAACAGAAAAAGCCCCCAACCTCATCTGAGTAGAGAAATGTTCCTATAGGTGAATATGTAACACTGACAGCACGAGTGATACATTAACAAACTAGATAATGATCAACCGATCGTTGGGTTTATTAATGAAATATCCACACATATAGGGTTAGTAATGGTTAGAACGTGATGATGGTGAAAGACGATTCACACAAAACACAGATGAGATAATAAAATTGCAGTTAATTAAGTAGTAGTTAATTAAGAATGAACTGGTGCAAAGCGAAATGATGATGATGTGATATGATACATGTTACCAAAATGGTGAGTAATCTACACAGTCCATGTGTCTCTAAATGCTTCTCATTGATATGATGATTCACACATATGCATAAAATGTCCCAAGTTATTATACGTTATGTCGAGTGGGATATCTCTAAGTCGAGGACGTTCTGATGAAAACTGTTGTCAGACTGAGAACGGTGATGAGAGATATATATTCCTTCACTGGTTGAGTATATCTCTGTAATGTTGATCAACAGTTAATAGCTGTCATATGAACAAAAGGTCTGTTGTCTAATCTCCCGAGGGTACTGGTCAGGCTGGATATCTTCACGAAATGTTAGTGATATGTAGACTCATAATCTTGCGTATGTAGTCGTGATTCATAAAATATACTTTAGAGTCTGCTTCATAGAATGCGCTTAAGAGTGTGTCGCACTTGGTATAAATATGAGATTCCACTTTTGAGCTCTTTAGCTTGACTTCAGATAATAATGATCTTTCGAGTGATTTGAACTTGTGGTAACTATGTATTGAACTTGTGAGCCAGTAGTATATGGGTGACGAAAAATGCTGCGTCCACCTTCTGACTTGTGGGTGAGACAATATTCCTTTTTAATTGAGGAATGAAAGATGTCCTATGGCGAATTCTGCTAGCCAAATGTCTGTTTTTGATAACTTATTTCTGGTTAGACGTCAGACACGTTGCGTGTAGACTCAGACTTCTGATGAACTGAAGACACACAAAAGTCTTCATAAGTTTTTCACATTTAACGTCACTGGTTGACTTTCATTCATACTACTGCTCATTATTGATCTCTCTCTGAGCTCGATTCTAATGAGGTTAAATATCTTGTGCATGAGAGACTGTGATGATGATGAAGGTGAAGTATGAACTATTAATTACCTCCTATCATCCTATCATCTTCTAGGAAAATCTTCTGATCATATTAATCAGTTATGCAAAGAATTAATTGAAACTCTATCTTTCGCACCTTTAGCTGTGAGGTTAAAATAAATAAAGAATAAGAAAATGTATTAATAATCTGTATAAAATCTACTAACCTTCTTTTCCCTTCGCAAAATCCTTTAAGAACACAATTCACCACAGAACTGAATTATCATCCACTCTGAATAAACACGTGTATTTAGGCGTTATAGGGATCTCTGTACCTCACAGTGTAAAACTGGACTGCTTCCTCTCTAGCGAGCTACGCGGTATTATATCTCTGGAAGACCAATGTGGGTTTCTTGCACCTGTAACGTACAGCTCCGCCCATACAACCAATCCCTGAGAGCCTCTCTGGTCACTCATTCACAGGATCGCTCTTGTCCCCTGTCAGTCCAAATGTGGGTGTGGTAATTCGCGACCAACTTTCGTTGCCTGGCTTGTTTGACAAACAGATAGTGAGATAATTGGCTGGCCAATTCAAAAGTGCTGTCACATTATTCTCTGGTTGTTTATTGTTCCATGTGTTGGCGGCACTCTTTGTTAACTCCGCCCATTGTCGCCAGCATGCTAACATGTCCTCTTTGTGGCGCCACCTATTGATTTACATGCCGGTTGGTTTAATCAGCATGAGACGTTTTCACCTGGCCAAGCTGGGCGTCCAATGTGGTGACCTGGCCGAGCAACAAAGATAACAACAGTTCACAGAAATTGTATAATGCCCAGATGTCTGATTGGGATGACCAGATGTGTTTTCACCAGATTTATCACGATGCAATGTGGGCTTCAAACGATAATGTCAGGTATGGGGACTCAATCAAAAGACTTTATTTCCCCCGATGAAAGAACAAATGCGGTTCTCTAGATACCGATCGCGAGTAATCACAACGATGAAATAGCAAATGTGGGATGAAAGAGCACACATGTCGAAGAAAATACAATAAGAGAGAGATAGGAAAACTTTGCGCTCGTTTATCACATCTTGGTAGCTACCATATCAGTAACTCATCATTTTTGTTTCAACATTTTCATCACTTGTATTGATTACTGTACCTAACTTAAGACGGGGTTCTGTTCCGATGACCCCGTTGTAAATCTGTAAGGTCGTAAGTCTAAAATCACTATATACTACTGTATATGAACTTTTGGATATGCTAACATTTAACAGCCCTGAATGCTAAATTACGTAGGTCAGTTTTCTTGTATATTTAAAACTAATTTTACAATTTGTTTTTAAAGAAATAATAGAATGTACAAATTATAACATAAATTTCCGTACAGAACAGTAGCGGATGAAGAAGACATGGAAAGACCTTGAGTCGATGGCAAGGGACATGGACTTGGTATACGTTTGTTGAAGGCCTATGCTCTTTGGCAGGGCCGGTGCTACCATTAGGCCAACTAGGCAGCTGCCTAGGGCGCAGACCGCAGAGGGGTGTAGAGTGTCAGTGTGTTAAGAGAGTGAAATGTTTTTTTTTGGGGGTGCAAGTACTTAGCCTTGCCTAGGGCGCAAAATAGTCCAGCTCTTTGGGGAGCTGAAGGGTGATGAATGAACATTATTGTACAACAATAAATAATGAATATATAAATAAATAAATATGATTTATGACAGAAAAATAATATGATAGGATTAATTGACGGCCATTGAAAGTTTGAGTGGTCATAAGTTGCATATGTTGAAGACATTATGTATTCTTGTGTTTACTGTCTAAATAACCATGGTGGTTAACCTCCATTAACTTATACTGTCTTCATTTTCTGCAGACACGACATATATTCAATAGAGAAACTTTCCAAAAGATGAAGAACACTGCAATTCTGATCAACAGTGGCAGAGGTGGAGTGATAAACCATGATGATCTGGTGGAAGCTCTGAGAAATGGAGAGATTCAAGCAGCTGGTTTAGATGTCACTGAACCAGAACCTTTGCCTAAGGACCATCCATTGGTTTACATGGACAACTGTGTGATACTGCCACATATGGGAAGTAATACGTGGGATTCCCGTAATGCTATGGCTTCAGTTGCTGCTCGTAACTGTGTTGCAGCAGTAAATAATGAGAGGCCGGAAGGATTTGTCCCAACGTCTTAAATGAATGATTACAAACCCAGTGGCCTAAGCTTTTAGTATGCGTTCTTATGTATACTGCATTAACAGATATGGTATAATAATTTAATTATATGATTGTCTTGTATTCAGTATCATTTTCTTCTAATGCTGGGCGTTAATAAAAAGTAATTAAATAGAAAGTAGTATATCTTTCCTTTGACATTCTTTCTTTTCTGCATTTGCTACTCTTGTTATTTTTGTGTGTGACTTCTTAAAGTACCATGTCTAGTGGTGTAGGAGATTATGTCTCTCCACAACTTCCTGTCTCCAGTCCAATTTATCAGTTCTGTTCTTGACCTCCTTCCATGTCAGACTGTCCAGTTTCTGCTTTCTTTTGTCTTCCTCTATCTCTCTTTCTTTCAATCTTACCTGTTGTTACAATATATTCTCTTACCTGTTGTTACAATATGTTCCAGCATTCTTCTTCTTAAAACATGCTCATAAAAAATGGATTACCTCTTTCTAACTTGTGAAATAAGTTTCCTTTGCGCGTTGCCCTCTTTCAGGACATCCTCATGGCTGTCCATGGTATTTTTAACATTAATCTGTAAAACCACATCTCTGTGGTGTGCTTTCCCTACTTGTTTAGTAACTGTCCTGTGATTAATCCTGCCAAAATTTTTACTTAATAAAAAGTGTAATCAAATATTGAGAAAACAACTCTGAATTCTCTTGTCTTTTATTCAGTATCATTATATTCTAATACGGGGCATTAATAAAAAGTATTTAGGTTAACTTATTTAGAAAGTAGTAGATTTTTCCTTTGACAGTCTGCAATTGATACTCTTGTTATTTTGTAACAAATCCTGCCGAAATTTGTACTTAATGAAAAGTGTAATTAAAAATTGTTCAGTATAATGTAAATTGAGAAAACAAGTCCGAATTCTCTTCTCTTTATATGTTTTTTTTCTTGGTTATTTAGTGTTCATAGTTTGTCATTTTCTTGTATCATCTGAGTGTTTGTTTAAGTACCCAGTTTATTCAGTGAATTTTAACTTACATTTTAAATACATTTTGATGTTTGAACTGTTGCTGTGTATTAATATTCTTTCTGTTCACATTTTCTAGTTCTGAACAAGTTTTAATTTCTGATTTTGAAGTTACTAGTTAATTGCATTAAAAAGAATTATTTAAATTGCATACAAATGAGCAGAACTTCTGTTTTTAACTTTTGTTGCAGTAAATTGAAATTTTAAAAAAACTTTCTGGAATAATGTTTCAATTCCTAATTTTCATGATTGCAAGACACAACAGAGATTTTCAAAAGATAAATTTAAGGAAAACATGTTTTTATACACATTTAAATTCAAGTTAACAAACTCTTATCTAATTTCTCCACTCGCCTACCATTGTCTCCGTGAGAGATGGAGACAGTGTCTTTGGGCTGATCTCTGCTCGTGCATCTTAGCATTGTTTATTAAAAATTTTCACGACATATTTTGTGACATTGTTTATTTTTCTATAAAGTGAATGTCATTGTATGACCTTTGAGTTTAACTTTACTCCACATTGTTTATTTTTCTATAAAATGAATGTCATTGTCTGACCTTTGAGTTTAACTTTACTACACATTTATTTTTATATAAAATAAATATTTTCATGCTCTCAGAGATTAATTCTACTGATACATTTATTTTTCCATAAAATTTACATATGTAATAAGTATTTGAATTATTATATTGTGCATTTTGAGTTGACATGTTTGTTTTAGATCTCTTTTCATCTGTCATACTCAGCTCGATCTAATTCTTATCCATGATATGTTTGCAAATAGTCAAAAAGTGGTGATGTTGAAGACCTAATATCATTTAGGGTTTAAAAAGTTAATGGGCATGTACTGACAGAAAAAACATGGGCAATTTGGTCTTTGCTTGAGTATTTGCTGACACTTATTGCAAAACTTATTTTTTTAATGTTAAAACGCTTTTAGAAACATCACTTAACAGTGATTCCAACACAACCAAACAGGATGCACAGGCCAGACTTTGGTCTAATAATAGTGCTGACTAGTGACATCGAAATAACAATTATTCTGTAAAAGACACAAAAACATAATAGACAAACCGTAAAGTGACTCATTTACTGCAGTGAGAATTTAACCGCTTATCCAGCCTTAAAAAAAAAAAAAAAGTTTTACATTTGAAAATTATAATTAAATTCAGCGTCAATTACAAAGTCTATTAGACATTTCAAAAAAATTTCAATTGGTTTGTAATTTCCTGAAACGTTTCAGATTCCGAAGGATTTTAGAATGAACTCTTTACAAATTCCCAATTTTAATGCCACTGAAAATGTCATAAAATGCCTTTTTGTGATAAAAATATCTCAGTATGACAAAATAATCATAAAAAGATTAACTGCAGTAAAACAGGCAAAGCAAACATAACATGCATAAGTTAAGAAGATAAAACAGAGATAACAAAGCATAAAAACTCAGTTTACCCTTTTGAGATGTGTCTATTTATAGGATAGGAGCCGCAGTAGTGCAATGGTTAGTGCACTGGCTTCCTAGCTTGATGGTCCATGGTTCGATCCCCAGTTAAGGTGAGATTTTTAGACCGCAAACGGCTCCGGGGTCGACCCAGCCTCATGAACTGGGTACCAGAACAACACTGGGAAGGTTAAGGCGGCCGATGGTCAAGAAAATATGGGCCTAACACCATATTCCCAATTATGCCTCAATGGGTGTGTAACGGGATCCTTTACCCTATTTATAGAGAACCTTGAACATCAGGTTAGGAACACTTCTGCAGGCTGATTTCCTGTACTCTACATAAGGCATACCATTGGTCGGCTAGATGTTACCAAAATAACTGGAGAGGAAGTGGATAGCTTTATGCAATTAATCTCTAATTTTCACCCAAGAATCTAGTTTACTTAGTCCCTTCCTTCTTGATTAACTTCTTACATCCAAGTCTCAGTCTGTATTGGTATCGGACGCCTTATCACTTGTGTATTATAAACCCATTGCTACCTATGCTTTCTTACAATGCACTGCTTCCCAGTCTCTTCCTTCTCCCCTTGCAAAGAATCTATCCCATACTTCTGACTCCAGCAGTCAAAACCGACTTCTGGGAATGAGTAAAATATATGGACTTTTTCCACCTAAGCAATGGTCTTGAACTTTTCTTGATAGGGGCCTTAACTCTTTCAGTACCAAACGGTTTTGAGGTTTAACCCAGGTACCAAACTGGAAATGGGTTATTTCCCCATGTGTGATATTTTTAAAATGTCAGTCAAACATATATATTTTTGTGAGAAAATACTGTATAATGTTTATAAATAGTTGTGGATTGGGTGAAGAATATTTTACAATAAATAATTTTGTTTTATAACTTGTAAAATGTAGATATATGAAATCTGGCTATAACCAAATGGACAGGCCAGGCGGTTCTATTCAGAGAATGATGTCCCATTTCTTGACATGTCATGTGGTTGATGGGGTAGAATGAGTTAACTTAAGATGTATATCCTATATCCAGTGTGCCTAAACTCCTATATCCAGTGTGCCTAAACCTTTATCTGCAGGTTGAAACATCACGATGGCAGGACTAAACTGGCCTTCACCTACCATCCTCACAATGTAGCAGAACATATTGACAAGTATGTCTTCATCAGCAGACAAATAGAGACTAAGTAACAATGAGATGACACTATCATAGTTGGCAGATGCTGGAGTTGGGTTGGCCACGTCCTCAGAAGAGACCCAGATGCCATCACAAGAACAGCTATGCTATGGACCCCCCGAAGGAAAGCGAAAGAGAGGCTGACCAAAAACAACTTAGCAGAGAACTGTGGAGGCCGAGATGCAAAGAATGAACCAGAGCTGGGGGCACTGTATGAAGGATGGCTGCTGACCGAACAAAGTGGAAGCAATTTGTTGCTGCCCTACAAGATGCCACCAGGTGTGATGGCCACTGACTGCTTTGACAATCGGAGGCTAAGGTTCAAAGAAGAACAATGAGATGAGAGTATAACATGGAAAGTATAACATAAGGGCAGTTAAACATAAAATATAACAAGCACAGTAAAACATAAAGAAAATATAAACATGAGGACAGTAATAAAAATATAACATGAGCAATGAAAATATAAGAATTTAAAGAGAACTTCAACTGAACACATTTTTTTTTTTTTTTGGACGTGTCACAAATATAAATTTGCAGTATATTTCAATTCTTAACTGGACCATACATAATAGAGATGCATGCGTTAGCATGTGGCTAATTGTGGATTTGTATGTGTGGGAGAGATGAGCAGTTTGAGTGCACAGATGTCCTGATGATGTAGGGCATCAGATATGTTAAGATTTTGTAGATGATGTGATTTCAGATGTGAGTTCTTAGGCTGTTGGGCTGTTGAATTATCAGGAAGATGCAGTGATCTATGGACACAAAATATTTGTGATATACTTATAATCTAATACTATAAATAATGTATAATTAACCTTCTGATCTCTGTTATGCTCGTTTCTACATTTATTGAGTATGTAGCAAATCTACCATTCTTGGCTTTACATCTGCCTGTTTATTTCCTTCAAACCAGGTTGTTCCAACAAGGGCTTAATTTTAGAGCATAAGTATGTAGTGAGGGGTGGCTTCAAAGGTGTAAGAAGCATCATGTAATTTCTTTGTGTAAACTGTGAAGAAATATACTTGATCATTGAATTTACATTTAATGTTAATTTATTATAAGTATGTAGCAATCATGGTGCTATAGTGATATGAGAGATGTATATTAGTGGGTTGGAGGAGTTTGTTTGAATTATTATTACATGGCCTGTGTTGGTCTGGTAAAACGGATACGCCAACAAGTTCAAGGAATCCGGTGTAGCTGAAGTAAAGTGTTAATTTCATCTTTTACTCAGATGCAGTGAACAATGAAAATTGAGGCTAGTAGTACACATTGACTTATTAATGAACGAAACTTTCGAGGAAGCAAAGAGTTTTATCAGAATCAGATACAGAAACAAATGGGATGTAGAGCATCCAGGTCACACACAAAATGATGCATACTTCCAGCTCAACAGAAAAGAACAAGTGATAATCTTCAGACTCCTCACTGGCCACAACAGATTCAGATACCATCTATTCAACAAGCTAAAGATATAAACTACCTATGATTGTGACTGTGACACTGATTTAAAATAACTACTGAACATCTGCTTCGAAGATGCCCAACATATGCGGAACAGAGAAAGCACATATGGCCGACACCAGTACCATTCGTGGAAAAGCTCTATAGAGATTCAAATAGCCTCAAACTGACTACTGCTTTCTTTGAAAACATTCAAGCAGACGTCTGAGAGTGTATGAAGAGGAAGAATGAAACTTCTAATGTGGTAATAGAGAGATGAACATTGCTTATAACAGCAACAGTAATCTTCTTCTTCGTTCGTCCTGAAAAGGACGGTGGTTGCGTTGTGTCTGTTTACGCCTAAGCTGTGATATCTGCACCTTTCGGTCGACACATCCGACTTCTGCACGGCATTTTTTAGGACCGGGTTTGCCTTCCCATTTCGATCCACACTCGCTCAGCCAGACTGCACAGCTGCAGACTGTTTCCAGGACCACCACGTGGAGGTGGAGTGCGGTCTTGACCAGCTCTGGTTCGCTGGTCCTGACGCAGCGCTGACTGCGGTCTCTATTGCTGCGTCTTCTGGTCCCGCAACAGTAATCTAGAATCCAACATTCGGTTTCATATATTCCACATGGGTAATCTCATGTATATATGGTTCTTAACTTCGCCATGGCTTCCTTTAGGATATTGAGGTCATATTAGCAATGCTATCTAAGTTTTTACCAGTTTTCATAAATAAAACTTCTCTCATTCGATTGATACTTACTCAGACTGTGTTGATATGATCATGGCTATCACTTCAGCTGTTATCTTCTGATTAGACAATTTTTTAAATTTGAATCTTGACAAGTGTTGTTTCTTGGATGAATCTCACTACACAAATCTCAGTAACCAAAAGCCATGTCAGTTGATGATGCATATTGGTAAGATCTCCTGCAGTACCCTAATGCCAGTGCTAATTTATAGAAACTGTGTACATATACCCACATTTTCAAAATATACTTTAACGTACACTATTACTACATATATTGTCTCCCTTGAACTGTTGCAGTATTGTTAATTTTCTCTGTGGTTCGTAATTTAACACATTGTCAGTTAATCTACTTATTTTCATTACCGTCATATTTTTTAATAAGTTGGCTCCCTCGTTGACTTTCAGACCTTTCTTCTTTATCTTAAGCGCCATCTTTATTGTTATAAACTATTACCACCTTTTATAAACTTTTCATACTTTCATTCTTCCTTTAACTCTCAAACCTGTCTTTTTCAGAATCATGTCAACTACCTCATGAACCATTACCATTTTTTCATTTTGATTCACTTTCATCATTATCTTATCTATTCTTTTTGATTCACGTTTATTTTTATCATATGCACACTATATATTTGCTATCCCATTTTTTTCTATGTTTTAATCTTTCTTTGCATTATCATCAACATCGTTGTCCATTTCTCTTTCATTCTTTCAACAATTCAAAACCAAATTTAGTTATCGTGCTACAGTGTTTATTTTTTCACCATTCACTCTTTAAGAGAGACACTTTATGTATTTCTAAAAAGACAAATATTCACATATATTTCTAAGAAGACACAAATTCACATATATATATTTCTAACAAGACAAATATTCACATATATATATTTCTAAGAAGACGTCTACATATATATTTCTAACAAGACACAAATTCACATATATATATTTCTAACAAGACAAATATTCACATATATAATTTCTAAGAAGACATCTACATATATTTTTAAAAAGAAATATTCACAAAAATATTTCTTAAAAGACAAATATTCACATATATATTTTTAAAAAGACAAATATTCACATATAAATTTCTAAAAAGACCAATATTCACAATGAATAAATTAATTTCCTTCTGGGAACTGATGGGCATGTTACAAATTACTGTTTTTGGTTGAGCACATATATTATTGGTGCTGGCAACCTGATCATTTAAACATCGCCACAGAAACACACCATTCAGAAATGTGAATGCCCTGTGCATTCTCTCCTGCAAGGGGGCTTGCTACAGAGGTGGCTACATGCACCGTAAGGAGTACAAAAGAATGTCAATAGAAATCTGTTCAAATGATGCCGCTGAGAATATTTCTTGGAACTCCATTGTATCATTTAATTTATTTAATGCTCAGATCTGTTATTCAAAACAAATGTCATTCATAATTACATGTCGGCTTTATAGGACCACGGGAGCCGCGGTAGCATAGTGGTTAGTGCACTGGCTTCCTAGCTCAGTGGTCTATGGTTCGATCCCCAGATGAGGTGGGATTTTTTTAGACCGCAAATGGCTCCTGGGTCGACCCAGCCCCAACTGGGTACCAGAGCAACTCTGGGAAGGTTAAGGCGGCCGGCGTGATGTTGACCACGTCACCCCTAGTGTGCCGATGGTCAAGAAAATATGGGCCTAACACCATATTCCCAATATGCCTCAATGGGTGTGTAACGGGATCCTTTACCTCTACCTTTTTTATAGGACCACACACAGAAAAAATGCCTGGAATATGGGCAATTGTTTAATTTATGCAATCTGTGAATTTTTTTTCTTAGACGACTAATATGGGGTTGAGAAGCTTTTGGGGAGGGGGGAGCTGCAGTATAATACTATTTTCATCAATAACAGCATTATTTCAATACAAATGCCCAGGGTTAACTTACAACAGGAATAGCTGTACACCCCAACGCATTTGATGGTATAATGCTATTAGTTGCCATGGAAATGGTGGCCATATATTATTCTGTTTCGATTCTGCTATCTTCTGTTATTATATGACCAAGGTATGAGAAACTCTTTACTTGTTCGAGAATTTTTCCATTTAGGCTTATCTATCATCATCATCATCAGCTGCCATCTCCACAACGAAGGTTGGCTGTAATGGATCTCCAATGTCTTCTGTCTCTTGTCTTGGTGGTGCACTCTGATAGGCTCAGCAGAAGTAGAATCTCTCTCCAGAAAGTATGAAGTTCCAGTGCCCGAGAAGTACACTGGTATCACAAGTGAGTTACAGCTGTGAATACTCTGAGCTGGACAATAGATTTAGGCTTCAGAAGTATAAGATGCTACTTCGCTATCGTAACCCTATGTGATATTATAATTAAATTAGAAAAAGTAACTCAAAATTTAACAGTTAAAAATTTAACAAGTCAAATGAGTACAATTATCCAATTTATTATGTACATCTATATATTCTTGTAATGATAAATGGGTGTTGGAAGATGGTAAAATGTATGATTATTTACAGTTACAAATTAAAATAACTAATAGAAAAAGTCTTGGATTTATCTTCCACTGAATTTATAAAACAAGTTTGTCACATTATCTCTTGCCATCTAGTTTTCATCATTAGAAAGTCGTTTTAGAACTGCTCACAGGATTTGTTGGATGGAAATATATAAACTCAACTTTATCCACGTCTGCTCGAGGTTCCTCCGACACACTGGAGTACGGAAGACTTTCCTTCAGCCCGCCCTATAACTACGGGGGGACTAAGGTGTTGAAGTTTGGTTGACCTCTAGGCTTCAGTGAGCTGGATCAACTTCTTCAAGTCTTTAGTTTCTCGATCAGGAATGATCATAAACATTGATCATAAAAACCTGGAACAAGAAGTAATAGGTGGCCATTGTTCTAACAATCTCACCACCCTCTGCTGTTCATGATGCGACCATGTCTTCAGTGTTTGTATGTAAATGAATGAATCATGGTAGTTATATTACAGAGATAGCATGATAAGATAATGTATAAGGTGCAGAATTAACAATATACATGAATAAATCACATGTTATGATACATGGGTACGATATAACCTTTGCCTTCCACTTATGGATGTCAAGTCACTTATGTACTTGCTGGTATGTCGTAAGCTTCCAGGCAAGAATTAGCCATAATATATTTGGCTAACCAATTAATGGTTATGCTTCCTGACAATGCCGGTGAAGGTTATCTCTGGTTAGCGTCATTCCCTTTTTTATTATATCTGCTACAATCAATCAGAAATAAAATCTGAAATAAAATGATATTAGTAATACATATATTTTTAATAAACTTACATACCCTCTTAGGATTAATAAGCTCACGGTGAGACTGTATTGGCTTAACTTAATCTGCCCTGCATGCAGCGTGAAAATAGAACTTTTCTTGCAGAGGCTGTCCTCCAGTTTCTCACTCTGGCTTCTGGATTTTGGTGTGTGATTTACAATGCGCCGCTCTGTCCTTATATTTCAGTCTCTCGCGCGTACGAGAAAGCAGCTCCCAAATTCCCCAAAAGATTTTAGTTTCATCTCCTGTTTTGAAGCTATTTGAAACAATCTGTGCTTTTCCTGTACTCGTTTTTCTCTTCTGTCACTCACACACTTATCTCCTTCCTTCCTTCCTATATATCATTTCCTTTTCCCCATATGGGGCTTTCATTACATATAAGTTTTATACAATTCCGTTGAGGCTTGTTAGTGTAATAAATTTTTAAAGATTATTAGCTAACTTTTAGCCGATGTGATGAAGGTGAAAAATATTAATTATCTTTAAAACTATTTATATTTGAATAATATCCTTTTGGATATAATTCCTAGCCTATCTCCTTTGTTGAGTTATATTTATTTAATATTATTCCAACCATGCGTTCTCCTGTAGTGAATAATTTAATGTCCAGTAAATGCAAACTTTTAAAGTCGGCCATACATTCCTATATAGCTATTTCCTCATTCTTCAGTAATACTGTATGGCTTTTAACCGTAAGTCACATTTCCGCTGTCTACCAACTTCAAAGAAAGACCGCAGCGCTGACCTTGCGCTGGTGTGTGTGGGTGTCGCGTGGGCGTGTCGCGCTACAACCAAGCAAGTGTTTACCAAATCTCGCTACAGAGCCCTCTTCTTTAAAACAGTGCCTGCACGGTTAACTTTTTGGTAACACATGCTGCAGTTCCTCCTTAATTTTCTGTTTCTCTATATCTCCTTTGATAGGATGCCTACTTAAAAAATCGGGTCCAAGATTGTCCCGTCCTGGTATGTATCTCACATTGAACGAATATGGAGATAACAGTAAACTCCACCTTAAAAGTCGTGAATTTAATTTTTTAGACACTGCTAAAAACATCAAAGGCTGGTGATCACTTTCCACAATGAAGTGTTTCCCGTAAAGAAAAGGGGCGAATTTGTTGATCGACCAGACCAAAGCGAGGCATTCACGTTCAACGGTAGAATAATTTCTCTCTCAGCTGTATTTAACTTTCTACTGGCAAAAGCTACTGGTAATAGCATATGTGGCGGTGTGTCTGCCCGCTGTAGTAATGTTGCTCCGATGCCTACATTGCTAGCATCCGTTCTTAGTACGAATTCTTGTGTGAGATCGGGAAGGGCAAGGATAGGTTTATTTGTCAGCTTATTTTTCAACTCTGTATAAGCCTGTTCACACTCCACAGTCCATTGTATTTTATCCGGCTGACCTTTTTTGGTTAAGTCGGTTAATGGCGCGCACAATGAGTTAAAATGGGGTATATATTTCTGATAAAACCCGCACAGTGACACAAAGGATCTTACATCCTTCTTAGTTTGTGGTCTTGGTGCTTTTCTCATTTTCTCTACATTCTTTGGGTCCGGAGACATTTGCCCTGTAGAGATAGTGTGACCTAAAAATTCCAATGTCTCACATCCAATATGACACTTAGTTGGGCGTGCTGTCAATCCCGTTTCTCTTAATCTACCTAACAACATGGAGAGTGCTACTACGTGTTCCTCGAATGTAGTGGTAGCAATCAGAATATCATCCATGAAGTTGGTGATATGAGGATTTTGTAATGGTTCCAACAATTTCCTCATCATTCTGGTGAAGATACTTGGAGCATTCTTTAAACCAAATGGGAGTACATTGAACTCGTAATGTCCATCCGGTGTACTAAAGGCTAACAGTTTCCTAACTTCTGGTTTCACTGGTATTTGGTAGTATCCCTTGCTTAGATCTACTTTTGAAAAATACCGAGCCTTACTCAATGTAGCAAACAACTGATTGGTGTCAGGTAATGGGTCTACCTGAGATTCAGTGATAGCATTTAGTTTCCTATAATCAATGCATAACCTGTGTTCACCACTAGGCTTCCTTAATAGCACCACACTTGAGCTGTAGGGAGATTCAGACTTTGAAATAATTTTCTCTTTTAAGAGATAATCAATCTCATCCTTGAGTGCCTGTCCTTTAGCATAAGGTATAGGGTATGTCCGCATACAAACTGGTGTAGGGTCAGTAATCGTCATGTCATACTCTAACAGATTAGTACACCCCGGCTTATCTGTGAGTACATCAGCATGGATTTCTAACACCTCCTGAACCTTTTTCCTCTGCTCAAGAGTTAAATGTTCACTCACATTAACCTGAGCATAGCTTTCCGTAGTTGATAGGGGGTATTCCATGGAGGAAATTGGTTCATCCTGCATTTCTGTTGCAATGGCCAGGGTCATGATATGGGCAACTTCTGATGCTTCCCTGTCATAATACTTTTTAAGAAGGTTGACATGATACACCTTCTCCTTTCCTTTCTTGTCAATCTTATAGTTGGTCCGGGAAAGTTTTTCCAATATGACGTAGGGTCCCTGCCATCCAATTTGCAATTTATTATTGCTGCTGGGCAACAGTAACAGAACCTTTTCTCCCACCTCAAGTTCCCTATCTTTTGCTGTTTTATTGTAGTAAGCAGCCTGCTTCCTCTGGCCTGTCTCAAGTTATCATTTGCCAGTTTCCAACTTGTTTTCAATCGAGATGTCAACTCGTTGACGTATTGGTATGAAGAAGTCACGGTTTCTTCTGCTTTTTCATCAGTCCATGTCCGCAACAATGCTTCCAGTGGACCTTTGATTGGTCGTCCAAACAACAATGTAGCTGGAGCCAATCCTGTGGAGTTATGTGGGACTTCCCTATAGGCAAATAGTGCTGAGGGTAAGTATGTGTCCCAAGTTTCAGGTTTCTCACTAGCCAACTTTCTAAGGATTGAAATGAGCGTGCCATTGAACCGCTCTACTTGACCATTCCCTTGGGCGTGGTACGGGCTACAGTGATAATGTCTAGCTTGAAATAACCTGAATACTTCTTGTGTTAGCTTTCCCCTAAACTGAGAACCATTGTCAGTCAATATTTGATGTGGGAAACCTAATCGGGTGAATATTGTTAACAGTGCCTCTGCCACATGTTTCGAATCTATCGATGACATTGCTACTGCCTCTCCCCACATAGAGCAAGTATCGACCAAGGTTAAGATATATGCATTTCTCTTCTTGGTCCTACTGAGGGGTCCAACAATATCCACGGCAACACGTTCGAAGGGCGTTCCCATGATGGGCATTTCTCCCAGTGTTGCTGGTGCAGTCCTATGTTTAGGAGCTACTCTTTGGCATTCTGGACAGGATCTCACATACCTCTTTATGTCCTCTGTGATCCCTGGCCAAAAGTAGTGACAGGCTATCCGTTGTCCAGTGGCCCCTATTCCCATATGTCCACTGAAGGGTATAGCATGTCCTAGCTTCATAACCTGCTCCCTGTATGATTTTGGCACTACAAGCTGTCCATGTCCTTTTGGTCCTGTTCCAGCTTTTCTATATAGTAGGCCTTTTTTCATATATAAGTCTCCTTTCTCTGGAGGGTTATGGCTTTTAGGTAATTTGCCAAAGCAAGGCTTCAATGTACTGTCAGCAGTTTGAGCCTTTCTCATCTCTTCTGGATGAGTATTGATGATAGTGTCCTCCTCTTTCTTAGAGCTTGCCCTGGTCTGGACTGTTGCCATCACTATGGGTCTTATAGGTTCTCCTAGAAAGACATATCTACATCCCAGTATTAATGGGTAGATAGGGTTGTCCATCACTGCTGCTTTGATCTCTCCTTCCACATAGCGAGATCTTATGTTGATTCGGGCTATGGGCAGTGTCATGGTTCCTGCTCCCTTGACTGGTCCTCTGATTTCCACTGTTTCTGTGGTTATCTGTTCCGGACTCACCAGAGAAGAGCACACTACTGAGTCAAAGTCCAAGCCTGTATCATATAAGCACAGTACTTGGGTGCCATTCAAGGTCACTTCCTCACAGACAGGGGGATGATGGAGGTCATTCTGACTATCTGCCAGGTCCTTCCTTCCCTTGTTCTCTGTTGTAAGGCATGCAGCGTGATGAGGAGGGTTTTTCCGTCTGCATTCCGCAGTATTGTGGTTACTCATTTGGCAAGATTTACACCACTTTCCTTCCTTTCTTGGAGGTTTCTTTTCTGATCCTAGAGGGTTTTTGTCTTTATAATCAGTTCTGTGTTTGTTCTTGTTGGAATTGTCCCTGTGTTCATAGTTGGTAAAGTTTTGTGAAGGTTTGAAGTTCTCACCCTGCTTCTTCTTATTTCCTGATACTTCTGACTGAGCTGCTTGATATCTTTCAGCCATGGTTAAAATATCTTCCAATCTCTCAGCTCCTTGTTCCATAAGAAATTTTCTCATTTCTTGAGGCATGGATTCTCTCAGTTGCTCCATCATGACCATTTCTTTTATATCTTGACACTTTCCTAAGCTAATCCATTTTGTCAGATAAGTTTCCAATCTGGCAGAAAACTGGTGATAGTTTTCTCCTGGAAGTAGCTTAGCAGTTCGGAATCTCTTTCTATAAGATTCAGAATTCTTTTCGTACCTGACCAGTAAAGCTTGTTTTAAGATTTCATAATCTTCCTGGTCTTCTTTTGAGAGTTTTAAATAAACATCGTATGAAACTCCCCTCAACCCCTGAGATAGCTTAAGGCTCCATTTTTCCTTTTCCAATCCATAGGTAGAGGCCAGTCTCTCATATCTATCCAGGTACGACTCAATGGCGTCCTCTTTTTCAATAAATGGATCCAGGTGGAAACTCATGGCTCCATTTGCCGCGCTATGGTTGGAGCTACTCTCAGAGTGAGGTGAGCTAGCACCATGATTGCTAGCTGCTCCCTGGAGTTCAAGTTCCTTTAAACTTAACTCATGCGCTCTTTGTAACCTTCTTTCTTCAGCTTCCAAAATTAGTCTCTTTTCTTCTCTTTCCAGTCTTTTGGCTTCTCTCTCTGCTTCTAATTTCTTAGCTTCAGTCTCAACTTCCATTCTTTTAGTCTCTCTTTCTGCCTCTAATTTCTTAGCTTCAGCCTCAACTTCCATTCTTTTGGTCTCTCTTTCTGCCTCTAATTTCTTAGCTTCAGCCTCAACTTCATTCTTTTGGTCTCTCTATCTAAATATTTATCCACTTCAGTTGTGATATATCGAATTAGAGCATCTCCTGTCATACCCAAGTCTTTTCCTTCCTGCATAATCGCAGCTCTAAACTTCACCAATTCAGCCATGATGCTTACTTACCAGAGGGTATATAATTTTATCTTCACTAACAAACTAACTTAATTAAAATCAATTAATTACTTTGAACAAGACAAATCCTTAAAACCTTGTGAGCGTTTCCTATTTACTTCGTACTCAATGGTACTACTATTACAAACAAATTTCTAAGTTTTTAGAATTTTTTCCAAAAAAAAAAAATTTATTTTTACAAACTATTTGTGGCTCAAGATAGAAGAATACATAGATAGTGGCCCAGGATACAAAATAATATCCCGCGAAAGAGCCCCCAATGTAGCGAAAGGTTTTCCTAGTATGATAGTAGTGGTAGAGCAGAAGTAGAATCTCTCTCCAGAAAGTATGAAGTTCCAGTGCCCGAGAAGTACACTGGTATCACAAGTGAGTTACAGCTGTGAATACTCTGAGCTGGACAATAGATTTAGGCTTCAGAAGTATAAGATGCTACTTCGCTATCGTAACCCTATGTGATATTATAATTAAATTAGAAAAAGTAACTCAAAATTTAACAGTTAAAAATTTAACAAGTCAAATGAGTACAATTATCCAATTTATTATGTACATCTATATATTCTTGTAATGATAAATGGGTGTTGGAAGATGGTAAAATGTATGATTATTTACAGTTACAAATTAAAATAACTAATAGAAAAAGTCTTGGATTTATCTTCCACTGAATTTATAAAACAAGTTTGTCACATTATCTCTTGCCATCTAGTTTTCATCATTAGAAAGTCGTTTTAGAACTGCTCACAGGATTTGTTGGATGGAAAATATATAAACTCAACTTTATCCACGTCTGCTCGAGGTTCCTCCGACACACTGGAGTACGGAAGACTTTCCTTCAGCCCGCCCTATAACTACGGGGGACTAAGGTGTTGAAGTTTGGTTGACCTCTAGGCTTCAGTGAGCTGGATCAACTTCTTCAAGTCTTTAGTTTCTCGATCAGGAATGATCATAAACATTGATCATAAAAACCTGGAACAAGAAGTAATAGGTGGCCATTGTTCTAACAATCTCACCACCCTCTGCTGTTCATGATGCGACCATGTCTTCAGTGTTTGTATGTAAATGAATGAATCATGGTAGTATATTACAGAGATAGCATGATAAGATAATGTATAAGGTGCAGAATTAACAATATACATGAATAAATCACATGTTATGATACATGGGTACGATATAACCTTTGCCTTCCACTTATGGATGTCAAGTCACTTATGTACTTGCTGGTATGTCGTAAGCTTCCAGGCAAGAATTAGCCATAATATATTTGGCTAACCAATTAATGGTTATGCTTCCTGACAATGCCGGTGAAGGTTATCTCTGGTTAGCGTCATTCCCTTTTTTATTATATCTGCTACAATCAATCAGAAATAAAATCTGAAATAAAATGATATTAGTAATACATATATTTTTAATAAACTTACATACCCTCTTAGGATTAATAAGCTCACGGTGAGACTGTATTGGCTTAACTTAATCTGCCCTGCATGCAGCGTGAAAATAGAACTTTTCTTGCAGAGGCTGTCCTCCAGTTTCTCACTCTGGCTTCTGGATTTGGTGTGTGATTTACAATGCGCCGCTCTGTCCTTATATTTCAGTCTCTCGCGCGTACGAGAAAGCAGCTCCCAAATTCCCCAAAAGATTTTAGTTTCATCTCCTGTTTTGAAGCTATTTGAAACAATCTGTGCTTTTCCTGTACTCGTTTTTCTCTTCTGTCACTCACACACTTATCTCCTTCCTTCCTTCCTATATATCATTTCCTTTTCCCCATATGGGGCTTTCATTACATATAAGTTTTATACAATTCCGTTGAGGCTTGTTAGTGTAATAAATTTTTAAAGATTATTAGCTAACTTTTAGCCGATGTGATGAAGGTGAAAAATATTAATTATCTTTAAAACTATTTATATTTGAATAATATCCTTTTGGATATAATTCCTAGCCTATCTCCTTTGTTGAGTTATATTTATTTAATATTATTCCAACCATGCGTTCTCCTGTAGTGAATAATTTAATGTCCAGTAAATGCAAACTTTTAAAGTCGGCCATACATTCCTATATAGCTATTTTCTCATTCTTCAGTAATACTGTATGGCTTTTAACCGTAAGTCACATTTCCGCTGTCTACCAACTTCAAAGAAAGACCGCAGCGCTGACCTTGCGCTGGTGTGTGTGGGTGTCGCGTGGGCGTGTCGCGCTACAACCAAGCAAGTGTTTACCAAATCTCGCTACACTTAGATCTTGTAGAACCTCCTTATTTGTTTTCTTCTCTTTCCATGAGATACGCCCCATTCTTCTATATATCCACATTTCATGAGCCTCAATTCTTTCCTCCAAATGCTTATTCATCGTCCATGTTTCTGCACCATACAGAAATGCAGAATATATATAACACTTTATGATTCTCAGTTTTAATTTGTGAGATAATTGTTTAGATGTCAGTATATGTTTCATGTTGTTGAATGTAGCTTTGGCCATTCCTATTCTCTTCTTGATTTCTGTTTCACATCTGCCATCTTCTGTTATTATATGACCAAGATATACGTAGCTCTTGATTTGTTCCAGAATTTTCCCATTTACGCTTATCTTTAATGTGGGTTTATTGTCCGTTTTGCTAATTATCATAGTTTTTGTTTTCTCAATGTTAATGTCCAATCCATATCCGTGACTTATGTTGTTTACTTGCTTCACTAGTTCTTGTAAGTCTTGTTCACTTTCAGCTAACAAATTTTTATGTGATATCATAAATTGGATCTGACGTAAAGTGTTGTTATCCAATGAAAAGTACCAGTGCCAAATATCATGTTGACTAAGAAATAAACAAGTTATAAGAAAATTTTTTTTTCCCACATCTTTATTCACATTCCGTGGAAATTTACAAAGACATATGCATTGAAACATTGACAATAATAGCATGAATATAAGTATGAAAATACAATGAGCAGCTGTATAGAAAAAAAAAAACTTTCACTCCTTGCACACACTCATTTACACAGTCTTTCTTGAGCTCTAAAGTTATACATTGCACATTTTTTTGTAATGATAATGTTGATTAAAAAGAGAAGGAAAAAGAAAAATAAAGAAATCTTACACCCTCTTTTTTGGAATTATAGAGCGCACTCTTTTTCTTTTAGTGATAACTGGAAAAAAAAGGGAGAGGAAAAAAAAAACCCCAACAAACAAAAACTATCCACTAAGAAGTGTCTCTTTTACGATTCCATTTTATTTCCCATGTTGTACTCTCCACTGGATGAACCAAAACTCATTCTTTGTCGCAAGAGGCATTCATTCAGATTACATTTCATGGTCCAGCACGAAGTTATTTTATCTGAGAAGGACCTGGGATCTTGACATCACAAATCGGCTAAATCGGACACCTGCGTTTAGTTGAAGTAAATTTAAGTACCCTTTGTTTGATTATTTTCCAAGGAGACAGAAATCTTAACCTTCGTGTGTGTGGTCATCTAAAAGTTTGCACATGAGTGGGTTTACTGGCCACAACAACCGTTATTCACATTTCTGTGAAGATTTTAGTTATTTACCTAAAACAAGGTTCTGAGACATTCATGATTTTCTACATAGGAAAACCACAATTTCTTTTCAATTTTTCTTCAGAAAATACAATTTGCAAAATTAAAATACACCTACTTAGAATGTGCTCTGACAAATGACTTTGACATATTTAGCTTCAGGAGAATATAAATGATCAAAACATAGACTAATCCATATTTTCATTTTTATCCTATTTCGACATCAAATGCACCATTGACTCCCCATAACAGTTTCTACAATTTATTGAAAAAAATGGCAAATTCTATTATACTAGAGTAAAAGCCCGTCATATGATGGGAATTAAATTCAAAAGCACCAATACTTAACAGCAATTTTATTTATTGAAATACTTGTGGAAAAATAATGTTAAGTGTGAACATCCAAAAGAGTACCTTGATATTCAGATGTTTTAATTTGTTCTTAAGTGTGGGTATTTATACATCTCTAAATGCTTGTATACGAAGATGCATACTTAAACAATTTTGCTGCAATTGTCTCTTCATCAGATACAATTCACTTGGGTGGTGACAGTGAGAAAGTTAACATTTTCTTCCATATTTTTTATTCCCGTATTAAAATTCAAAATATTTGTTTTACATCCGGTGTTAAACAAAGTTTGAACATGCACGCTGTTCACGGAGTGATGTTATTGGCACATGCACATCGTCCTTTGTGCATTTTTCTTTGGTGAGTTACTATTTTCGGGAGAGTATTAAAAAACCAAAATATTTGTTTTACATCCGATGTTAAACAAAGTCAACATGCACGCCGTTCATGTGACGCATGCACACCAACCTTTGCTCACTTTTCTTTGGCGAGTGTTACTATTTTTGGGAGCATTACAAACGGAAAGAATTACAGAATGAGCTGGAAAACTATAAATATTATTAATTATAATGGTGGAATTTTAGTGAATAGAATTTAACTAATGTAATTAAACTGCATGGAAGAAAGTTTAGAAATATTATCAGCTTGTTTCTAGATGATTTATTTGCCTGGGTTACCTGCTGAAATATGTTCAAGAACTTTAAAGAATTTTCTGACTTTACTTAAGTAAACAAAAATCATGGGTGTGAAATACTTTCACGCAGTTTCATACCAAACTGTTTGGTATTTCAGAAATTTAAAGATGGCCTAAAAGGTAAAGGATCCCGTTACACGTTCGTTGGTGGCATATTTGGAATATAGTGTTAGGCCCATATTTTCTCGACCATCGGCACACTAAGGGTAATGTGGTCAGCATCATGCCAGCTGCCTTAACCTTCCCAGAGAAAATTTTCTGGTACCCAATTCATGAGGCTGGGTCGACCCTGGAGCCGTTTGTGGTCTAAAGAATCCCACCTCAACTGGGGATTGAACCATGGACCACTGAGCAAGAAAGCCAGTGCACTAACCACTGCGTTACCACGGCTCCAAAGATGGCCTAAGTTATTATATATTTTTTTTAAAAATAAAATTTTGGCGAGGCACATCCCGTTCAACCTAGTTGGTTATATTAGGGCGCATGTCCAAATCTAAAAGACCTTTAGGTCTGAATGTCTTCTTCTTCTTCTTACGATCGCATCTTTGATGTTTACACCGTCAGACGAGTTCTCATGATGAATTCGACTGTTGTTTGAAGTTCCTCTTTAGCTCCATATAGCTTTGAGTTTAGTGTTGAGTCATTGGGCCAGTATATCTTTCTTAACTGGTCATACAGAGGACAATCCTGTAGAACATGCTCAGCAGTTTGTTCGTTTAATCCACATGTGCACAGTGGTGAAGCAGACAATCGTAGCTTGTGCATGTGTTTATTCAGTTTGTTATGCCCTGTCCTGAGGCGAAAAATAGTTATCTGTCCCTGCCAGTCGAGAGTGTGATAGTCCACGGCTGTTTGCCAGCGATCTTTTAGTTATTTCCCCTTTTAACCCGACTGCGCTATTTATAGCCCACTTGACAGAGGTCACGTGGTCAACTTCCTTATGGGAAAAACATGTGGTGATGTTTACTTTTGATAGGGCTTAATTAATGCTTTTAGGCTACTTTATTATTATAAATACCGGCTTTAATTTTGCGTAAAGCTAGACTAGAAATGTTAGAGTAAATTTTAGAACAAGAACAAACATTTTATCACAATTAGAACAGAAGATATAATAGTCTGAAATAGTGTAAAATTTACGTTTTTTTTTATATTTTGTTATGGTTTGTTTATAATGCAATTTTCACAAAATCGGTCACAATCAACATGCATAACAAATTACAGAAATCAAAAGTAGAAAACCTGCAGAAAATGGATATCAAAGTTTTGTTTTGGTTTCATGCGTCAAACATTAATTATTGAAACATTAAATTGCAAGTCCACATTTATTACCTTAAAATAACACACCCAATTGTCCCCAAAAACATGAGAGCTAACAATTATCTCAATCATACATCACGATGGTCATGTAAAAATGAGTATGGTCATGAGTAAAACGAAATGTTCAATTTAATAGATAAATAGGTGTATTTAATAAATACATCTATTAAATGATTTCCACACTCTGTTAATTCTGTCAATCTCAAGCAACAACTGCCATAATTTGCTCTAGCCCCAAAATTTCGCTCAATTATCATTCACACTTCCTTTTTTTTATAGGATGAATCTGTACATTCACAGATGGAGAAATTTGTAGCAAATGAGTTTCCATTATAAATTTTAATTGTGAAGTTATATTTTTAATACCGCTGGCGCGTCTTTCAATTTTCAATCTTCTCTGTTTTCTCTCCTGTGCCCACGTAAGACCTACTGTTTCCTTCATGGCTATTGCTAATTATTTGGAGATTCTAACTCTACTTTCAATGCCTGCTTTCCTGCAAATTTCCTGATGTGACGTTTCTGAACAGCGTTGTAGTTTATGTGCCTGCTGCAGGTCTAATGAATCAGTTGATGTTCCAGCAATATGTTTTCTAACAGTGTGGAGCAATTGAGATCGCTTACGTTTTGTTGGCGTTCTGGTGACTGATGTTTCTCTTCTATGTTTAATTAGTTTTTGTAGTACAATAGGCTGTCCTCTGGTTTTGCATTTTATGATATTACTTTTTGCTGTTTCTAGTTTTTTTCTAACAATGGATGTGAATAGGGGTTCTTCCTTTTGTGTTAGTGGTTGTGAAGGTGGCTTAGCAAGTAACTGTTGTACTGTGATGTCGCTTTTGAAGACAGGCGAGGTGGATGTACTTGTCGTATGTATAACTGACTTGGTAGGTGTAGATGTGGCAACAAAAACTGGCATGCTAGGGTGAGTAGTGTTATCCACCTCCAAATGAATAATGGTATCGCCTTTAATGTGAGCTGGCACATCAACCTCCAGTTGAACAATATCATCACTAATGTGGGCAGGCACATCAACCTCCTACTGTACAGAGCTATCCTGACTACAGCTAATTGACTGACTACAAACTAACTGACTGACTACAGCTAAATGACTGACTAGACATGGAGGGGTCAGAAAGAACATCACAGGGAATAGAGCAGCTTTTTGTTTTTAAAACACCAAAAGATGTCTTTGCAACATAATTGCACAGTTGACATTCACTTATAGTTAAATTATGGTTTTAGTCTTTCCAGATGTGCTGACTGTTTTCCGATAGTAACTTGGCTGTTTTAAGACACTTCTCATTATGCCTCCTTTTTGAGTTTTGTATTCGTAAGTAACACTTCTTACAAAATATAGTCGAATGCTGTGTGGGTTTATCATCTGATACATTAATTCCAAACACAAAGAACAGATCATTAACGTAATTAGAACAGTTCAGTGCTTTCTGAATTGAACGTGTTGTTTTGGAAGTTAATGCTTTCTTGCCACAGGCTCTGCACAGTGCACTGGCACAATTCATATGATGCAAAACAGTATGTTCCATTTCGTTATGTAGTATAGTTTACTTGTGTATGTATAAAGATAGAGGAATATTTGGGACTATCAAGTCTAACACCAGGATGTAGAATGCTTTATCTGTGAGTGAAAGAAGATATACAAACAGTTACTTAGAATTCTTTGGCAGCCGTCGTGTGCACAGGATTGTCTACCAAAGAACACTAATGGAACAGTCCTTATCTCACACACAATTAAAAAAAAAATTCATATTATAAATACAAGATTAACAAGACTTGAAAGATAGAACAAAGTATGTGGAAGTAATCTATCTATAGATTTACATGTTTTCTGACGCTTATATACGTAGCTAAATATTATAAATGAATGAAAATGCAAAAACAGATGGTGCTTTACAAAAAGTTATTTTTGTACAACCTTATTTAAGATTTGTGAGTATCAGGAATGCGTTTACAGTAATTTAAATGCTATAAAATCTGGTGACAATATGCTTGTTCTTGTAATGCCAAACTCACAAAATTGACTACCACACATTCTCAAGATATGAAACCAAAAAAAAAAAGTATGTGGAAATAATCTTTAGCTTCCCTTCGAGAAGTCTTTATAATTATAAACTCAAACGAATGGGCCGATTTTTAGATATTAAATTAATAAAAAGATTACTTATTTTATGAATTTCCTCAAATGATGACGCTGTTTTCAAAAGTCTGTAACTCCGTCAAAACTAATTTCAAACAAATAAAAATGCAATCAAAAATAGAACAGAGAACAAAGTTATAGTACACAAAAGAAATTTAGCGCTGTGTTTATCCAGAACGAGTGTGTAATGATTTATATTTTACAGATTTTACACACACAACAGCTGATTTTCCCCGCCAAAAACTTAAATAGTCTTTTACGGTGAACACGAAAATTGTATACCCGGTGTCAGAATTCCGGTCACCGAAACTAAAAGAGCGCTCTGGTATAGGGCACAAACAGCCGTGAGTTGTCTTTGGGTTGGTTCTGTTCTCTTCTGATAGTCTGGATAGCTCTCTTTTTCTCAAAGTATGTGACTTCATTATCTTCTTGTTCACATTCTCCTCCCTTTTTTGCAAGTTTATCTGCCTTTTCATTTCCGGGTATACCACAATGAGATGGTACCCACTGAAGTATGGTTCTCTTTTTGGCAGCTACCTTGTTTAGTTCATTTCTCAGGTGCGGGAGTTTACCACCCTTGAGAGCTTGCAGGACAGACAGTGCATCTGTGAGGATGACTACCTGGTGGCAGTCAGAGTTGGTGTTATAAATCATATTTGCAGCTTGCTCTAGAGCTTCAACCTCAGCTGTATAGTTGGAACAGAATTTACCAGTGGGAATGTGCCTAGTCTCATAGTGGTTGTCAGGATATGAGATAAAGATACCGGCACCTCCATTCCTAACAGCATTAGGTCTGAATGTAAAAAGAGCTTGAGCTAGTGGTGAACACAATGTTCAGGGAAAAAGACATTCAATTTTCACAAGGCATTTGGTTTGAATGGAAGCTATTTAAAACAAAAGTCAATGACATGATCCTGCAGATACACGGGAACCTACAGAAAATTTGGTAGAAAAATTAAGGTATGCATAATCACTCACCATGACATATGAAACTGAAAATGACTTGGTAACAATAATGAAAGAGAATTTGATGACAATTGTTAGATTTCCATTTATTAATTTTTACATGACATGTATTTATTCATTGTTCTTATTTAAAAACTCATCATCACTACCCTTCAGTTCCCCAAGGAGCATAGGCCTTAATGTAAATGTTATGTAAGGATCAGTGCTGCATAAGCATTAAAAATACCCAACCTAGTTCATCAAAATATTCTTCAAATTACACTGACTAACAAAAAAAAACTTTTTTTTTCTTTCTCTAACATTTCTATGTTTTTCTGGTCAATTTTAATGCGCTGTTTTTAAATCTGCAAACCGTTTTTCGCTATCAGGTCGGGATCTCTAGAAATATGCAATTGAAGTTTTTTTAACAATGCATACAGTATTACAAAATCATTCGTACAAGAAGTATAACAGTTATGTAGGCTTGAATTTCTTTGCAGTCGACTTTCGTCGGTGAATGGCATGTGGTACATCGCGATGAAGCATCCAACAATAATCGGCAAGCATGGTCACACTCCACCGTCCTTGATAACGTGACTCCATTACGGCGATATCTTGATGGAATCATTCTCCATGTTCATCACTGACTTCGCCAAGGTTGTCAGGGAAAAAGATAAGATGCGAATCGAGCAAATGGATTTTGAGGGACATGTTACAGCCCATAATTATGTATGCATCTATGCACTGCTTAACAATATGCAACATAGTCGACAGATTTGTGATTTTCCAGAAAGTTATCGACGATCGATTTGAATGCCATCCATGCGCGAAGTTCCCTACCATGTAACAAGTTCTCGAATTGTTTGTCTGCAATAACTTTCCTAATCTGAGGTCCTACAAAGATACCTTCCTTTATCTTTGCATCGCTAACTTGCGGAAACTTTTCTCGAAGATAAGTGAAAGCTTTGCTCGTTTTATCTAACGCTTTTACAAAATTCTTCATGAGCCCCAACTTTATATGTAACAGTGGTAAAATGAAGGTGTCTTTGTTAACTAATGGCTCGCGTATTACATTTTTATGCCCGAGCTGCATACGATCCCGGATAGGCCACACCTTTCTTGCATAATGTTCCTGTCTGTTGCGGCTGTCCCATTCACATCGGAAGCAACAAAATTTTGTATACCCAGTCTGCATGATAGTGAGAATTGCAATGACCTTTAGGTCTCCACAAATCCGCCATTGGTAGTCATTGTACTTTATTTTTTCCAAACGTATAGCCATATTGTCATAAGTTTCTTTCATATGAACAGAGTAGGCGACTGGAATTGATGAAAAAAAATTTCTGTTATGCAATAACACGGCTTTTAGACTAGTCTTGGAAGAATCGATGAAAAATCGCCATTCGTTGACTATGTGCTCATGACCGTTTACATCTTTGCAATAGCAAATGTCATCATCCATCTCAAAGTATTGAACAAGTTCTCTGTGTCTATGACGAAATTTAGATATCGGAGTATTGGGTGCTAAAAGATTCCATTCTTTGAGTCGCGAACCGAGTAATTCCGCTTGTCCTTTGGTAAGAGCGAGATCACGTATTAGATCTGAAAGTTCTGAATGGTTAATTAAGTAAACACCATCATTCACCGGTATGTAATCTGAGTCAGAATTAGTTTCTACAGCAGGTAAACTATCACTTTCTGATGGTTCATTTACGTCCAACGGATATTGTTCTGGTGGTACTTGGATCGGACTCGTGATTGGATCATGAGGCACTGGTTTCGAAACCGATTCAATATTTGGATAAACCACAGACTTTCTAGTTTTAAAAGTGAAACCATGGATATTTGTCAAGCAGAAGTAACAATCAGTAGTGTGATTTGTATGTTCACGCCATATTACTGGCACGCCAAAAGGCATCGACTTATGCTTCGGCGATTTTCGTAACCAACCTGCCAATGTATCGAACAAACCGCATTTGGCTTCCAAGATTTATTTGCATCATCAACTTTCGAATCGAAATAAAGTTCATATGCTATCTTTAGTAATGGTGTAAAGTTTTTCTGGTCAACACGATCGGTAAAATATCCGCACACGTAACAGAACAGATCAGCCGAATTTCTACAACTTCTAGAAGCCATATTTTGCTCAGAATTATTTCAAAATACAGTAACTATTTGAAAAATCGCGTAACATATGTCATGCATCTTTTAACAGTATAAAAAGTAGAATTATGTTGCTTTTTATTAATTTTTAATAAGTTATATAGTAAAAATGAAACGGAGCAAATAACGGTTTCCCAAAAATATATTTATTCACAAATATCTTAAGAACCCGACGTGATAGAGATAAACGGATTTCAGATTTGAAATCAGCGCAAGAAACTGACCTAAGAACACTTATTCTTATATAAGAAAGAAAAATGTTGTTTGTCAGTGTTATCAGTGTTTGTTGGTATTGGTTGGTGTACAGTGTCATTTTTTTAATACTAATTTTAAGATGGTATTTAAACTGAGGTTTTGGTGCAGATCACCACATGCAATCTAAAGTCATTCAGATGTAATAATTCAAAGACTTTCTGAAAATAGAAGTTTCACATCTCTCACTACAGTTGGACACTTATTTAATTTGAACAGCTGCTTCGGTCATTATCATGATATATTTTACCCATGTTTGTTGTTCATTCTTGACATTTGTGATAATATTATTGTGATGTTTATTTTTGACTGAATTGTTGACATCAGATTTGTGAGCTTTTACATTTTGTGTAGTTTATTAAACAAAATGCACAATTCTGTTAAATCGTAGAATTTTACTGAGTAGAGTGTAAATAATATAACTAAATGGATGGCAGAAAGTTGTTCAGTTGGAAAATAGATCAAGTTTTGCTATGTTTTACAATGTCTTTTTTTTTCTTTTTACTAAATTTAAGTTGGCGTTTTTAAACTGGGGTTTTGATGCAAACCAACACAGGCATTCTAAAGTTATTTGAATGTTCATGAAGCATTTATAAAAAAATAAATGCCAAAAATAAAGTCGCAGATAGTAACAGGACGTTTTAAATCTTGCACTACAAGCAGATATTGTTTTTTAGTCTTCATTCAAAACCGAATTTATAAACAGTTTTTGTACTTTCATATTTGCTGTAAACTACACTAAAAAATACTATTTTATACACTCATGATAACTGAGTAATCAGAATTGGATCTAACTGAACATTAAATATTTGAAAGCTTATCTGTCTGGCATGTTTGCTTTCTTCTCATTTATAACTATGTGGACTTCCATGCCTTGCGTAACACATTGTATCTCGATTATATCACAGCCTTCAACAAATTTGTGCCATGTCCAGCTGTCCTATGCCATCATCTCAACATCTTTCCATGTCTATTTTATCCCTTTCATTTCTGTCTCCAGTAACTGGGACATGCTGTGATGATTAAATACAGGAACAAAGAAAAGTAAACAAATCTTGCAAATGTTTTAAGAAATTGTTGGACAATTTTGCTTCTCAAATTTTCTATTTCTTCAAATATTCTTGACCTTAAACATCTATTTCTGACTACTTGGAGTCACCATGTGAGTAATAATAATAAATTCTTTAAGCACCAAACACGGCGCATAAGGCAGAAACCAGTGCTCTCCAGGTTGTTCGTTGTGACGCCACTCCTCTTAGCTCTTGCACATTGTTTAATCCCAACGTTCTTCCTTCTCTTATTATTGTTCTTCTGAGTGTTTCTTTTGGTCTTCCTTTTTTCCTCTTACCCTCAGGAACCCAAGTGAGTGCCTACAATGGTATTCTGTTGTTTTGCATTTGTAGGACATGACCGATATATGACCATCGTCTTTTCCTTATATAGTTGGAGACATATTTCTGCCTAGAGTCTTCTCTTATTTGTCGATTAGTCTTGAATTCTTTCCAACTGATGTTCATGAGTTTTCTAAGACATTTGTTCTCGAATGTATTCAGCTTGTTCTCCAATGATTTTGTTATTTTCCAACTCTCACAGCCGTATGTTAACACTGAGATAACATTTGAATTAAACAGACGAAGCTTGGTATGTATATTCAATGATCGTAATTTCCAAATGTTAGATAATCTATTGAAGGCGCTAGCTGCCAAAGCAATTCTAGTATGAATTTCTCTTGTTGTGTCACCATCCTGAGTCATTTTACTGCCTAAATAATTGAAACTTTCAACTTTCTGTAGTTTTTCCCCGTTCAGGATGATATTAAAGGTCTCGTTAGAAAAGTTCATAACTTTAGTTTTAGAGGCATGTGAGTATAAAATCATTAAATGAAATGAGTGGATACAATTTTACTGACCAGTAAAGTCTGTTGTAGTTAGATCCACGTGGTGGTGATACGGCACAAAAGGGGGAAGGTATGGTGTAGAGAGTACAGACGGTTTGAGTCCTGTATGACAACTAAGGGTGCTAACTACTGTACTACAGAACAGAGATGAAAGTGTTCACAGAAGTATGGTCTTTAATCATTTTCCGTTTGCATCCCCAGGAAATGTGAACTGCTTCTTTTGGATGTGAGTTAAATAAGCTCCCTTAGTACACAGGTATTCCTCAGGACATCCTCATTATTATTGGGAATATTCAGTTGTCATGATCAGCATTATCATTCAGTTCCCCAAGGAGAGTAGGCCTTCTACAAATTCATGCTAAGTCCTCCTGTCCTGTGATGCTAAGTCCTCCTGTCCTGTGCCAGCCACTCAAGATCTTTCCTTGTGTTCCTTATCCCTTTCACTTCTGTCTCTAGTTGTCTTCTCCATGTGCTTTTAGGTCTTTCTTTACCTCTGTTACCCTGGGAACTTCAGAACAAGTGCTGCCTTGTAATGTTAACAACAGGTTTCCTCAATGTTTTAAGTAATATTACTTTATAATCAGTTTCATGCTGATAATGTGTATGTCCGTTTATCCTAAATAGAAGGGCATAGACTATTATTTATATTTCAGCTAAATATAGATGTAATCATCAATGAAGATATGATCGTGGGTTCAAATGAGCGTAAGAATGGGACCTAGATCCTTGGTTGTATATGATGGTACTTTGTCCTCTTCAGCTTTTTGAATCTGTTACTGTGGATTTTGTTAATACTTTGTCCTCTTCAGCTTTTTGAATCTGTTACTGTGGATTTTGTTAAGAAATTTTAAAGTTTTTCATAAAGGTAACTAATTTTCTAGTCAATTTCTGTCTTTCATAGATTTTCAGAATTACATTCCAGAGATTTGGTTAGGTTTTAAGAACCATCTTCATTGCACACGGACAACTCCACCAGTACTCCAACCTCCTCCCTTAGATCACTCGAGGAGGATCTCAGCACAGTGCATGAACTCCGTAGCACTGGTGAGGATCCCAATGTGTGTATACAGGAATCACACATTCTATAAATATTTTTGTGGTGCTACCGTTTCCTAATTTTTATATTATTTTGCCAGGGCAGTGGCCTTATGGCCTACACTTTATGATTTCCATCTGCAGATGGATTTTTAACATGTGCTAATTGCACATAGGACCTCCTATTTTGTTCCCCCTTATCTGAGACGAATAGGCATCCTTCTTCTTCCTCTTCATCCTGAAAAGGATGTTGGTTGCATTGTGTCCGTTTACAGCGGTGAGAACACAGAAGAACGACCTGATGACTTGGAAACCCTCTGGAATAAATTCAAGGATATCATAAAGACAGCTGCTGCAGAAGCATGCGGTGAAGTCCGACTTGGGAACAAGAGAAAGAGGACACCTTGGTGGACAGAGGAAGTCAAAGAAAAAATAAGAGAGAAGAAAATGGCATGGTAACAATACTTAGGAGCTAAAAACACAACAGGACAAATGGAAAAATATAGAGAATATGTGATACTCAGAACAGAAGCAAAGAACAAAGTGCTGGGAAGAATTTGGAGAAAAACTAGAAAAAGATGCACAAGAAAACGAGAAATTGTTCTATAAGACCCTAAAGAACATGAGGAAGGAAAAAACAATGCCCTCTCAAATTTATAAAGGACAAGCAAGGCAAATTGCTTACTGCCCCGAAGGAAGTAATGGAAAGAATATTTCTCAGAACTCCTGGATGGTGAGCATGGTGAAGCATCAGAAATGATAACCACTAGCACAGAAGAGAAAACCAATGATGGTGAAGATGACATAAAGATGGAAGAACTGAAGGCAGCACTGGAGAAAATCAAGATGGGCAAAGCAGCAGGGCATGATGGTATAACACCAGAAATGGTTAAGTACATGGGAGCATCAGGCGACCTATTACTCTTAAGGGTTCTACAGGCAGCGTGGTACAAGACCATACCAAAGGACTGAGAGATAGCCATCATAACACCAATTTTCAAAAAGGGTGACAATCAACAGTGTGGAAACCATAGAGGCATATCCCTTCTCAGTGTCCCTGGTAAAATCTACTCTAGAATCCTAGAGCAGAGACTCCGACGCCTAGCTGAGCCACAATTGGATGAGGTCCAGTGCGGATTCCGAGCGAACCGAAGTACTCAAGACCTAATCTTCACACTCAGACAGCTGAGTGAAAAGGCCCTTGAGTATAAGAGTGAGATCCATCTTTGTTTCATAGATATGGAAAAGTCGTTTGACAGGGTCCCCTGGAGCAAACTTTGGGACTGTTTGGCAAGGAAGAACATTCCAGCACCTCTGATTCATGCTATACAGAGCTTCTACAAGTCTTGCAGAAATTATGTGAGGACAGCAAACCATAAGTCAGAAGAGTTCAGGACCACCACTGGTGTAAGACAAGGTGATATCCTGTCACCTTACCTTTTCATACTCCTCATGGACGATGTCATTAAGGCATGTAAGGAGAGAACAAGAAAGTATTCAGTGGGGTACTGGAAGATGAGACAGGTCTGTATTTCAGAGCTGGCATTTGCTGATGATGTTGCCCTGATTGCTAAATCAGAGGCACATCTCCAATCCAACCTGCAAGTCTGGAAGGAAGAGCTGGAGAAGAGAGGGATGGTCATAAGCAGCTCTAAAACAAAATCCATGGTGATATCACGAGAAGAAAGAAGACATCAGATTAAGCTGGGAGAACAGGTCCTGGAGCAGGTCAACCACTTTAAATACCTCGGAGCTATTATAGACCAAAAGGGAGGCATCAAAGAAGAGTTGGCCACTCGAAAAGCAGCAGCTGGGAGACTTTTTCAGGCCATAAACCGAGGATTCCTCAGCAAGAGAGGTTGGTAAAAAAAACGAAGATGGCTGTATACCGCTCCACTTATGTCCCAGTCTTGACATATGGATGCGAGTCATGGGCAATGACTACAACCCATAAAAGCCAGATCCAAACCTCAGAAATGAGGTATCTGAGGAAGGTGGTTGAATTAACAAGAAGAGACATGGTACGCAACCAGATGATACGTCAAGGCCTTAAATCCTACCCCCTGCAGACCCAAGTAGAACAGTCCCAACTAAGATGGTTTGGCCATGTCTGCAGAATGGGAGAAGATCGGCTACCACGACAAGCATGGGAAACAAAGAGCCAGGGATCCATACCCCCGAGGACGACCCAGAGTCCGCTGGGAGGACAACATCAGACAATCTTTGAAGGACCGAGGACTAGAATGGAACCAGGCCAGGAGGAAGACAGCCGATAGGATGGTCTGGCGCTCTCTCTTCCAAACCTCTACACCTCATGGTAGAAGGGGAACGACTAAGTAAGTAAGTGTCCGTTTACAGCAAAGCTGCGATATTTGCGCCTTTTGATCCGACTTCAGCACGGCATTTTTTGGGACTGGGTTTGCCTTCCCTCTTCGATCCCTACTCTCTCAGCCAGACTGCAGTGATGCAGCCTGTTTCCAGGACCACCACTTGGAGGTGGAGTAGGGTCTGGTCAGCTCTGGTTCGCTGACCCTGATGCAAGAAGTCAAGCTGTGGGTCGCTGACTGCATTCATCACTTTTGCTGCATCTTCGATCCTGGATAGGCATCCAATCTTACTACTCAGGAGATCAGGGGAGAGTATAACATCATTAGGAACCACTGGTTCAAAAAAAATATGTCCATCAATTATAAACCCTGTACCTTTAGAATTAGAGGCAGACACCATACCTGTTAGCTACTCCAACCACTTCCTGAGATGTATGAAGTAAAAGTCACTGAAATGTTCGTTTTTGTAATAATTTAATGAAAATTGCAAGTGAAATTTGTGACCCTTACTTTGAAAGTTATCTTGAAATCACGTTTATAATTTGAATCTTTATAGACACATCACACTAAGTAACTAGACAGATACATTTTACCAATAGATATTTTAGTTGCCAATGCTGAGCGTTCTTTGGAAATGCCACATTTCTGTGGCCTTCTGCAATGTTCTTATTTATTGGTTTCGTTTGACAGTGATCCGCTTCCGTATGATAGGACTGGACTAGGTAACACTGAAATGGCTGTCTTTCTTACTTCACTTATAAAGATTTGTTTCCTAGATATAGCTGCTTGTAAACAAAATTTGATGAATTTGAACTGCTGGAAAATTTGACAGAAAAAAATTGTAAAATAAAATTTTAGGGATGAAAGTATACACACACAAATAACATGACGGAATCGAACAGGCCAGTGAACTCTTGTGTCTGTGCTAGATGGTAAACTGAACAAAAAATGAAGACAAGAGAAGCATAATGCTGTCATTTACAAGCTTATAAAACTCGGAATTGCCATAGTATATCACTGACAAAAAGCCAGCAATTATTAATATTTCCTTATATATGCCTGTGTTATCAGAGCCAGACCTGGCCACGAACATCCGTTTCAACTATAATTTATTGCATATCATTCTATCATAATTTATTAATTATCTGTTTAATAACTCTTGTAATGATTTAGAACCTATCAGTTGTATCATAATTTGTAATAATTTTCCCTTAACTTATTACTTGTCCATTTTATCATGTATTATTTATCCATTTTATAATATAATCATTTATAACATCCATTTTACCATAGTTTGTTACATATCAGTTTTATCAAAAATTTATAACTTATCAGTTTTCTCATAATTTATTACTTATCTGTTCTCCTATAAGTTTGTACTTTGCCAGTCTATTGTAAGTTTGTGCTTGCCTATTTAACTGTAGTTTTATGCTTATTCTACCATACTTTTGTTTTCTAAACTTATAGAAGGCTTCAAAAAGTTAATTAAATTTGTGATGTGACTGTTTTACTTAAATTATGTGTCTCCTGTAATGTTTATCTTTAATTATCACTGTTATAATAGTAGTCTTTCAATGTTTGTTGTGTGTGGAGATAAATGGATTTAAAATAAAATTGAAAATAAATCCTGTTTTGTAGAAAAAAATTTTTTTACATGCTTGAGTTTTAGTCACTTAACAAAAGTAATAGTGACAGATATGATCTTAACCATTTTTGCAAGATAGCAGTATTTTAGTACTTCAGAACAGTGGGAAAGAAAATAAAACCAGAGCTTTGTGATAACAATGCAGGTTTGTTGAAGCCAAAGACATAAAACAGTATACTATAAATATTATGTAAACTTCAGTAGAAAGAACTTTAGAAGTATACACAGATCTACAGGGTGATTGAAAAGTCACTTTCTATGTTTAAAATTATTTCTTCTCTCCTATTAACTAATTTATATGAAAGTCCAAAATAAAGAGAATTAACTCATTTTATGACATAAAATCTGAACAACAATAACAATTTTATAAATGATGTTTCAAATTAACCTCACAGCTCAGCCTGAGATCCAGTCTGTTTAATTCATGGTTTCATATCAGGCAGCAGTTTTTGCTGTGTCTTGTAACATCATTGTTATGTCCACTTTAGATTTTATTTGGTCTCTGGAAATTAAAACAAATTATTGTTATTGTTGAACAGAATCGATATCATTGCACTCTAGGCAAACCCACAGGTGCTCAGTCTCCCTCAGCAACTGTTGAAAGGTATGAATGCTAACTGATCCTGTTGTGTGCTGATTGTATACAAGCCAGATGCATCATCTTATACATCCATTCCTGCATGCCTTATGATTGATACCAAATTCCAGAAATCTTAGCCTTGTTGACTCATCTAGTGCAGTGTCGTTCAATAACAGGCGATCATTATTTGTTCTCAGTATCTCTCCCTTATCCATATCCAGTGTCCCCACTGTGGGTGCTCTTGAGGCAAATCTGTCAGCTCTCTCATTACTGCATGCCCCTGCATGACCGGGACAGTAAAAAAAAAAAAAAAAAAAATTAAAACTTAACAGCTATTTCTCCTTGTTGTGCCATTTGTTTCGAAGTGAAGGCATAACAATTTAAAAAATAGGAAGTGACCAATCACCATCTATACCTGTAATTAGAATACTACAGTAGACAAAACAAGGACAATGGCATGAAACTATTAAAAAGTGTTATTGCCAGTAAATACTGACAACAAACAGCATCTATTAAAACTGAATAAAGTAGGGAATTTTCAGCAAATAAAATGAGTGGTAAGGCAAGGACTTATGCAGTCACCTGATCTTTCACTGGGTACAATAATAATACAGTGAGATAATACATAGGATATACCCTGGCAGATGTAATAAAAGGGGGATAAAAACTGGTCGTATGCTTACTCTATTCCCCATTCAATGATGGTGTGAGGATAAGGGAAGACATAAAACAGGCAAGGACTTTTGCTGTCACCTGATCTTTCACTGGGTACAATAATAATACAGAGGATACACCTTGGCCGGATGTAATTAAAATTGGGATAAAAACTGGTCGTATGCAGATGATATTAATATGCTTACTCTATTCCCATTCAGTGATGGTGTGAGGATAAGGGGTAGTCTGGTGAGGTGCTAATGTGGATGATGGCAGATAATTGGTGGATTTAGTGTCATCCCGGACACCACGGGCTTTCTCACCCCTTTTCACCTTGATAACAACAGGGCGATTATGCGAGACTTTACTTCTTTTTTTTTTGGTTGTTGTTTGAATTTGTTTGTTTGTTTTTTTTTAAAGGCGAGGCCACACACACATAACATTCACACAAATTTATAGTTTTTATTTACTATATTTGGACTGACTGGAGGGGGCTGAAGTTACTATAATTACATATCGGAAATCATATTTTATCATTGATTTTACTACACTATATATCCTAATTATAACCCATCAGGGGTTGAACGGGATAGGCCTACTTTGTCTTAAAAAAAAATCTATTGCCATTTTTCGATCAGTGTTACCTGCGTGTTTTTTTTTTTTTTTTTTTTTTTAGTTTTTATAGGGTAAGAAGGGTCCTGTATGCAGTAGTTCAAATTTAGAGATAACTGGGCGATCTGCATTTCCATAGCTTTTCGCAAACTGGTGTATTTTTTCTATAGTTCGGATCAACAGTAAACCGTATTTGCGGGTTAGATGGTACTGTGGCAATAACAAATGGTTGAGAAGTTGTTCAGCGTTCAGACTAGGTATATGGCTTATTGCATGTTCAATGCCATATCTGTGAAGGCTAGTACAAGGTGTTTGTTAATGACATTTTCGGGCATTCCCTGGAACGCAGCGTGAATAAACATTAAAAAAACAAAACAAAAACAGGTCGACTGCGGTGTTTATTTACAAATTAAAAAAAGCTTCGACTTGACTGTTGCTGCAGCTAGCCAACGATAAGACGAGAATTTGTGTTTTCACCAAATTTCCAACCAATCGTAAAGCTCACAGCCTGCAATATGTAAACAAAAATAGCTTGTTCCACGCGGCTCACCTCAATAGTTAACACATCTGCAAAGAAGGCGTCTGCACTGCGGAAGTTGTATTGAGAAGCCACTAGTTGACTAACAGTAAGGAGAACTTGTATTATTTTTATATTTTCTGTACGTGAATAACTCTAAATCTCAAAAGCGCTTTTATTTAAGCTGAAGCTATTCGTGTTACTGCAGATTCTCTGCAACCTAAACTACAGCCCATACGTATCAGCTGGGAGCGCCCAGTCCAAGACAAGGGTAAGCAACCGGTTTAAATTTGATTAAGCCCTCTTGCTTTTTACACCAGAATGAATTATGTTTGCAGACCACTGTTTTTTAATATTATGCTTAGAACAGAGTAATACGATTATTAAAGAATCATAATCATCGCTGTGTGTTACATGATGAAAGTGGGGACAATCGTTTTTTTTTTTTCACCCAGCGTAGAACCACTACTATAGCACGTTTCACTAGCTTTGCCCAACTTCAAAATGCTATATCTCAGCGAATATATAACGCATATAAGGGAAATTTCGTGTGTGAATTTGAAATGGTATAGACCCTATGAATTACATTTTTCATTAAAATGCAGCCATTGGTTTCAATTTTCGTTTCTTTGCGATATAATATCAAAAGTCTACTTGCCAATACTGTACACACACACATTTTGAAATATCTACAGTAAATTATACGACCTCATTTGCACATGATTGGTTTATCAAACAATTGGCATGATTTTAGCGTGAAATTGCACTTCTTGAACATAAAACAGTCTATATACGGTGTTACTCACACGTTATCAATCAGTGGTGTGTCTACAAAAAGTATTGTGTGGTTAAGTAGGAAAAATAGGTCTGCGGGTAAAATTTTATGACATTACAGCAAATCACAAATAGGATTTTTAAGTATTTCTCACTTAAACCCAATAGAATTAGTCTGGGCTAAAATTGAGGAACAGGTAGCAACAGAAAATAGAACGTTCAAATTAAAAGATGTTGAAATACTTACAAAAGCCGCCATCTCCATTGGAAGAAATGTGAGAACCATGTGTTACAAGAGGAAGAGGAATATTGGAAGAATGATGGTTTGTCCTTCATTCAGCCGAGATTGATTATTAATTTCTCAGAGACATCTGATTATGATTCGGATGAAGTTTAATTTCTTTAAAGATGACCTTACCTTTATTTACAAGCACATTAGGGGAACAACGTTCTATTATGATATTTGTGAACCGCTGTCATAAGAGGTTTTGATGGTAATTAATTATAGGCTATTCTGGACAAATAGGTGTATCAGAGGATACCAGGATAGTGCCAGATAAGAGACTGGTCTTATAAGCAATAGAGACTGGTCTTATAAGCAATACCCCCTTCTCTGAAAATAGCAAGGGTGTATAGACATCAAAGTGGGGTCAAGCTGTGTAAGTTCCCAGAGAAGATGATGATGATGATGTATTCTGAGTCCCTAACTGCTACCTCTTAAGATCCCACTAAGATTAATAATTAACTGTTGAGTTTTATTTAGCTACTTATATAGGGTAATGTGTTTATTATAATAAGTATTAATTCCAAACAGAACTTAACTTTAATAAAAATTATTAAGCAAGACTGTAGGAAATTTATATACAATTTAATTGTTTCACTTCATAATACTGTAGGTTTTATATAGATATGTTCTATGTCCTTTAGATCTGGTCATAGAAAGTTTTTCTATTTTGATGGATATTTTCAACTGGTGATTCTTTTGGATGTGCTTTCAATGGCCTCTATCTGAGACGTATCTGTTTCGGCTGCTGAACTTCACTCGACAAGTCAGGACCACACGACTTGCAGTTTCTTGATGAGAAAAGTTGGGTCTAGCTCCTAATATATGCGGAGCTCTTGTCACACACAGTCTTCCTCATGCGTGAATGCAGCTAAGTGGTAATGGTGAGACAGAACCTGGAAGAAAGGATAACCACATTCCATGTAGGTATCTGCTTCACCCCACACACACACATATATATATATATATATATATATATATATATATATATATATATATATATATATATATATATATATATATATATATATATATATAACACCACATCTTACCCTTCTCAGTTTCTATGCTAACAATTTGCACAGGACATATAATTTCTCTTCCTACAGCCAGTTCCATGTGATTATTCTTGTCTGTACTAAGTCACTGATAAGATCCTTAGCCCATGGTAGTCTTCCGTACGATAAATAATCAGGTTAAGTACAAAACAATATGTAACATCTTGATTACTTCATGCCAACAATTCCTGTACATCTATCTCATAATCTTGGAACAGTGTGCAACTCCAGAAGAAATTACTTATTTAAATCCCTACTAAAACTTATTGTCGTAATTGTGCCATATTTTCAAACATTATACACATTTTTTTCATTTCGAGCCTGTCTGTAAAATTACACACATTCACAATTAGGTCAGTGTGACCGCAACACATCTGTCCTGTAGTTTCACTTTCTACTTAGCATCGAACACATAGGCTGGTTGTACATAAACTAATTATCAATACTATAAACAAATATATATATAAATATATAGATCTCTTACCCTCAGACAAAAGACACACAAGCTGAACAGGCCTTCAAACGAATCTAGATCTGCGTTCAGGTCAGAATGGCAAAGGATTTTGCATTTACCTTGTGCCAGATTCATTCATTCATAACCCTCCACTCCCAAAGGAGCATAGGCCTTCAACAAACACATGCCAAGCCCTCCTGTCACGTGCCAGATTCATGCGCTTGGTGTAAAAATTCAAATTGAGTGCGAAATTCCGTAAGACCCTGTTGCTATTTATAAAACTACACCCGTCCAATCGGAAGCACAGTCAAAAAGAATTTTTGACAAGCGTTTCCCAGCCTGCTCGTAAAATCTGACTAATTTTAAATATTTTATATTACAGTTATTATTGGACCGATTTAAATTATTAAAAGTGATAATTAAAACTCCGCCTATGCCGGTCCCAAGCCCGGATGAAAAAGGAGGAGGGCGGCCTGCATGGAGGCCGTAAGGAGGCAGCCCCTCCACCATGCAAAGGCACAACAGGCCAATCACCTGTTTGTCTTAAACTATGATTACAAGCAATATAAGAGAGAAAACCGGACTGATTCTAGGGGCGACGAACTGGAATGGACTGAAGACAGCCGATAGGATAGTCTGGCGCTCTCTCTTCCAAACCTCTACACCTCACGGTAGAAGAGGAACGACTAAGTAAGGTAAAGGTAAAGGAACCCGTTACACGCCCATTGAGGCATATTGGGAATATGGTGTTAGGCCCATATTATCTTGACCGTCGGCACACGAGGGGTGATGTGGTCGGCATCACGCCGGAACGACTAAGTAAGTAAGATAATTAAACGGCCAATTGCCCTCTATCATTCTATATGGATATTCATTAGTTATTTCTTTGCATTTCAATCTGGGTAATTTTTAAGTAATAAAATAGGGTATTACCCTGATATGAAAATATCACTAAAATCAATTTTTCTACTACAATAAAATGTTCTTATGAGGGAATGTTCATGCTTATCTCTTAAGTAATATCAGCGCTAAAATTTGAGATATTTCCTTCTGTTTAACTATCTTTAGTTGTTTAGAAATAAAATATCATCGTTCGGTCAAAAACACAAAATAGGTACTGTTATCAAGTCTAAAAGGTTTCTTTATCACTACTAGAACAAAGAAACAATATGATTGGTTGTTAAAATTGTACCTTACGCTTAGATATTATCGGGCGGTAAATTTAACTGGGTTCTAAGACTGATTCAAATACTATAGTAAGTTTTAGATTCAAATATTATAGCTAGTTTTGAGCAGGGAATTTGAGCGTGGTGTCATACAGATTCAAAATTTTTACGACATATCTCCCCCATTAGAAAAGCGTGAACCACTAGTGCAGCTTTCATGTCTGTATTACCATCACGTTCAAATTATGTCAAATTGACTTTACTCTGCCTTAGTATTATCCTGGTTTCCTGCAGGTGGGTCAATTCAAGTAGGCACTACTCAAGAAAGTTGCCTCAGACCTCTGCAACCCAGAGATGAATTCACCACATGTTATGTTAACAAACAACTCAGGTGCTAATACCTGTCAAATCATCATCATCATCATCAGTTGCCATCTCCACAACGGAGGTTGGCTGTAATGGATCTCCAACGTCTTCTGTCTCTTGTCTTGGTGGTACACTCTGATAGACTCTTTCCCGTCCATCTCTTGATGTTATCTTCCCACTTATAGCGCTGTCTTCCCCTTGCACGTTTACCTTCAACTCTCCCTTCTGTTATGGTCTTCTGCAAGGTGTTATGCCTTTTTATGTGGCCAAAGTATTTTAGCTGCCGAACTTTGACCTCTCTCATTAGTTCTCTTTTCATACCTAGATTTTCTAGGACCTCCTTATTTGTTTTCATCTCTTTCTATGAGATACGCCCCATTCTTCTATATATCCACATTTCAAGAGCCTCAATTCTTTCTTCCAAATGCTTATTCATCGTCCATGTTTCTGCACCATACAGAAATGCAGAATATATATAACACTTTATGATTCTCAGTTTTAATTTATGAGATAACTGTTTGGATGTCAGTATATGTTTCATGTTGTTGAATGTAGCTTTGGCCATTTGATAAGGGTGGAATTAGGATGCCGTCAAATTACCACCTCTATCGACACCAGGTATTACAATGCAAGATGTGGGTGTCTTATCTGGTTTAGATTGTTGCTGTGTGTGTGTTGCAGTAGAACAGTTCAGGGTACACCACAGGCAACATGACGTGTAGAGTCATAGAAATGGTAACTTCGCTTTAGGTTTATACCATTTATTGCACGCCACAAAACAGTCATGATACTTATGTTATCATCGGCATAGTACAACGAATGCAGCATTCAAACTCATGTTAACTGACAGTCATGTAGAAGTCAATACTCAATAGTTGTATGGAAAACAAATATCATAGCGAAGCTTGATAAATAATACATATAACTTCTGCAACCGTGGTCAGCTGCAGATCCTTAATGTTCATAGACAATAATAATTATTCCTTCCTGATGCTAGCAGATCAGATGTATACAATACGTCCGTTTACTGTCTGCACGTGAGTAGCATACATGGATTACAGGTCAGCTCAACCTTTATAACCTTCCTAAGTCTAACCATCTGACTTGGACGTGATCTCTGATATAACGAATCCTGGAACACAGACAATAGTCTTGTTGGTCTAGAGCGACCCATAGATATATAACTAGTTCAGGTATAAAGATACCGATGACTTAATCCTAGTCAAAGTACCTCTCCATTTTGAATCACACAGGCGAGCAAAAAGGCGACAAAATGACGAACCTCTAGATGATAGCCTAAAGTTCGATACAAGAGGAATTACCTTATTTCGGAAAATCAACCATGAACATATGCCTCCAGGCAGGCTTGAATAATACGGGAAATAGTCTAGTTAGCTAACTAACTCACAAAGACAATGTATTTCCCTCAGAGAATCACAAGACGCAGTCGCGTCCGCTCGCTAATCAGTCCATTTCTCAACTCCCCGACCTGGGCGGAACAACAAACGACAACCCAGGAGACATGCGCAGAGTGACAATCTCTGAGTCGCTGTTCACAATAAGACGATTCTAAGAACATTCGAGATAAAAGTCTTACACAGTCGCGCCTTTTATGGACATGAACAGAAGCGTTAAGAAAGGTTTCAAACATCTACAACAGTTGACTGATACTACCAAATAAGGAGATATGGTCACGCTTCGTTCAAGACATTATAGACCGAACGTGTCTATATACAAGAGGAGGTAAACTCATAAAAAATAGCAGTATCGATATATCGGGTTCTGTCCCTTTGACCATAAAATATATATAACATGCATTTCAGTCAAATAATGATCATACATACGAAAAACGATCATACAAAGACTTTGGAAAAAAGTAATTATTTGTGCGTAACACCATTCCTATTCTCTTCTTGATTTCTGTTTCACATCTGCCATCTTCTGTTATTATATGACCAAGATATACGTAGCTCTTGACTTGTTCCAGGATTTTCCCATTTACGCTTATCTTTAATGTGGGTTTATCGTCTGTTTTGCTAATTATCATAGTTTTAGTTTTCTCAATATTAATGTCGAGTCCATATTCATGACTTATACTGTTCACTTGCTTCACTAGTTCTTGTAACTCCTGTTCGCTTTCAGCTAACAACACGGTATCATCTGCATATCTAAGGTTGTTTATTGATCTTCCACTGATGTTCAGTCCTGGTATTTCCTGTATCTGTTTGAAAATTTTTTCGGTGTATAAATTAAATAGGCAGGGGGACAGCACACAACCTTGTCTGACACCTCTTTTTATGTCTGTGTATGGTGAATAATTCCTTCCCGATCTTACTGTGGCAGTTTGCTCCCAATAAAGGTTACTGAGTATTCTTATATCTTTTCCATCAATACCTATGTCTTTGAGGCATTCAATTATTTTCTCATGATGGATTCTGTCAAAAGCCTTCTTATAGTCAATGAAGCACATATACATACTTTTTTGGACCTCTGTATTTTTTTCTGCTAATCTTCTTAGGCAAAATATTGCCTCTCTTGTTCCACTGTTCCGTCTAAAACCAAACTGTTCTTCTTGGATTTCGCTGTCTACTTTACTTTTTATTCTTTCCTGTATGATTTTGAGCAGTATCTTAATTGCATGACTCATCAGGCTGATTGTTCTGAAGTCTGAACATTCTGTTGCATTTGGTTTTTTGGGCAATGTTATAAAAACTGATGTCTTTATGTCGTGTGGTAAATATCCTGTATTGTATATATCATTGCATATTTCTGTGATTGTATCTATACCAAAGCTCTTCAGAGCTTCTATCATTTCAATGTTTATGTTATCCATGCCTGCTGATCTTCCTTTTTGTATCATATGAATGGCATTCTCTACTTCTGATCTGAGAATGTGTGGGCCTTCATTAGAATCTGGTGATGGTTTTTTACCTCTGTTGTCCTCGAATAGTTCTTTTACGTATTCTGCCCATCTGTTTGATATGTCTTTCTCATCAAGTAATATTACACCATTTTTGTTCTTGATACAGCTTCCTCCTTGTGCAAACCGCGACCGATTTGATAATTTCTTTATTTCTTCATGCATATCTCTTGTCATGTGCTTCGCTTCCAAGTCTTCTATTTCCTTACATTTTGTTTCTATCCACCGTTCTTTTGCTTCTCTACACATAGTACGTATGTCATTGTCTATTGTTTTATATTCTGGAGTATTTTTTGCTTTCTTTCTTTCTGCCATTTTATTCAAGATGTCATCTGTCATCCAAATTTGATTTTTCTTAGACTCCTTTTTAGGTAAATTTGCATTTGCTGATTGTATGCTTGTTTTTAAGCATTCCCATTTTGCGGTTGCTTTTTCTTCTGGGTTTTTCTCTTCTATACTGCTCCATGCTTTCTGTCAATAACTGTTGGTATTTATTTTTGACTTCGATTAAATATTTCTGTTTTATATCTGGTTGTTTCAGCGCTGATATTTCTATCTGGGGTTCCTCCTGTCTTCTGTTTCCTGCTCTTTTCAGCTTTATATTTACTTTGATGACAACTGGATTGTGATCTGAATTTATGTCGGCGCCAGGATGTGTCTTTGCACTTGTGACACTGTTCTTAAATCTATGTTTTATCATGATATAGTCGATTTGATTACGTGTTACATCTCCTGGGCTTTTCCATGTGTATAATTTCCTTGGGTGATGTTCAAAAAAGGTGTTACATATGACCAGCTGGTTTTCTTCACAGAACTGGATAAGTCTGTCTCCTCTATCATTTCTTGTCCCTAATCCATACTGTCCTACTATTTTCTTGTATTTTCCTTTTCCTACTTTTGCATTCATATCACCCATTACTATCAACACATCTGTAGATTTGACTGGTTTAAGTGTGTGTTGTAGCTCTTCATAGTATTCTTCTATTTCTTCCTCGCTGTAATCTTTAGTTGGTGTTGGTGCATAAGTTTGTAAGATTGATATGTCGAATGGCTTTGCTCTCATCTTTAGAAACATCATTCTGTCATTGTGTGTCCAGTATCCACATACGTATTTTTCTAACTCCTTCTTTATTAACATTCCTACCCCTCTTTCGTGTTTTTCTCCTCCTGAGTGTATAAGCGTGTACTGGTCTCTTGTTATGTAGCCTGTATCCAAAAGTCTTGCCTCTGCAACTCCCAGTATATCGAGTTTCATGTCGGTTGCCTCTAATATAAGATTGTCCAGCTTTCCTTCTCCGTTTAAAGTTCTAACATTCCATGTTCCTATTTTTAGGCTTCTCCTACTAGTTTTTAGGTGGTCTTTCTCAGAATGCTCCCTTTCAACAGAATTTAAGGAACACTCGTCATTATGTACTTCCTTACTCATTAGAGGAGTTGCCTCTTCCCTGTTAATTTGTACAGTAGATTCTTCCCCAGGGGACAGAGAGTTCTCTACATATCGGTTCTTATCTTGTTGTTGTGATTCCATTACTTTCTGTAGGAAGTACGTGGTAAGGCCCCAATCTCTTCCACGGTGGCTAGCCATTGTCTTTTTCTATGTCCGACATGCCTCTAGTGCGCCACACACTTTGCTGTTTCGCTTTGCGAGCCGTTGATCTTCTCAGATTCCTCCGCCTCACTCACCGTCTCAGTCTTTGTGTACTAGGGATGGACATTCCCTTGAGTAAGATTGCTCCTACTCCACCCATGTAGTTTAGCCAGTCAGCCAAGACTGTTGCCCGGGATGTGGCCACCGCCGTACACAAGCGGTATTCTAGGAGCCATACATGAGCTAGACAAAGAGAGGAGAACCAAATAGGATCCTGACTATCCTAAAAAGGACATGGCTGTCTCTCACCGTGAGGTACTATCCCTCTCTCTTTATCCTACATCTCCTGTCAAATGCTGATTATCAATCAAGATTCACCATTAATCTTCTCTGAGTCTGATCATGACATGTCCAGAGGTGTTAGATGTTCCTCAAGGTTCCAATATTTATGAGGAGGAGATCTATAAAAACTCCGCCAATGCCGGTCCCAAGCCCGGATGAAAAAGGAGGAGGGCGGCCTGCATGGAGGCCGTAAGGAGGCAGCCCCTCCACCATGCAAAGGCACAACAGGCCAATCACCTGTTTGCTTTAAATCACGATTACTAGCAACACAAGAGAGAAAACTGGACTGATTCTAAAGGCGACGAACTGGAACGGACTACGACTTATGGAACTTGGAACACAAGAAGTATAAATGGGAAGGAAGAGGAGCTGGTGGAAGAGATGAGGAAAGCAAAACTAGAAATCCTGGCTATAACGGAAACAAAGAAAAAAGGACAAGGAGTCATGGATCTTGATGGCAACATGCTGCTCTACAGTGGTGTACCCATGTCTGAAAGAGCTAAAGGGGGCGTGAGTTGCATTGTGGCCCAAAATCAAAAAGATAATATCAAGGGATGGAACTTTGTCTCGGAGCGCATTATGGTTGTAAAACTAAAAGAAGGAGAAACCATAGTCAACCTGGTCATAGTGTATGGGCCAAATGAGTATGAGAGAGCAGAGGTCAAGGAGGAATTCTTCGAGCTGCTTCAAAGGACAGTGGATGACTGCCTAGATGAAGTTATCATGCTCGGAGATTTTAATGCCAGAGTTGGAAATGACCATGCTAGATGGGGTGAAGTTATCGGAAGATATGGAGAAGATACTCTCAATGACAATGGAAAGCGACTCCTTAGATTCTGCAGTGAACAGAATCTGATCATTACAAACACAAAGTTCCCCCATAAGCGCATACATGTATACACTAGATGTGAACCAACAAAGAATGAGAAGTCAGTGATCGACTATGCCATTGTTCGGAGAAGCTCATTCAAATATGTCCGAGATGCTAGAGTCTGGAGGGGGCCAGAGATTGGAAGTGATCATTACCTGCTAACAATCAAAAGAACAACTGAAAGAGTTGCTCAGCCTAGGAACTGTCCAACATCACGCAAGAAACCAAGTAAACGAGCAGGAGAAATGACCATTAGGACCTACAAGCTGAGAGAGCCAGAAATTAAGACCAGATATCAGGGGCTTATTGCTGCAGCGGTGAGCAACACAGAAGAACGACCTGATGACTTGGAAACCCTCTGGATTAAATTCAAGGATATCATAAAGACAGCTGCTGCAGAAGCATGCGGTGAAGTCCGACTTGGGAACAAGAGAAAGAGGACACCTTGGTGGACAGAGGAAGTCAAAGAGAAAATAAGAGAGAAGAAAATGGCATGGAAACAATACTTAGGAGCTAAAAACACAACAGGGCAAATGGAAAAATAAAGAGAATATGTGACACTCAGAACAGAAGCAAAGAACAAAGTGCTAGCAGCAAAACAGAAGTCCTGGGAAGAATTTGGAGAAAAGCTAGAAAAAGATGCACAAGAAAACCAGAAATTGTTCTATAAGACCCTAAAGAACATGAGGAAGGAAAAACAATGCCCTCTCAAATTTATAAAGGACAAGCAAGGCAAATTGCTTACTGCCCCGAAGGAAGTAATGGAAAGAATATTTCTCAGAACTCCTGGATGGTGAGCATGGTGAAGCATCAGAAATGATAAACACTACCACAGAAGAGAAAACCAATGATGGTGAAGATGACATAAAGATGGAAGAACTGAAGGCAGCACTGGAGAAAATCAAGATGGGCAAAGCAGCAGGGCATGATGGTATAACACCAGAAATGGTTAAGTTCATGGGAGCATCAGGCGACCTATTACTCTTAAGGGTTTTACAGGCAGCGTGGTACAACAAGACCATACCAAAGGATTGGGAGATTGCCATCATAACACCAATTTTCAAAAAGGGTGACAATCGACAGTGTGGAAACCATAGAGGCATATCCCTTCTCAGTGTCCCTGGTAAAATCTACTCTAGAATCCTAGAGTAGAGACTCCGACGCCTAGCTGAGCCACAATTGGATGAGGTCCAGTGCGGATTCCGAGCAAACCGAAGTACTCAAGACCTAATCTTCACACTCAGACAGCTGAGTGAAAAGGCCCTGGAGTATAAGAGTGAGATGCATCTTTGTTTCATAGATCTGGAAAAGGCGTTTGACAGGGTCCCCTGGAGCAAACTTTGGGACTGTTTGGCAAGGAAGAATATTCCATCACCTCTGATTCATGCTATACAGAGCTTCTACAAGTCTTGCAGAAATTATGTGAGGACAGCAAACCATAAGTCGGAAGAGTTCAGGACCACCACTGGTGTAAGACAAGGTGATATCCTATCACCTTACCTCTTCATACTCCTTATGGACGATGTCATCAAGGCATGTAAGGAGAGAACAAGAAAGTATTCAGTGGGGTACTGGAAGATGAGACAGGTCTATATTTCGGAGCTGGCATTTGCTGATGATGTTGCCCTGATTGCTAAATCAGAGGCACTTCTCCAATCCAACCTGCAAGTCTGGAAGGAAGAGCTGGAGAAGAGAGGGATGGTCATAAGCAGATCTAAAACAAAATCCATGGTGATATCACGAGAAGAAAAAAAACATCAGATTAAGCTGGGAGAACTGGTCCTGGAGCAGGTCGACCACTTTAAATACCTCGGAGCTATTATAGACCGAAAGGGAGGCATCAAAGAAGAGTTGGCCACTCGAAAAGCAGCGGCTGGGAGACTTTTTCAGGCCATAAATCGAGGATTCCTCAGCAAGAGAGAGGTTGGTAAGAAAACGAAGATGGCTGTATACCGCTCCACCTATGTCCCAGTCTTGACATACGGATGCGAGTCATGGGCAATGACTACAACCCATAAAAGCCAGATCCAAACCTCAGAAATGAGGTATCTGAGGAAGGTGGTTGAAATAACAAGAAGAGACATGGTACGCAACCAGACGATACATCAAGGCCTTAAATCCTACCCCCTGCAGACCCAAGTAGAACAGTCCCAATTAAGATGGTTTGGCCATGTCTGCAGAATGGGAGAAGATCGGATACCACGACAAGCAATGGAAACAAAGAGCCAAGGATCCAGACCCCGAGGACGACCCAGAGTCCGCTGGGAGGACAACATTAGACAATCTTTGAAGGATCGAGGACTAGAATGGAACCAGGCCAGGAGGAAGACAGCCGATAGGATAGTCTGGCGCTCTCTCTTCCAAACCTCTACACCTCACGGTAGAAGGGGAACGACTAAGTAAGTAAGATCTATAAAATTGGTGATAGCTGAGTTATGTAAGGGATCCAGTAATTTCCTTATCATCCTGGTTAAAACACTCGGAGTATTCCAATCCAAAAAGCAACATATGAATTCAATGTGCCCCTCCGATGTGATCACAGCCATCAATTGGTCTGAGCTCAGGCTTGAATGGAATCTGGTATTGCCCAATACTAATATTCATGTGTAACTCTTTAATTTTCCTGCAATTCTGGTAGAGTCCATATTCACCAGCTGTTTTCTCAGCCTAAAGTCACTGGCAAAATAATATAATATGGGGAAATGAGTTTCCTGCACCAAGAATCAATTCTCCCTGTAGCATGGCAATATAATATGTGATCTCAATCCAATGTCCTTACAATACTTCCAATGGACTATGTAGGGCCGGCCAACTACCACTGTCACCTGTGCCCTTCATAATGCTAATTTAATAGCCGTATGTTGAGGTGAGCTATGTTGAGGTGAGCTGAACATTAGGGCAATTGGCCAAACGCCCACTCCCAACTTTTCTGGGGGAATCCCTCAGTTTCATTTTCAAATGTGGCTGACAAACGATTGTATTTTTAGCCAGTTCCAAGAAATCCGGACAATGCTGTGTCGGGTGGGACTGGTCTATATTTTTATTTACTCTCGGTACCATCCGAAGAGTTGCCATGTTAACTGGTGTATTGGAAGACTGTTTGTGAAAAGGGGTTTTCCTATCCACTACATCTACCTTATCATATGTATTTTCAGGCTACTTTTGCCACAATGTTTTTCTAGGTCCTGAGTATTTTCCCAACTTGGGGATGTCACCTTGCTACATTGTGCACAGGCTTTTATATACTGAGCAATGTCCCCAGCTATGCCTGGCCAATAATATCTTATAGATGCCCGTTGACAAGTGGTACTAGTTTTGATATGTCCACCGTCTGGTACAACATGTGCATGTGCCATAACGTTTTCCCTATAACACAAGGGCAGTACTAACTGTCCATATCCTTTTGGTTTTGCTCCAGCTTTCCTGTAAAGCAATCCATCCTTCAAATAAAATTGTCCTTTCTTAGGGGACTTATGGCTGTTTGGCAATTTGCCAAAGCAAGGTTTTAATGATTTATCTTTTTCCTGGGCCTTTTTCATCTCTCTCGGATGAATATTAAGTGGTGGTCCCTCCTCCTTCATAGGGCTTGACCTGGTCTGGAGCGCTGCCATGATCACAGGTTTTAATGGGTTCCCTAAGAAGACATATCTCTTTCCTAACACCAGCGGGTAATTATGTTTGTCACACACTGCTGCACTAATCACTCCTTCCACAAAGCGAGTTTTGACATTTATTCTGGCTAGGGGAAGTGTCATGGTGGCTGTTCCCTTTAATGCCCCTTGTATCTCCACTGTGTCTGTGGTATACTGGTTAGGGTGCACCAGGGTTGCACTCACAACTGAGTCATGTTCCAAACCTGAATCGTAAAGGCACTTGACTGTAGTACCATTACATACTACTTCTTCACAGATGGGGGATGATGAGGTTTTTGCTGTCCTGTAGACAGTTCCTTCTTTCCATTTTTTCCTATTTTAAGGCATTCAGCGAAATATGGAGGGGTCTTTTTCCTACAGTCTTTAGTGTGATGATTATTCATCTTACAAATTTTACACCATTTCCCCTCTGGTCTGCAGGGTTTCTTTTCTTGTCCCTGAAGGTTTCTGTCTCTATGATCAAATCTAGGCCTATGATACCCATGTTTAAATCTATGTGGTTGATCCCTATTGTCGAACTTATTCTGGTTTTGTGGGGTTTTATTACTATCTGTTTGTTTCTTTTTAATTCCAGCTACTTCTGACTGAGCCACTTGATATCTCTCAGCAACAGTGAGAATCTCCCCCAACCTCTCTGCACCTTGTTCCATAAGAAATTTTCTCATGTCTGGAGGCATGGACTCTCTTATCTGCTCCATCATAACCATTTCTTTTAGGTCTTGGGTTTTCCCCAGAGCAGTCCATTTCTCCAAGTATGTCTCTAGTCTTGCAGAGAATTGGTGGTATGTCTCTTCAGATAGTAGCTTAGTAGTTCTAAATTTCTTTCTATAAAATTCAGCGTTCTTCTCATATCTGACTAACAAGGCTTGTTTTAAGAGTTCATAATCTTCTTGGTCTTCCCTACTTAATTTGGAGAAAACTTCATAAGAAGTTCCCCTCAGCCCTTGTGATAATTTTAGGCTCCACTTTTCTTTCTCTAGACCATAATTAGTAGCTAATCTTTCATATCTATTTAAAAATGATTCAATATCATCTTCTTTCTCTACAAATGGGTCTAAGTGGAAATTCATGGCTGAATTTAAGGCACCCTGACTTGCACTAGTATTAGAGGTAGTTGGACTACTTCCATTGTCTGTAACATGTCCTTGAAGTTCCATTTCTTTCAACCTCAACCCATGTTCTCTTTGCAAAAGTTTTTCCTCTGCTTCCATCTGCAATTTCTTAACCTCAACCTCCATCTGCCTAACCTCCATATCAGCCTCTAATTTCCTAGCCTCCTTATCAGCCTCTAATTTCCTAGCCTCCCTATCAGCTTCTAATTGTAATCTTTTAGCTTCATTATCTGCTTGTAATCTTCTCTCTGCTTCTAACCTCTTATCTTCCCTGTCTATAAATTTATCCTATTCAGTAGTAACATACTGAATCAGAGCATCCCCACTCATACCAAAGTCCTTTGCCGCCTGCACTGTAGCAGACCTAAATTTGGCCAAGTCTGCCATTCTCTTTCAATCGTATACATATTATTAACAACTAGGGTATCAATCCGTAAATACAAACTAAATTAATTATATCCACTGACAGCTCATCATGTTCACCACAAGTTGATTACTTTTATTTATAGACGTTCTTTGTCTATTATTACTTTTACTATTATTCTCTACAGTAAAAGCCCCAGGGTATGATGGAAAAATCCCGGACAGGACCCCAATATGTCATAAGAGGTTTTGATGGTAATTAATTATAGGCTATTCTGGACAAATAGGTGTATCAGAGGATACCAGGATAGTGCCAGATTAGAGACTGGTCTTATAAGCAATACCCCCTTCTCTGAAAAGAGCAAGGGTGTATAGACATCAAAGTGGGGTCAAGCTATGTAAGTTCCCAGAGAAGATGATGATGATGATGTATTCTGAGTCCCTAACTGCTACCTCTTAAGATCCCACTAAGATTAATAATTAACTGTTGAGTTTTATTTAGCTACTTATCTAGGGTAATTTGTTTATTATAATAAGTATTAATTCCAAACAGAACTTAATTTTAATAAAAATTATTAAGCAAGACTGTAGGAAATTTATATACAATTTAATTGTCCTGAACCTCAATCTTTTCAGGTCAGGAATACTCAAAAGAAATGAAATGATATCTACAGCTCAAAATAAATAAACTGGAAAATTTCTTCCATGAATATTGTTCACAGGGGCTACTATTCACACTTTCTGTTCTCTAGATGTTAATTTTCACTATCACAATACTGTAGGTTTTATATAGATATGTTCTATGTCCTTTAGATCTCGTCATAGAAAGTTTTTCTATTTTGATGGATATTTTCAACTGTGGTGATTCTTTTGGATGTGCTTTCAATGGCCTCTATCTGAGACTTATCTGTTTTGGCTGCTGAACTTCACTCGACAAGTCAGGACCACACGACTTGCAGTTTCTTGATGAGAAAAGTTGGGTCTAGCTCCTAATATATGCAGAGCTCTTGTCACACAAGTCTTCCTCACGAGTGAATGCAGCTAAGTGGTAATGGTGAGACAGAACCTGGAAGAAAGGATAACCACATTCCATGTAGGTATCTGCTTCACCCCACACACACACACATATATATATATATATATATATATATATATATATATATATATATATATATATATATATATATATATATATATATATATATATATAACACCACATCTTATCCATCTCAGTTTCTGTGCTAACAATTTGCACAGGACATATAATTTCTCTTCCTACAGCCAGTTCCATGTGATTATTCTTGTCTATACTAAGTCACTGATAAGATCCTTAGCCCATGATAGTCTTCCGTACGATAATCAGGTTAAGTACAAAACAATATGTAACATTTTGATTACCTCATTCCAACAATTCCTGTACATCTATCTCATAATCTTGGAACAGCGTGTAACTCCAGAAGAAATTACTTATTTAAATCACTACTAAAACTTATTGTCGTAATTGTGCCATATTTTCAAACATTATACACATTTTTTCCATTTCGAGCCTGTCTGTAAAATTACACACATTCACAATTAGGTCAGTGTGACCGCAACACATCTGTCCTGTAGTTTCACTTTCTACTTAGCATCCAACACATAGGCTGGTTGTACACAAACTAATTATCAATACTATAAACAAATATATATACTTGTAAATATATAGATCTCTTACCCTCAGGCAAAATACACACAAGCTGAACAGGCCTTCAAACGAATCTAGATCTGCATTCAGGTCAGAATGGCAAAGGATTTTGCATTTACCGTGTGCCAGATTCATGCGCTTGGTGTAAAAATTCAAATCGAGTGGCGAAATTCCGTAAGACCCTGTTGCTATTTATAGAACTACACCCGCCCAATCAGAAGCACAGTCAAAAAGTATTTTTAAGAATTTTTGACAGGCGTTTTCCAGCCTGCTCGTATAATCTGACTAATTTTAAATATTTTATATTGCAGTTATTATTGGACCGATTTAAATTATTAAAAGTGATAATTAAACGGCCAATTGCCCTCTGTCATTCTATATGGATATTCATTAGTTATTTCTTTGCATTTCAATCTGGGTAATTTTTAAGTAATAAAATAGGGTATTACCCTGATATGAAAATATCACTAAAATCAATTTTTCTACTACAATAAAATGTTCTTATGAGGGAATCTTCATGCTTATCTCTTAAGTAATATCAGCGCTAAAATTTGAGATATTTCCTTCTGTTTAACTATCTTTAGTTGTTTAGAAATAAAATATCATCGTTCGGTCAAAAACACAAAATAGGTACTGTTATCAAGTCTAAAAGGTTTCTTTATCACTACTAGAACAAAGAAACAATATGATTGGTTGTTAAAATTGTACCTTACGCTTAGATATTATCGGGCGGTAAATTTAACTGGGTTCTAAGACTGATTCAAATACTATAGTTAGTTTTAGATTCAAATATTATAGCTAGTTTTGAGCGGGGAATAGAATTTGAGCGTGGTGTCATACAGATTCAAAATTTTTACGAAAACCGCAAAGAGGTGATACCAACTGAAATAATTAGATCAATGAAGGTCCAATTTGGTAGCGCACTAAATGTCAATGACAAACAATGTCACGAGTATCTCGCATGCAGATCATTTAAGAAATCATCTTCAACAGGTATTCATATGCAATGGCCACATTATTGTAATAATAGACACGCCTATGCCTAATCAATTCACAGAATCTGTGACTGAAGTGGTAAAATCTCTTTTCTCGATACACAATAATTAGTATGCCGACAAAGATCAAAGGATTTCATTCTTTTATGGGAACTGGACAAGATGCACAGATATAAAGTATATATTTGTTGGGTCTAACCCAATATAACATCGTATACAAAAAATGTCATTAATACGTTCGACGATTAATCAGATAATTACGTTTGTTTGAGGGCAAAGCTAGTGAAACGTGCTATAATATACCAGTTGTCACCTATGCAGGCAAACTGCATCAAAGCACTTCGTGTCCTTTTGCAGCAGCAATTTGTTTTGCGCAGTGAGGTTGATAGTCCCATAATCTAACCTTAGTCGGCCTCACAAAAGAATTCAGAGAAGTAGTAATAAGGGTTAGGGTAAGGAATCTTAAACCTAGCCTAACCCTAATGATGTGGGCGACTTATTTGAATGACATCGAGGAACACGACCCACTATTTTCCATGTCAGCCATTTGATCTCAGTATTTCCGCAGATTCCTCATATCAAACTTCTTTGCCAGAATTACTTCTTTAATTGCTTCTAGCATTATGGGTCAGTTTTGTTTTTTAATTCTTCTCCCTCCGGTATATCAGCTGGTTGCAGTGACCAAGATTTGCTGAGTAGGCTATAGTATTTCAGTATTTCCATCAATCAAATTTACATTCTCCATTCTGTGATCATTTATTCCATTTTTTGTTGTTAGAGAACTGCATGCATGTCAACCTCCTGAAATGAAAACATCTATGCTGGATTTTAATAAACCCAACAAAGACCTTTAAAAAAACAACTGAAAAATGTATTAAAAATTATAACAGTTTTTAAATGATGTACGGGACCCAAAGATGCAGCAATAGAGAATGCAGTCAGCGACCCATAGCTTGACTGCTTGCATCAGAGTCAGCGAACCAGAACTGACTAAGACCCTACTCCACCTCCACGTTGTGGTCCTGGAAACAGTCTGCATCACTGCAGTCTGGCTGAGAGAGTAGGGATCGCAGAGGGAAGGCAAACCCGGTCCCAAAAACTGCCGTGCTGAAGTCGGATGTGTCGACCGAAAGGTGCAGATATCACAGCTCCGGCGTAAACAGACACAACGCAACCAACGTCCTTTTCAGGACGAACGAGGAAGAAGAAGAAGAAATGATGTACAAATTAGTTAAACCTGATGGGGCAATTTTGACATTTCTAAAAGTTTATTTTATTCTTTTAATTTAGGATGGTCTGTATATGCAACACATGCACATTTTCATGACATATGTAGGTTTAAATCTTATACAGCAGCTGTCAGTGTTTATTTTGTCACTATGTCTACATTCATGAACCTGATAGGAAACTCTATACAGAGCGATACAACAGGAGGCAATCTGATCATCAGAAGGGGTCCCCCGTCGATCAAGTGTTTTGGCCCTTACTCTCCTTTACATTCTAAGGGGGGGGGGGGGGGGGTAACCACTTGGGTCATGACTCCCAAGTGTCTCAGCCTCCTGTTGTCTTGTATCGAAAATGAACCCATTTCACTTTGGTAGCCACTTTAAAATCCACAACTCCGCCAGCCGTGGAGGCAGTTGTGAAAGTAACAAAGAGAAGACAAATTATTCCGTTCGTTCCGCCGCACACCACGACTAGGGACAGACACTGACACACCTGCGCGAAGCGGACGAGGCTAGCCACTGCGCGCTAGCAACTGAAATTCTGTGCCCAACACCTCTTATAATAAACGCCGAGTGTTGCCCGTCAACCACAGCCCTTTCACCAGTACACCGAAAAACTCAGCGTTTTGTGGACTTTGAAAAATTCCTGATGTTTTCTGTACCGCAGAGTTTACTATCCCGAGTTCCACAACCAGCATGAAGCCTCTTTGGCAGTTTCACTAAGCCTCTTCAGTGCCCTTGTTCTCGACTGTCCCCCTCAACCCCAACAGTTTCAATAAATCATACACTGATGCAGCCACGCGTCCTCTTGCGCCCACCTCAACAGCCATGACTCTTGCAGCGAACCCATCGTGTCTCAGATATGCGGCCAGATCATTATACTTGGCCGCTTTGAATGAATGTTGCTCGTCCAATCTGGATTCAAATGTCATGGTCAGTTCATTCAGTATAACCTGAAGCAATGCTGAAGAATGAAGCACTATATCCGGCCGTCTCCGCGATTTTCTGATACTCTCTGGATATGCCCCTCATCCAGGTAGGTCTACTGCCATCTCCCAGTCGTTTGCACAGTCAAGAAGAGATGGTAAACTGCTACCTGGTTTACTCGGTTTGGGGTGTGCTGACTTTCCTGCCGGCATTATACGTGCCAGTGAGATAGGTCATACATTTTTAGTAGACCAATCAAAAAAATCATTGACGGTGACAAGGGCCCACAACACCTGTCGGGTTAAGAGGTCAATATGACCATTAGGGGAGTTCCATCTAGACGACCTCAAGGAAGGGTGTGTTTTCTAAGTGTGAGCTGAAGAGAACCCATGTTTGAGCTGTCTCAACTTTCGGGGAACCACAAAGACAAGTTTTAAGTTGAAGTTCTTAAAGTATTTCGGAAAGAAGCATTACTGTGTGTAGACTTTAATGATATCGTTTTTTTTTTTTCACAACAGAATATAAGCGGTAGCTATATTTCTGTACAAGGAGGAAAGACTATGTTGAGTAGTAACACATTTAAGTGCTGTGTATTTCAATCCCCAGGTAGGATTTAATGTATATTAAAGGAAGAAAACCAAGAAAACAGTCACAGATGTATATGAGGACTCAGCATCTGAAGAAAATAGTAACTTTAATTATTGTAGATAAAAGACGCCACTACATGTACTGAAGAGTTGAAGAAACAAAGGGAAACAAAGGACAAGGTGACCTAGATCGTGAGTTGCACGAGATTCCTGGGTACTCACACAATTTAGAAGGAAGAAAAGTAAATACGGAGACCTACAGTAAACTACAATCATAACAAAGAATATTGATTGGTTTTCAAGCTGCATTTTTTTATTTATGTACTTTGTAAATAAACCTTGTTATATGACTCAGCCGAGTTATGCAGATTGGTCGAATGATGTTGAATGGGAAAAATTACAACACAGAAGTACACCACTATAGCACATTAACACCATCAATCCGAGAGAAGAACAAACCTGCCACATTCCACAAGAATCTACATCTCTAGCGGGAAGCTAGTAATAACACTTGATGGACATTTATTTATTGAAAGAAGATATAAAAAGTAGAATTAGAGAACGCGGTCACATATAACAATTATTTGGTACCGTGCTCAACTCAACTAGGAGTACCCGGTCACACATATTATAATTTGGTGTCGTGACCAACTCTCGAGGTGCACCCATTACACAGGAAGACTATCACAACGGAAGAAATCAACGAAAATTGTTGAAATATTGAAATGGATCCAAATCATGACCAAGTACTACAACAACAAATGTTGGCCCATCAACAACAACCACAAATGTTAGCCCAACAAGAAGCCCAACAGTTAGCACAAAGGCAACATCAACAACTATTGAAGAGATGTATACAAAGAATTGGTAGAGAGCCCAGGTTCGAATCACACCCTGAAAACGAACCCATGGAAATTGGCCATTCTCGTCAACAGTGGAGAAGAAATGACAGTTATAAACATCACTACAATCACAGACAGTACCAACAACAACACGAGTATAGAAATATGGATTATACACCGCCACCCAGACCACAACAAATTCATAATGTATCCCAGATACATTGTTACAATTGTGGTATGCCAAATCATATTGCCAGGACGTGTCGAGCAAGACCCAACAGCAACAAGATAAATAGTGTCCCAAAGCACTGGGATAGCCTCAACAACTGAACAAGACGTATAGCAGTGAGAAATTTCATAGACGAAATAAGAAAAGGAACAATGTGGCAGATAAACAATGTGACGACAAGAAATGAAAAACACTGTAGAATCACATTAGACAACGGACAAAAATTACACATATGTCCAATATGGTTTAGAAAGAGAACCAACAGTGAGCAAAGTCAGAATGTAACACGACCATATCAAAATCTACGAACTGTAAACATTGTACAGCTGAAAGTAAATACAGCGACACAAACAAAGGTGTATACTGAAATACAGCTGAAGGTAGATACAGCAACACAAACAGAGAATAGAGCTACAGTTTCAGCGACACAAACAGAGATGTATACTGAAGTACAGCTGAAGGTAGATACAGCAACACAAACAGAGAATAGAGCTACAGTTTCAGCGACACAAACAAAGATGTATACTGAAGTACAGCTGAAGGTAGATATAGCAACACAAACAGAGAATAGAGCTACAGTTTCAGCGACACAAACAGAGATGTATACTGAAGTACAGCTGAAGGTGGATACAGCAACACAAACATAATAGAGCTACAGTTTCAGCGACACAAACAGAGATTAAAGCTACAGTTACAGCGACACAAACAGAGATGTATACTGAAGCGTCACACTTTGGGCCACCACAAAATGATAAAGACGTCACGAGAGGAAAGGAAACATCGTCACATATATTAGACAATAACGTAAAATCTAAGATACCACTCAGCGAAAACGGGAAGAACCGACCAACGGCTCAAGAAGTAGTAGTACCACAGCATAGGGATATCGCCGAGGTAAAGAATAAGATGGCTAAGCCAAGCATAGAGGAGATGAAGAAAGCACTAAAAGACGAACTGAAGGGAGCTAAACCTGACACAGTAGTACTAAAGTATGTACAGAGATTTCTGGAGAGAAAGTTTGATACGGACTTGTCAGAAAGAAAAGAAGAAATTCGCAGGCTTGTAGTGAGAGTAATGGAGGAACTTAATTACTAGGAAATCAAAATAGTGGATAGAGATGTGTTCTCAGATTCGTCATCGAGTTATACAGACAGTGTAGCGTCAGATGAAGAAGATAAATGGGTATTCACAGAGCATGAGGACACGGAAGAAAATGTAAGATGTAGCAATGAAGAGAGTCACCTGAGGAAGGTATGCGCACGAAGAGGTGCGAAATGGTGGCAAAATTGAGAAAAGGAGTGGGAGAAGAGGTGAATGACACGAGTAAGAAAATGAATAAAGTAGCTGAACCAAACATAGAGGAGTTAAGGAAGGTAATGGAAGCCATCATAGGACGGCCTGATTGTGACTTATCGAGACGCACGGTATGGAGATTGCTAGAGCAAAGGTATCATACACACTTTCCAGAAACAAGAATTGAAATAGATGCGGTTATGACGAAAATGTTAGATGACGAAAACATGAACCAAGCAAATCGTGAACGAAGTCAGAGGAGAAATAAAGGAAGAAGCAAATATAGATATTGTTAAACAGATTGCGTTGGAAAGGTATCATGAGAGTCTACCAGCACTACACAGAAACAACACATCGGTGTTCGCAACGTTATTCACATGATCACAGCCATCATTCCCTACCGCCTCATCTGCACCCAACATACTCCCTGCGTGACCCCCGTCGCAACCCCAGTGATTATATGAAGCGGACATTTGATGACAGAAGACATACCATGGAACCCAGAGAACAAGATCATCAGATAGCCCATCGCAATGCCACTAAAGCGTACGAGAAACGACAACGAACTCACGATAAGAACGCAACTCTTGAGACATTCCAAGTAGGTGAACCTGTTTACTACAGAAAGCACATTAGAAATTCTAAGTTTGACAATCGCTAGATCGACGGATTCAAAATACTCGAGCAAACTTCCCCCACGAATTATATTTTGTGGAAAGAAGAAAATAACCAGACACAGAAGGCGCACGTTACACAGATAAAGAAAGATGACCATAGGCCCATACCGAAACCTAAAGTTACCACGGGCAGACAACGTAGAAAAGCCACCATGTATTATCTACCATCCAGTACGACATCTAATAGTACGTTGGATGATGACGATGTGGAAGCAGAAAGAACAGAGAACATACCAAGTCCATTGGATGACGCTGTTCATCGATTACGAAGATGTCGTGAAAACTCCTCAAGTGAAGAAGATATACCACCTGCAGAACTTCGTGAAAGACTGGTTTACCGTGATGATAGATTACAACATGAACTACAAAGCAACTCCGAGACCAGTAGAAATAGTAGCATACAGTCACCCACAACAATACCGAAACAAGTATACTACAGATCTGAACAGCCCACGACCAGTCATCAACAGTCCAACTCATCTTGGAGTAGTTCGGATGGTATACCTTTAAAGCAACGTCAAGAACACTCACAGTGAAGCAGTACTGAGAACGTACCACTTCAACAGTTTCGGGAGAGAATGGTAGACCAGCCGCAAAACCCCCCGAATACAAACGTTCGGCTACAAATGGAAGCAGAATCAGACTCTGAATCTGTGTATTACACTACTGATACAGAGAACGATATAGTACTTTCACCACCACGACAAGAAGAGTCAGATATTGATACTTTAAGCGCACCTAGCAAATCAGACAGTACAGATATCGAACTCCAAATCGACATCAGGTCGACAGCCAAAAGACCATATACATCATCATCGGATGATTCACCACGTATTGCAAAGTACAGCAGACTCCCGCAAGAGCACGTCCGTTATAAAGTCATGAGAAAGCGACGCCAGACGAAAACGAACAAGTCAAAAGGAACTCTACAACCCATTCCTCCGTCACAGTCTATTACATCCTCTATGCGAGCAACGTGTAACACAGCTACCATTTCATCGCCTACGCAAAGCTTACGATAGCAGACTCTCGAAGCGAGCAATAGCGCTTTTAGAAATCGCTAAACTACTATAAATTAGCGGAGGCGTTCCCCTTCATAACGCCCAACTGATATGATACTTCCCTCATAAGTATCCAACGTAGCACGTACTCTTCTCTACACAGTACGCGACAGTGTTTACTAATATTATTGTTTCCTTTCAGGTACACAGAACAAGACTTACTCTAGCACGTTTCTCGAACTAAGATGACATTTGAAGCTCACGCAGGCATGCTAAAACTTTATCGCATACCCAAAATTGTTTTTTTTTCTCGCACCAGTGGATTTATAGGTCAGTTTCGACCAGCCCATTAACATTCTTTTAAAACCCACTGCGCTGTAACCGAGATTTTCACCACGCTGACGTGCCTTAAGAGAACATTTGAAAATACTGTAGTGCACAGTGACAGCACCAGAGACTAGAACTTTGAAACATTTTACTATTGTAGCACAGAACCCTGTGCATCCAAACAGAACATTACTTAAGATTGACTACTTGATGAATAACATTACATTGTTTACAAGCATTTATGGCGGCTTGCCAATTGAAGAACACTTACTAGATGTCAACACGACACTGAGTAAATTGTGTAGCCCTATGAGGACTGACCTTATGTTCATTTTCATGATTGTTGTAAATAATTTTTTTTTCCTTTCTCATATATGCAGAGTTTTGACTTCTATGAGATTGTTAGGAGGACATCAACATTTTTTTGTTTTGTTTTGTTGAACCATGTTTATTGATTGAACTCATAACAGATCATTGTTCTGAACAATAAGAGAGTTGTTCTGACAGACACTTGACCATAACTCAGACTGTAATGTGCATTCACAGCCACAGATCTGTCGGGCACAGTAAACAGCCAATAATATTTCTTTACCTCTCCCTCGGCATCTAGACTACCATCAGTCCAGCTTGAGCGTTAGAATTGCTCTTTCTAGTTCTGTTGTTAACATTTTTGTCTTTACTGACATGCACAGTCAAGAAAGAACATTGTAGTCGGGTGCATGATTGATGATTTTTTTCTTCTCATTTTTAAACCAAGCAGTCCATATATGACAGGTATATGACATCTTAGTCAAAGAGTCTGTTATAAATTATTCACCTTCCATAATTACTGTTAAGATTTTGTTGTACAGTTAATTTGTTTATATTCTATTGATTTTATGAAGGTATCCATTAATGTATATATACATGCACCATATATCTACGAGAACTTCTGTGTAACGAACATGTTCGTATAGCGAATATGTAAGGTATTTTTTTAGCAGAAGTTTTTTTTTTTTTTTTTTGGTGTTGTTAACATTCTATTCTTTTTGTTAGTTGAGTAATTTTTTTTTTTTTAGGGTCTTAAATTTTTTTTTTTATAGAACGCAAATGTCTACCTGCGATATACATTTGTGTGCCCCGGGACCCATATGTGACAGTGAGGCTTGTTACCCTGGCATTATACGTGACAGTGAGATAGGTCATACATTTTTAGTAGACCAATCAAAAAAATCATTGACGGTAACAAGGGCCCACAACACCTGTCGGGTTAAGAGGTCAATATGACCATTAGGGGAGTTCCATCTAGACGACCTCAAGGAAGGGTGTGTTTTCTAAGTGTGAGCTGAAGAGAAGCCATGTTTGAGCTGTCTCAACTTTTGGGGAACCACAAAGACAAGTTTTAAGTTGAAGTTCTTAAAGTATTTCGGAAAGAAGCATTACTGTGTGTAGACTTTAATGATATCGTTTGTTTTTTTTTCACAACAGAATATAAGCGGTAGCTATATTTCTGTACAAGGAGGAAAGACTATGTTGAGTAGTAACACATGTAAGTAATGTGTATTTCAATCCCCAGATAGGATTTGATGTATGTTAAAGGAAGAAAACAGTCACAGATGTATATGAGGACTCAGCATCTGAAGAAAATAGTAACTTTAATTATTGTAGATAAAAGACGCCACTACATGTACTGAAGAGTTGAAGAAACAAAGGGAAACAAAGGACAAGGTGACCCAGATCGTGAGTTGCACGAGATTCCTGGGTACTCACACAATTTAGAAGGAAGAAAAGTAAATACGGAGACCTACAGTAAACTACAATCATAACAAAGAATATTGATTGGTTTTCAAGCTGAATTTTTTATTTATGTACTTTGTAAATAAACCTTGTTATATGACTCAGCCGAGTTATGCAGATTGGTCGAATGATGTTGAATGGGAAAAATTACAACACAGAAGTACACCACTATAGCACCTTAACACCATCAATCCGAGAGAAGAACGAACTGCCACATTCCACAAGAATCTACATCTCTAGCGGGAAGCTAGTAATAACACTTGATGGACATTTATTTATTGAAAGAAGATATAAAAAGTAGAATTAGAGAACGCGGTCACATATAACCCTTATTTGGTACCGTGCTCAACTCAACTAGGAGTACCCGGTCACACATTCATCCTTGCCAGATCTATTGTCGCAGCCAGCTCATTTAGCACTTTGTTGTAGCGCCAAGTGTATCGCCCTTGCCCTAATGACACCTTGCATGCTGAGAGCACGTGTGCAAGTGTCTGCCTCCCCTGGCACAGGGGGCACTGCTCACCATCCGACTTTTCCCATCTCACAAGGTTTGTGGCCGACAGCAGCAAGTCATACATTGATCTAATAATGAAGCTGAGCCTAAGAGGTGCCATACGCCATATATCATTCCATGTCAAGGACCTTTGCAGGGCTCCTTCCCATGAAGTCCAGTGGCCTTGTTTGGCCTGCTGCACAGCCTTTTGCACCCTCTTACCATTCTCAGCTCCTCATATCTCCTGAACTACCATGTCTCTGCGCTCCCTGCTTGATGCCTTGGACCACCAGCGGATGTCTCCATGGCCAGATCCCCATCTATTCGTCTGCGTGTATCCGATAACCTCCCTTAGTTTCAGTGACTCTTGGGCAGCATCAACAGCTTCTTCCACTTACTCCCTATTTTCAGTGTGGGTTGAATGGACTTAACCACGTCATCTACCGACTCGCGCAGCATCGTTGTGAGTCTTGCCTTTCCTACTTTGTACTCTTCAACAACTGACGTGAGAGGAAGCACAAGCTTTGACTCTTTGCAGTATAGTGCTACGTCTGACAGACCTGGTGGTACCCCTAGCCATTTCCTCATGAACTTGTTGACCTTCTGCTCTATAGCTTCCACTGTACTGGTGCTAATTTCATATATAAGCAGTGACCACAGCAATTTAGGCATCAACGTGAACTGGAGGTACCACAATTTGAACTTTCCTAGGAGTCTGCTTTGGTCTATGATCTGTAGTCCTCTGTCAGCCATTTCTATTGTCTGTTGCACTGCCTTTGAGTCTTTTAATGAGGCATCGTACACCCTGCCAAGACTTTTAACAGGTTCCTCAATGACAGTAGGGATTCTTTGGTTGGAAACCATGAATATGACCTCCGCTATTTTCCCTTTCCTGGCTGATGGGCTTCTCGACTTCTTTGGTTTGAAGCTCATTCTGCACCAGCTGACTAATTCATCCAGGTGTGCTAACATTCTCCGGGCCTGGTGTTCATCTGATGTCAGAATTGTTGTGTCATCCATGAAGGCTTTGAGCGGTGGCATGTGACACATTTCACTGAGCTTTGGACCTATAGCCACTCCTTCAGCCGCATTGAGAATTACCTGCATAGCCAACACAAATAGTATCGGAGAGATGGTACATCCCATCGCAATTCCAACTTGAAGGTCAATTCACTTCCTTGTGTACTCTCTGGTTAAAAATCTGACACAGAACCCTGTGAAATACAGCTTCAGCATTGCTGTAATTTCTTGTGGAACATGATACATTTCTAGGGCCTGCCACAACATCTGGTGTGGAACGGATCCATAAGCATTTGTTAGATCCAACCAGATTACATGGAGGCTTGTTCTGTCAGACTTTGCCTTTTGAATTGCTTCCCAGATCATTGTGGCATGCTCTAGACACCCTGGTGTACCTGGGATACCTTCTTTCTGGATGGTAGTGTCAATGTAACCATTTTCCAGGAGGTATGTGGTGAGCCTTTTTGCCATCAATTAGAAGAATATCTTTCCTTCCACATTAAGTAGTGAGATTGGCCTGAATTGACTGATGCCTGTGGAATTTTGTTCCTTTGGGATGTAGACTCCATTCGCCTTTCTCCATTCTTTGCCTATAAGTTGGGTTTTCCACGCACTTTTTAGCAAACGGAGCAGTCGTTTGAGCACTTAGGGCATCTCTTATACACAACATATGGGACACCATTAGGACCTGGAACTGACTTGCACTTTTTATTTCTTGCATTGTTGGGGGCTTGGTGTTGAATTCAGCTCCTGGCTTACTTGGCCATCTAAGGCCTGCCTTCATCTCTGCGACCCACAGCGTTCTTGTTTTCCTTCTCTTCCTGCACAACCTTTCTGCTCTACAAAGGGCATTATGTTGGCCTTTCAGGTGCTCCAAAACCTGTCGTAAGCCTTCCTTCTCTGCGGCCACAGCGTTCTTGAACTGTTTTCGGGCATACTTCTGTTTCCTGATCTCTTCTGGGTAGGTTTTCTTCAAAGATTGCTGTCAGCTGCATTAACTATTTCCTAGGTGGACTGGGCCTGTCCTGAGTACCCCAGCACCAAGTAGGCTCTGAAAATTGTGGTCGAAATGGACTCCCATTTTTATTCATCCTTTTAATTTCCTTTCTTCCTGTGTTAAACATCATAGCATGTCCCAGTTACTGAAGAAAAAAATGTAAGTTAATAAAGACATAGAAAGATCTTGAGCAGATGGCATGCGACAGGAGGATCTGGCACAAATTTGCTGAAGGCCTGTGCTCCTTGGGGTGCAGAAGGGTACTGACGATGATGAAGTTAGCAGTTATATTTTTATACAGATGCCTTACATTGTTTTTAGTTGTTAACACATTATATGAGGAAAGCCCCACTTAAATTGTGTCTGGTGGCCCTTTACATTGTAGCTGTGCCACTGTTTGCTGTGAGGCAAAGTCAGTAGATGCTGAATAATCACATTAAGATTTGGCAAGCAGATACCACCAGTACCCGTTCTCTGGCCAATAATTTCCAACCAGTAACTACGAGAGCTCTTTTTCTTTTCCTTAGAAATGTTAGATTAAATACTTGTTTTGAAGGTTTGGCTGGCTTTTGGTCCATGCACAAGAAAACTGATTATCTGAACAGACAAAGAAAGAATAGGACTAATGGTGGCTCCATGCTCCATAAGGAGCACAAAGGAAAATGATCAATGATGATTATTCTATATAGAGTATTACACTGTTATATTTCTTGTGTTGGTTCTTCCAAGCTGTAAATTCTTTAGCGTTTGCTGTGGTATTTCCTAATGTCTGTAGTGTTTATGGTGTATCCCCTTCCATGTTCTTTAGTTTATCTTTCTTTACTCTGTTGCTTTTTGAGGGGTTTGTAGATTTTGGATTACTGTATATTTTTCCATCTTTTTTATTGCAGTTGAAAGTATCTCAAATATATCTGTTGGGCATTTGTTGATTTGTTAGGTTTCATAATTTTTCTTACTCATATCGAAATCAAGTAGTGAATGTTATTTTTAAAGTGTTTTTGTTCTTCCTTTGTCATTCTCATTTGCTCTGGTAGTTACATGTTAATTGTTGCTTTCGTTATATAAAATTTTTTTATGTTGTGTAGCTGTTTGGGTAGGTCAGTTGTTTTTATTACAATTTCTAATGACAGTGATTGGGAGCTGCGCTGATGTAATGGCTACGACGTTGTACTGGCGACCAGGTGTTCATGGTTCAAACCCGGCCGTCGGCGTTTGAAGAAATGTTTACGACCGGAAATTTGACTGAATAATCTGAACGGCTCCTGCACATAAATCCCGTGTGGATGGGAAGGAGCGAAGCTCTTGACCGGGTTGGAAGGAAAGTCCACTGACCCCCCAGCCTCGCAATGACATGTCATTGGGCCGAAAGAGCCGGAAAGCTCGAGTGCCGCTGGTTATAGAAAAAAAAAAATGACAGTGATGATGAGTTTTATGCTTTCTTATATTCTATTAGTGGTTTTCTTTGCTGTTCATATTTCTTGCATGTTAGCGCATAATGTCAATTAATCAATACCCTTTAGCTCCCCAAGGAGCATAGGCCTCAAACAAACACATGCCAAGTCTTCCTGTCCTCCATCCGCTCAAGTTCTTTCCATGTTTTCCTCATCATTTTCACCTCTGTTTTCAGTTCTCTTCTCCATGTGTTTTTGTCATTTCTGCTGCTACCTGTGCAGTTTTCCCTTGTTCACATAGTGCGAACATTCCAGGTGCCAATCCTGGAGATTTTCCTAAACTAAAAAAGGTTAGTCGGCAACCCAGACTCCTTTCGGCTTTCTCTAGGTTGCTTCATGCGCCTCCTTTCCAGAGGACTTTCTTCTGTCTTGAGCGGCTGAGTTGATTTATATTCTTTATTTGACTTGTCCATGTTTGTTGAAGTTTTTGTGGTAAAAAATTTTTTTACGGGATGGGGTAACCAGCCCGATGCCCAACCCTGCTTAGCCGCTTTTTACGACATGCCTGGTAGAGTACAGTGTTACTATTCTTCTTCTTCTTTCGTTCGCTTGAAATATATTGTCTATATCTGCAATGTTGTTACTTGTATAAACTTCACTGTCTTTTGTAGTTCATACAGAGGTCCGTATAGTTTTGCTTCCAGTGTTATTTCTCTGGGCCAGTGGGTTTGCCTCAATATAACATATTCGGGGCAATCTTGAAGTACGTGCTCCGCAGTCTGGGATGCCTGTACACATGGCTGAATTGCCAATCTTGAATTTTGTATACATGTGGCTGCGGAGGTGGTTGTGCCCTGTTCTGAGGCGCAGAATGACAATTTGTTCTGATCTGTTCATAGCTTGGTAGTCATCCTGTGTTGGTGTTGGTGGCTTTCTGATTGATTTGATCATCTTTTTCTTCTGATGGTACGTAACTGGTACATCCGGTTGCTCGTCTGCAGCACCTTCTTTAGCCAGTCCGTCTGCTCTCTCATTTCCTGGTATTCCACAATGAGACGGTATCCACTGCATGGCGACCCTGCGCTGGTTGCACAGTTCAGAAAGTAGGGCTTGTATAAATGGCAATTTTCTGGACTGAAGTGCTTGGAGTGCTGATCTTGCATCTGTCAGGAATACTACAGGCTGTGGACCGAGATTGGTGTTCAATAGTTTCTCAGTTGCCACCTTGATTGCCTGGACTTCTGCATCATAGTTGTTACAGAATTTCCCCGTTGGTACTCTGACCGTATCCCTAGTGTTGTTTGGGTATTCTATGTACACTCCTGCTCCTCCATTCTTTACTGCATTCTGTGCTGACCCATCCGTGTATACTCAGACCCAGAGGTCCTGTGGGTATTCATCATCCAGGAAACTGAGAGTGACTGTCCTACGTTGCACGCTATTCTGTTCATCACTGTCGAATATTCCTTTCACTTTTGTCTGGATGTGTACTGGTAGTCCAGGCTCTTCTCTCCAAGGGGTTTGTTCTGGCACAGACTTTAGGGGGGCTGTTAACTTCAGGCAGGTCTGAGGTTTGTCTACGAAAGTGTTACTATTCTTTGCTCCCCTTTCGGCCCAGGTAACACACATAATGTGCTATGGTATTTTTCTCAAGACATGTTCTGCAGTAGGGTTCTTCTATAAAAAAATATGTTCCTAGTTGCCGTCTAATCAGTTTTTTTATTGCAAGGTATTTTTGACTCCCTGTTTATCCGACATGTTCATGTTGGTCATGTATGCATAGACAGGATGTTTGGAATATCATAGCATGACATGGAGGTGTATGGAGCAACAGATGTGGCATCAGATCACCATCTTAATAAAGGAAACGTATGAAGACATGACATGCAGAGTTCTTCATGCAAGACGAATTGCAGAACCATTTGGGATAAGAACTGGAGTGTGACAGGAAGATAACTTGTCACCATTCCTTTTTATTGGCTATAAATTAAGCTATGTAAACGTCAACATCAGCAGTGGAATCCGGTAGATTCTGACTGAACAGCATTGCTATCAAGGTTCTGCTGACAATGTGCTCTTCTTTCTCATAACTGTAATCAGATGAAAGACAGAATTGAAATGCTGGAAAAGGGGTATTTGCAGCTGGGTCTGAGGATACACAGGAAGAGCCAGGGAGGGCAAGAGCAGATACTGAAAATGATGAGACTGCACATGAAGAAGCACCCCTACAAGATGTAGATTATGTCCGACACAGTTTGTAATTCGAGTTGTTGGAGCTTTTTCCCGCTTTACTGCAATTTTTCGTAAGTGATTGACTTGGTACGAGCCAGTAAGTTCATGTGAGGAGACTTCCCCCATATTTTGTGCTACATGCAATGTCTGCATGTTACGTATATACCTGAATGAGGGCATGATCTTGGAATGTTCAGCTAACGACATTGTCAGCCATCTTGTCATGTCAGAAAATTCTGTTCACAAAAAGATTACGTGTGCCTTCTTCACATGCTTTTACTATAATGGCGTCATCAACAAATGTCTTCACTTCGTATAAAGCATGTAGTCTTGGTTGACAATCCACCTAAGAGAAGGACAACTTCACACAAACCCAGGTAGGAAAGACTCGTTAGTCCAGAAAGATAGCTCTCCTAGGAGAGACAACTCTGATGTAAAACAACTGCTGCCTTGTAGGAAGGTCACGGAAAACCAGAGACTAGGGAAGCAGTCCCGAACAAATGCATGCTGAAGACGGATGCACTGGGCCGCAAGGCGCACAACATAGTGCAACGCAAACCGCCATGAGATGACAGATCTCTGCACCTGCGGTACCAGCCCAATGACAGTCGAACACCTGCTGCAATACTGCCCAACCTACAGTAATGAACGGAGTAGCATATGGCAACAACCCACTTCTGTCAACGAAAAACTGTTTGGAGATGTTGGGAGTCTTGGGTTGACTACTGCCTTTATTAGAGTCATAAATGTGGAAGTCTGAAGGCGAACGAGGAAGAAGAAGAAGATACTTATAACTTGGCAGCAATATAGGCAATGTTGGTGGACAGACCTTGATATCAAAATGGGAATATAAAAGGCTGGTGGAGCTTTAGGAAATATATAGAGATCAAGAGAAATCAGGTCCAACACAAAAATGAGAATCTTTTGCTCAGATGCCAAGTCATTTCTATTGTTTGCTCTGAAACATGGAAACAACAAAAAGCTAGACTTTCATTATTCGGTGGTTGCATCGAATAGAAGGATTGAAATGGTTTGACAAGATCATTAATGTGGAGCAGACGACATGAACTAGACTGGCAGTGGATCAAGAGATGAGAACAAGATGATGGTGATGGATAGGACACACATTGAGGAAACCTGTTGATATCATTACAAAGCAGTCCATGTTCAGAATGTCCAGGATGAAAGAAACAGAGGTAGGCTGAAAAACTAATGGAGAATAGAACTGGAGACGAAATAATGAAGAAGACATGGACAGACCTTTAGCTAATGGTGCAGGACAGGAAGACTTGGCTTGAGTTTGTTGAAGACATTTGCTTCTGGGAAGTTGAAGGGGACATTTGCTTCTGGGAAGTTGAAGGGGACATTTGCTTCTGGGAAGTTGAAGGGGACATTTGCTTCTGGGAAGTTGAAGGGTGATGATCCTGAGTTCATATATATTTTTTTTCAATCCACCAGCGTAAACCGTTAAGCTACCATTACATATTTGTTCTATTTACACTATAGCTATGTTTTTTCTATTTTTTTATAAAATTAATTATTTCTGCAAGATGATAGTTGATGTTTGGCTTCCTGAGTTCCCATGGTATTATCACTGGTGTGTATTTGCTGATATAGCTTACTGCATTAATAATAGTATGTTGTTCTTGTAATTCCTACATGTACTTTCATCCTGTTGGGTATCTGGAAGGGTCTAGAAGGATTTCCCAGGCCGTTTGGTGATTTTTCACAAACACTGCATAAGTTGAGTGATTTTTGTTTAGTAGTACTTTGGCCATGTAATTTAAGTTCTTTATTCTCCGCTTTAGAAGCATTATTCATAGTACTACATCTAGTGCTTCAGATGATGATGAAATTGCTCATACTGCCTGGTATTGTATTCTGTCCAATTTTTTCTTGTCGCTGGGAGCTTCAGAGTCATCCACTATACTCACATAACACACAGAAATGACCTGTAGAACATAAGCAATGTCTTGATACTTTTTTCTCATCCAAATTTTTATATATTTCATCATATTTGGGAGTCATCTGCAGCTCCCAACCAGTGTGTCTTCATGTTATTTTCCAGTATAGTTGGTGGTTTAGTGTTGTAACTAAATATTTGGTAGTTTCTACTGTTTTTATTTTGTGTTATGTGATCTTTATTGTCTAATATTTTTTTTAAATTACCCTACATCTGTTGAATATCATTCCAACCGTTTTGTTTTACATTTAGTTGGAAGCCCCACTTAATCATCCATTCTGTGACAATATTTATTTGAGCACGTATATCTTATATAGTCTGGGCAGCCCCCCCCCCCCCCTCTTTCCCCCCCCCCCCCCCCTCTTCCCCCCCCCCCTCTTTCGTCCTCCAAATAGCTGCATCAACTGCAAATTGTGACATTTTATTTCTTATGTCTCCGAATTCCTTTCCATGGTCATTAATCATTATAGTAAATAACGATGGAGACAGTACTTATCCTTGACGGGTTCCATTAAATTGTTCTTTTGGCTCTGATTTGTGAGTATTTACCTGCACTGTAAAGTATCTGTCATACATGATGTTTTCTGTAAACCCAGATTGGTTTGGGCTGTAACGGTTTTTTTTTTTTTTTTTTTTTGGGGGGGGGGGGGGGGGGGGGGGGGTTCTTTTGTGCTTGACTTATAAATATTAGATAACATTTGTTTTATTTACCTTTATCGTGCCAGGCTTATAAATGTTAGATTACATACTTGTTTTGAGGGATATTTATCTATCTTTTTTGTACTAGGCTTATAAATGTTAGATGACATACTTTTTAAGGACTCTTGTTTACCTTTTAATGTAGTTTTCAGAACGTACTTTAACAAAAAGTCTTATCGGGGGGAGGTGGGAAGAAAACTTCTCCAAGTTTAGCCCCAGAATAGGCGCATCCTCACCCGAATAGCTCACCTCCCAAAAAAGACAAATTCCAAATACGACACTGCAGTAGGCTACTTCATATACAGGAAGGCTATCCTGCTAGCGGTCTTTTACACCATTCCAGATATTCGGTATCTACTTTTTTTATACAGTTGCCTTTAGTCTTTTCTATTCTCATTAGGTTCTTTCGGGCATTCTTTTTGAAGTGTGTGGCCGGGTGAACTTTTTGGTCTTCTTTTCATTTTTGTGTTGTGCTGTTGTTGTCCCCTAGTATTTTTCTTATGTGATTTATTTGCTGTCCATGCTACGCACATCATCCTCCTAGGCAACAACATGCTGCAACTGAAGAAGCTTCACCATTTATCGTTCAGAATTCACATACATACAAATTCACTTCTCCCTTGCATTACTAGAGACTTGTTTGTTGCTGTGTTCTTCATTTAAACACGCCTGCTTTAGTTTGTAACTGGACAAAGGTAGTCAAAGAAAAAACAAAAACTTAAGGTAAAGAATTTTAATATTGCAGGATTCTTTTTTTCACCGTTTACAGACGTGAGGGTCAAGGACCACTGTGTCCAATGGGCTGTGAGCCCTCAGCCTCAGAGCAGTTTCAATACTCATTTAGTGGTGGGTTCTACGGCTCATAGTTTTACGTCATGCTGCCAGTTCCAATGTAACCTCACATTAGTTGCCTCTTACGACGTCCACAGGAAGCACGGTTCTCTGAGAGAACCGCACAGAGCAATATTTGGAATGAATGTAAAAAGTAGGCCTATTCCCTTAGCAGATACTGCCATATGGGAGTGAAGTATTGGAGACGTCATATGTACTATAATGAGGTGGAGTGCCAGTTTCCATCCACGCTGCATTTGCCTTCGCTAACTGACGACCAGAGTCAAGTGCCCATTTTTATCGCTGGGTAGACTGGAGCGTGTCCCAGATTTCTTCGAACCTGTTGCCTTTGCCTCGAGAAGCAAACACTCGAAACACTCTACCACTGGGACGATGAATATTTGGAAAACTAAAGGATAACAACTAATGTTATGCAGCAGTAGTGATATGAAGAGAAAATAAACATTAACGAAATCAGTTTTATTGGAGAAGATAAAAGTAAAAGGTTGGTGATCCTTTGTTTTAAAAAAAAAAACGCGCGCGCACACACATTAAAACAATGTACCACCCCTTTTTTAACTAAATAAAACCTAGCTGTTAAATGTTAATTTATGAACTGTGGCAGCCGACAATCACTATTGATTAATGTGGCCTCATTTAACTTTGCGGGCAACAGTGTCCTGTGTACAGCATCAAACTGGTGAAAGAGATAGATGATGTGGCTGTAGTCGTAAAATGTAAGAACTTTGCTTCGTGACTGGAATACAGTACTTAGAAGGTTTAAAACCATTGCATGTGACGATACGTGATGCATATAGGCAGTAACCTGCATATGAACAAGTCACTGCATTGTGAAATATTAATCAGTGTCACGTTTCCGCTCCTAAAGAAACATGGGTCCACCTCTGCAGTTGGCCGCCATCAGTAAGCTCGCGCCAAAGTATTTCATATTCCCTTGCAGTATGTGTTTTCTGTAGTGGTTTATTTCACATGATAAGTTTGCTAGCCCCTTGCACAGTCCCGCTTTAGTTGCCTCTTTGGATATTTTTGCTGCGAACAGAGCTCGTATCCTTTTTTCTCCATAAAGACCTGCAGGAGCCACACAGTGTGATTAATGACTTCATCGTCCTGTGGTATAGAGACTTCTACACTGATGTGCTATTATCACCATCAGTTTTGTCGTTTTTCATCCAGATGCTTCATTTCAGCGCTTCTGTTCCTATCCCCACTCACCCCCAACCCCAGTAATATGTCTCAGTCTCATTGCCGTCCTCAAGTTTCGTTTGACACAAAGATTGCCGGTATAGACATACAAATCCGAAACCGATAAATGGCCAAGCGACTGAAGAAGGGTTCGGTTTTTATATACTTGGGAAGTAATATCGAGGAACAAACTCTGATTTCAGTTCCTGGATAAATGTCAGACTTGCCCCCAACTCTCCCAGAACAATATGGAACTCTGAGGCTGTTTCCACTAACTCATAACAGTATGGGGCACTGATGTTATCTCAACTTTCTCAGACCATTAGGAAACTAAAGGTATTTTCAGGGGGGATGGGGGGGGGGGGGGGGGGGTAGAGTTAGAATATTGGGTGTAATATGTCATATTCTGTGGCAGATAAAGTTGCCATATCAAGAATATCACGTCCAGGCTTCAAACATTTGCCAACAGATACCACCGTCGCATCCTTCGTTTCAAATGGCCAATTGTAGCAACAGTCACAGACCTGTGGGATAGAGCCAGTTACATCTAGGGATGGAAGACAGAAAAGGCAGATGGATAAGATACAACCTTCGGAAGTAACCAACCACTATAGCACGAATTGTCCTTGACTAGAAATTACAAGGGAGGAGAAGGGTGGGGATGCCAAACTGACCTGGAAAGGAACAGTGGAATCGGTTGACTGGGGAGGGGGCGCAACAGTTCCAGCGCTGTATTCCGATGTGTGAAACTAAAATGACCGACAAACTAATAATTCACAAAACCCTGTGAACGATCTAATGATTAATGAAATTAGCTATGGCGTCCGACACAGTAAATCTTACACTATATAACTTCATGTAAGACCAGCAGGGATGGACGTATGAGAGGACGCATCCGCCGTTTATACAACCAGTGCGCAACAGGAACAATTAGCATTCATACCCTTCGACATTTGCTGAGGGAGACTGAGCACCTATAGGTTTGCTCGGAGTGCAATGACGTTGATTCTGATTAACATTAACTGTTACTATAAATAAACGTGTTTTATTTACCATCGCTCATGAATTCTTTTCTTTCACAATGAAACACATGGCTGCATAAAACTGTTGGCGGGTTCCTAGTTTGGGCCGTCTTCTTCAATTCTGCCCTTGAGGTTCAGCTCTTTGATTCCTTTTCGGGACCCAAGACGCATCAAAAGTGAGGAATGCAGCAAGCGACCCATAGCTTGACTGCCTGCGTCAGGGTCAGCGAACCAGAGCTGACCAAGACCCTACTCCACCTCCACGTGGTGGTCCTGGAAACAAATAACGTAGCTTCGCTGTAAACGGACACAATGCAACCAACGTCCTTTTCAGAACGAACGAGGAAGAAGAAGATTCCTTTTCTACAGTTCGTCTGCAGGTTCTCATTGGTCCGTTCGCTAAACTTTTTCTTCTGTGACTTCCAGTTGAGGAACACATGTATGTTTGTAATGCTCCCACATCCGTTTCCATGTTCGTTTTCTAGATTTTGCTGTTGCCGTTAGATGATTTGTCGGGGACCTTACCTCCAGTGTTTTACTTTCATCAGAACACGTCACGGCACTCAGTGTTAGTGTTTTTCATCGCTGGGGTCAAGGTTGTTTATTGTTGGCATGTTTTTTATGCGTGTGTGTTAATAATAAATGGTGATATTGCGGTAGCTGTTGTGGTTCAGTGCTAAATATGTTTAGTGCTGTTTGACACTTCGATTTTATTGTTGCGTGTACATTTCCTTGGCTCATTCATTCCCTTCTACTCCATGTGGAGCACCGGCCTCCTGTGTCATCTGCTGGAGGTCTTTTCATGTTTTATTCCTTCCAGGTCTGTAAATAGGCCCTATTACACACAAACATAAAGGTATGTTTTCAAGCACTCGTGAATAATAAAGAAGTAGAAAACTAGACAACAGAAAAACAACAGACGTGAGTAGCTTACCGGGGAATCGAACCCAGGACCTTCCGTGCGGCACCCCTGCCTAGCTATGGAAGCTAATCACACTATCCTCCCTGCCAGCCAAGCACCATTGGCTAACGTACCTTCTCCGTGCGTTTTTCAGTCTCTTCTTTTACCCTGCAGACTCATGAACAAGAGCTACCTTGTAAAGCTAACAGCAGGCTTCCTCAGTTTCTGGCCTGTCCAACGCCAGTGTATTTTATTTTTCGTCACCCCTGGCTTTGCACGCATTTGTCTGTTTTTTGGGGGTTTATTTTCCCATCCAAACCATGATCATAATAATCTTGTTAAACTTTTTCGTACACTCAGACGTCTACTTGAATGTTTTCAAGACAGCAGTAGTCTATTTGAGGCTATTTGAATCTCCGTAGAGCTTTTTCACGAATGGTACTGGTGTCGGCCATATGCGCTTTCTCTGTTCCTCATATGCTGGGCAACTTTGAAGCAGATGTTCAGCAGTTATTTTATACAATTACAATCCTTCTGTTCTGTGCAAACATCAATTAAATTAAAGTCTGTAACTTCTTCAGTTGTTGTTTTTATTTTTGAATGTTTTTTTACACTTGGTGTCGTAATTTACTTCATGATCTAACAGGTCAGGTGGCAGCATCGACTGGCGTCAATTTAGTTCATTTCTATTAAGTGATTGATTCATCTTTCTTTGTATTTTGTCTTTTGTCTAGTTCTGAGGGTGGTGGTGGAGATAAAAACTTGCGACAGGTCCTTCCATCTTTTCTTAAACTAGCAGCAGTTATCGTCTCTTTGAGCTTTCTTTAATCTTTCGATCCGAAAGTACGTACTTCCCGTCTTCGAGACAAAACTTATCTAAGAGACATTTCTGGAGGGATAATCGAACTATTTAATTTCCATCCATCTTGTTATCTTCTATTTAATTGGACGAGGCCTACATAAATACTCAGACTCGCCACCAAGACGCAAATGAGGCACAACAATTTTATGAGTCATAATAATCCTACTGACCGCACGGTCACACATGGATATGGATTTCCTGCATATTCTGCACGGTCACACATGGATGTGGATTTCCTGTGTGTTCTGCACGGTCACGCATGAATGTGGATTTCCTGTATATTCCGTACGGTCACACATGGATGTGGATTTCCTGTATATTCCGCATGATCACACATGGATGTGGATTTCCTTTGTATTTTTTAGTTTTGTGGATACATGATCCATTTTTTGTAGCTCATAATATATGTGTGTGTTGCAGACTGAAGCGGCAAAACTCACTTTTTGTTTAGACTGATAACTGTAAATATGTGTATATGTCGTGTTCGTTAATGTACACATTTCGTGATTTGACTTGTCCCACTTACGCGAGCTCTTACGGCTTGTTGTAAAATTGTGAAAGGACACAAAATACCGAACTTTAATATACTGTATAAATGACATCATTTTTAAATACCAGGTAAACACTTACATATATCACGTTATACTCGTTCCTTAACTTGCTAGTGAGAACAGCCAGTCCCGGCTACCTCTTTACTCTCTTCTCCCTTTACACTCCACAGTAGTCCACACATACATACATGTAACACACTTCACGCTTACACATATGATCAAAGTTCATTTTCTTAAGCGTCGAGATGGAACAGCTTATCTGGGGAGTAACGATAGTGTTTATTTTGCATCTGCTGCCTCTTCTGCTTTAGCTGGCTAATCTCTTGTCTCGATCATACACGCATGCTCAAGTCTCAGTCCAACTTGAAGCAGTATCAAACGCCTTATTTTTGCTTTCGTTTGCATGTAATGCTTATGTTTTCTTCATCTCGGTTTTTATTTTATTTTTTAAATCTATTTTGCTTTAGGAAAGGATGGAATATGATCCGTTCAGATCACAAGACATCTCCGCATCATATTTTTGCTGCGATGTTCTCCATTTTGCTATTTCCTGTCTTAATGATACATCTGGACACATTACTGGTCTCCCGCCCGTTTGTTGATGTTTCAGTATTACTTATATTATCTTTGTCTTGCAGGTTTACCTGCAACAGCTCCAAATGTGACTGTATATAGTCAATAGACTGTCTGACTCCTCTAGATCTGTTGTAGAAGGTAGGCTGAAAGAGAGAAGATGCTCGATTTCAGGGACAGACTCTATTAATTCCTACCATCTCACTCGTGAAAATCTATTTCTATTATCTTCTCTCACTGTGGCTATCACTTGTTCTAATCTATTCAGAAGGGACCAACCCAAGTCTTAATTCCCCTATCAAAAATCTACGACAGAATGGTGGCTCGTTTTCCGGGAATTGAACTCTAGTCCTGAGCAAATACGAATATCAGCTCGTCTGCAGGATTCATTTTCTTTATTCTGATATAGAGTAAGAGTGTGATTGCTCGTGAGTTTTAGTATCCTTTATAATAACTATCCCCTAGACAATCGATCTGTTTATGGGCTTGCTGACCACACGAATAGTATTGTTTTTCCACAGCATTATTGAGTATTATACATTTTTTGATTTACAGGTTGATTTTGTCAGAAGTTATGTTATATGTTTATATTGTAATACTAAACCGCTGGTAAGAGATTTTGTGAGTGTATAACATTCACAGGGTTCTGAAGCAGAAAGGTGTTTGAACTAAGTTAAGGAGTGCGTTCAGACATTATATTTTTTTCGTCCAGTTAATTGCCTCCCTTACCCGATCTGACTTCATGTCGTGAAACGAAGTGTAACCCACTACTTTGTTAATCACTATGTCGAGATACAGATTTGCTTCAACCAATCAACTTGCACCGTTCACCAGTCTCTGATACAGAATAAATTATACTGTTCACGCAGTTCACGCAAGATGGCGGCTAAAAACTGAATAAAATTAGGCTGTATGAGCAAAAGACGAAACCGGAGGAAACCAATCATTTTGCTCCGCCAGGAACCAACCGAAAGCCTTTCTTAAGCAGTTACCTGCCTATATAATAGGGCGGAATTTTATGCTAAACACGCAATCCCGAACTTGACGCCAGAGGTACTGACTGAAGAGGAGAAGCTGTCACCGTGATTGATTGTTTACCTGAGGGCATCGACCTGCAACCTACTTCACTAGTCGAGTCAAACTGGCCGTTTTTTAAATCTTGGAGGTATTAAATGTATTCATGTATTGAATCTATATTATTGAATGTATCCATGTATTAGTTTATCAGAAAGAATGCTTTGCAAGTAGACACATGTCTTGTCTCGCTATTGCTAAATCATACTGAGCCATGTTGTCATTCATCCTACATGCATACATCTGAGACACGCTCATTTCACTCACACTAGAAATAGGTGGGCTTGAGGACAGAAATTAGCCCCTATTTTTGCTTTGTTACAGGTTTATTTGTGTCCTAAAAACCTGAGGTCGTATGTTCGAGTCAATCCCGCTGCCTGGAACTTCGCAGGAGCATAGAGATTGTACAGAAGCTACATTTTAGTCCCCCTCAGTCTTGGGTGGGCTAAAGTAACGAGCCTCAGCAGGAGTGGTGTGAACCAAACTAAGGAGAACAGAACGTTTTAAGAGATGAGTACTCATTCGTACCATTTCTGTCAGCATTGTGAGCATAGAAACTGTCAGTGATGAGAAAGTGACTTAGCACAGCAAGAGACAAAAATAACAGCATAGCTGATAAATGTTATATCCTTAATTAACAGCACAGCTGATATAATTTTTGTTCCTATAATTGGAAAACTTGTTGTCTATATAAATATAAATATTTGTAAAATATATGTAAACTTATAAATTCATTACGTTCCTTTTTTTCAACATTCACCCTTCAGCACAAGAGTAGATAGTGTATATACTAAATAAAATATAAGGAAATTGTATTTTGAACGACTTGTCAATTTTTACCATTGTTAAGTAAAAATCTGTTTCCTTGTTTTGTTTAATATCACAGTTAGTTACACAGCGGAGGTGGCACTTTATGTCGGTCTCCTCTCTACTATTGTTTCGAGATCAGATCATTCACAGCCGTAACTAATTTGTGATACCAGTAGTCCTCTCAGACACTGGGACTTCACCATTTTCTGCAGAAATTCTATTTCTGTAATTTTCAGTACTATACTGATCCTACAGCCAAAATAAAACCTCTCGCCACACTTCAGGGGGTGAACTTCTAGTGGATTTAAAAATTAAGGGATTTTTTATTCTCCTTAAAATTTTTGCAATAATTGTTTTGTTTCCACTGTAGCAACTTATTTTTGTTAGTGATTAATCGTAACTACCATTTATTTGGCGTAGTCGTCTGCATTAGGTGCTTTATTGCCGATTAATAGCAGCGATAGTTAGACACTATATTGTTGGAGGAGGTATCCCAGTTAAATATATCACCTTTTTGCTTTGGTATTTTCTCGTAAGTGGTAAGGAACCAGTGTATCCTTTTCTTACTTCCTTCTCGACTAAGTCTCAGTCACCTATTTGCGATGGCAGAGAGGGCGAAACTTAGGCAGATCCTCAGGGACGAATCGAGACAAGAAGGTTTAAAAGGAGAGGAAGCAAAAGCTTTTGTCAGGGACGAACTTGAGAGATATGATGCAGAGCAGAAGGAAAAAGCAGCGGAGAAGAAAGAAGCAGAAGCTAGAGAGAAGGAGAAGGCAGCTCAAGATAGAGCAGAGAGGAAAGAGGGAGAAGAGCGTCAATTAGAACAGAAAAATTTGATGCACAAATGGAAGCTCGCAGGACACAGCATGAGGAAAGAGAGAAGGAGAGACAGAGGGAGGAAAGAGAGAAGGAGAGACAGCACGAGTTGGCGCTTAAAGCTCTAGAGGTTCAAAGTCGTGGTGCTGCTTCTACCTCCAGCAATGGAGAGGCTTTTCCTCATTCTTCCTTAACTGATCCTTCTAACACTCAGTCTCTTCAACTCAGTGATATGTCTTTTGCTCTGGAATCTTTCCCTTGTCCAAATGAGAAGATTGATACATGGCTAGAAAAATTTGAGAAAATTGCAACTCTGTACGGTTTAGAGAGGTCGCGTTGGAATATGAAGCTTTCTCAGGCTTTGAAAAGCAGTGCGTATGATGTTTACGCCAAACTGGAAAGCAGCCAACAAGACAACTACGACGTGTTGAAGAAAGCTTTACTTGAGCGCTTTGAAATGAATGCACGCAAATTTTTGCAACTGTTTCGCAACAGCAGGAAGGAGAGCTCTGAAACTTTTCAGCAGTTCTCGTCTCGTTTGAAGGGTGTGGTAAAGTGGGATGTTATAAATCTTATAGGGGACTTAGTGTACTGACTGAGATCAGCTGTGAAGGTATCTGTATCTAATAAGTGTGATGTATTACAGATGACCTTACTTGCTACCACATTTTTACCTCAGTCAGAATTATTCTGGAATATTATGATGACTACGTTAAATGTCTAGGGTTATGAAAATGATGAAGTGTAAGTCACAACAACAACAGACAGATAAACAATTTATTTTATTCCACAACACTTTACAACACTGTGACACTCACACACATATAACACTCTATAAGACTATCTTAAATGAGTCAAGTGTTTAAGTTTTAAAAAATATATGTATTATTTCTTGTCAATAATGGATATCCTGATTCAACTACACAGTGAACCAGGAATCACAATCAAATGTAATTACAAGTAATATGTACACAGTTTATAAATATAATCTTGGTATTGACATATTTTATTGTTATTATTCTATGTGTGTAATTTGTGCAGTGGGATTATCTTGGAAATAGTATTGGGAAAAGTTCACATTTCCTGTCATTTGCACCAATTAATTGTCCCTCTGTGTTTAATAAAATGTCAATTTTTGGAGGGGGCACATAATGTTGAGCTACTCTGGCCACAGAAGCTTATCTTTCGTGATGGCGGCAGGAAAAGACTCCTCTGCTCGATTGCTTCCTGTGTTCTGGAGACACCTCACTGGTCGCTATCTGGACCAAGGAGTATGCTGTCAGCCTCTGGATTCAGCAAAACTCAGACCAGGTGCTGCTTCAATAACATAGGACCACGGTCCCTGAAACAAGAAGGTTGTACCTCCTATTTCAGAACTAATTTATAATCTATTTCCAGACTGAACACAATACATAACAAACACTGAGTTCACAGCGGTAGGCCAACTGCTATCTTCATCTGAAACAATTTACACCAGTATACTCCTCCCTAATGGTTACTACGCCTCTGCAATTCCAGCATTATCTAGTCAATAAGATAGGTGTCAGTGTACTGTTTGGCAATTCCATGCAGTTTGACTTTTCTCCGACACCTTCTGTTCAGGTTGGAGCAATATTTAGGCCTTGCCTCATGTTCGCTACTGAACCACACACATATACAGACATAAATTATCAATTTACATTCAATTTTCATTAAAAAGATATTGAATATATCAAGCTTACCACAATTCATGGAAATAATACACAGATACGTTGACTGGCAATGAATATGGCACAAACTCCGATCTGCCTCTGTCCCAGACTTTTATTTCGAAAAATATGATCTGGCTCTCAACGCACTGTTTCTTAGTAAGTTTATTTTAACATGTGGCACTGAACTGACGCTCCTAATTGCCTATATTGGCGGGTCTAACCAATCGGGCCATGTTTACACAGCTTTTCAAAAAAGGTACTCCTACTCACGTTTCCCTAACAACAAAGAATTAGTATTTGTAGCCCGACTAATCGTGTTTAGCCTTACATTTACTTCTATCCAATCAAATAGGATTTTACATGGTGGCCCATTTCCCGTAAAATAGTGGTTCCAAAACATGCCACTGTGCGATTATTATTTGGTGTTGTCTGACACCCTCACTATTTTCTTTTGGCTATAATTTGTTAATTCCTAGACTATTTGCGTAACACTTAACATATTCTTTGTCAGCAAGTCCTAAGGAACCCAACTATATAAATTTTATGGGGCTAAGGGCTGCGTTCAAAATATGCATTTTCTTGTAGGATAGTCGTGTATTTTTATTTTTATCGATTTAGAACCGCCACCTGTCCTGCCTTTTTGACTGTTCTGTCATACTAATGTCAGGATTTCAGACATAAAACAGTAGAATGTCAGGTTTCCTTATAAGCATTTTACAGGTTTTTAAACCTAACTCTCGTATGGGTAGTGTTTTTTATCACTGTCGATTTGAAAAAAAGTTAGTGCTTGTGGCCTTACACGCGTGATGGCATTAATTTTGTATCGCGAGACGCGGGTTAGTGTTGCATGCGTTCCTGCTTTCAGCCCTCCCTCTCTTTCTATCCTAAGTCCATCTGTCCTTTCGTTTATGGTACCGTAGTGTAATTAATGCTAGTATTAATTTAGGTCATTAATCAGCCTGCGTATCTCAAGGTTTTCTTAGAAATGCAGTACACGTTTTATTGTAGAAAGCGTGTATTGATGCAGTAGGCTTTACTATCAACGTGAAACGTTACAATTTGCAGACGAAGTAGAAAAAGGGGGATCTCGAGTACCGTCATTGTGACAGCACTGTTCTTTACCATTCTTCTTTCCTTTTATTGAATTTATGTGTTAGGCTTTACATTTACTTTTTAATTTATATATGTGGATTAGAATTTCTCACGACAAATTCTCCCCACTTGAAACAGACGTTATATGTCAGTCTATAATTCTATATACACATAGAGAAATTTATGATTTTTTCTGGGGCTTAGGGTGATTCTCATCACACGGATGGCGGCTTAAAAAATCCGCTCCCAGATTTGTTTTTCCAGATATATACTCTATGCTAAACTCAAATGGCTGCATCAGTAATGACTGTCACAAAATTAACAGTGATACAACGTAAAAATATCTCCTAAGGATAAAATGTAGGGATAAAAAGAATGCGTAAGTTACTAGAAGGCATGATCGCCCACGCCGCGGGTCATCACCCGCCATGGAAATTAAATTGCTGAAACGGTTACCATTTGAACGGGATGAGAACGGCGGATCAAAAGGAAAAAAATATGACTGAAAAATTGCGTGAGACTGGCAAGGCTTAGAAGATGCAATTTAGGGGGGGGGGGGGAGGGAACGGAGGAAAAAGTCACGTTCCCCAAGTTGACATAAAGTAAGGAAATCGACAGAAGGGACCTTGGATATGATACGCCACAGTCATTTGTTGGACGCTTTTGCGATACCAAGCCTTTTATTTGAATTCAGCGGCAAACGCAGATGCTTGAAATATTACAAAATTTAAAAAGTAACTTTTTCTTAATATTAATGTTAGGAATATGCTTTTATTTATACAGACGGATAGATAATAATGAAGACATTGACAAAAGACTGTGTTGTTCACATCAGCGAAAGACTGCATTGAATCAAACATGTCACTAATTTGCACAAAAACCGCGACCTTGAGACTCAAGTGTCCAAATCTAGTTAGAATGAAAGAGAAGGGACATTGGTGGGAGCTGTGGCTAAAAATAACTTTAAAGACAAAATTTGTAGAGGGGACGGATAGGTTGGTTCAAAAACCAAGTACGTTTTTTGTGAAAACGCAAGTAGAGACGGACGGACTAACAGATAAAAATCCATACTTGACTGAAGCATGACTGAAATGACTTTAGTGTAGGAAATTTGAATTTAAAAAAACCAAGGCATTGATTGGCCACAGACAATCATATTATCAGCGCTCAGACGAGCTTTTTTGCCATTCCTCAATAGTTGTCCAGTGATAGACACAGTAAATTTTAAGTGTGGTGATTTCAAATGAAGTAAATAGAAATAAGTTCAGGGACGCCATACTATAGCCAGCAGCTCAGCTGAGTTTTGCTAGCATTTCTGTGTTCTTTATTCATAATCTGAGCTGTGAGTTTTTTATGTTGACACCAAAGGTGGTGTCAAATGCTGGGTAAATAATTGACAGTGAGGACCCGTGCAGTGTCGCATCTCGGCAGAACAGCCTTGTATTGCCCCCAAGCACGGAGAGGTGGGGCCACCCGATATATTGCCCCAAGCACGGAGAGGTGGGGCCACCAGATTCCAGCACCAGAACTACTCTTTCAAAGTTACGTAAGCAGGCTGGTCTGCTGGATTTACACCAACTTCATAGACATAGCACCCAAAGTGAATTACTACTAAAACATCCCATTTCCTTCCATCATTAATGGACAATGTTTGGTAGGCTTAGACAGGGAGGGATGAAGCCACCCCAACAGCACATCTATTCATCGTTCTCCCAGGGAAAATAAAACTATGAACTGTAGAAATAATAACTACTCGTGAAAATTATATACGTACACACCTTTTATTTATCATGTCATTTATTCATGCCATTCACTCATAAATTCCAAAATCTTTCATATGTTCTGGCCAAAATAAAACCTTGGTTCAGAACAAATAAATTTAAAAAAAGATTTACTTTCTAAAATTTCACCAGCTGAATTTAGTTCATTGTGTTCTAAATTTTATTGATAATATTATATTATTTAATATCTGTGTGTGTGTGTTTGTATATGTCAATACAACACATTACATTCAGTACCCTAGATTTTAACGTAGCCACATTCATTAGAAAAAAAGATAGGTGTGAGGTCGTAGTGGTAGCAAGAAAGGCCTTCTGAAAATTCACAGCTACATTTTATCTCAGGAGCCTTCACAGCTGACCTCATACATCACACTTAGTAATATCACCATCATACAATACCATCAAAACCACTACAATGACCAACGGAGTAATCTAGAATTTTCATGTCTAGCCTGCGCTAGGAACGACAAGGGTTTGTGATCCGTTTGCAACTTAAATGCCTTCCCATACAGATAAATATTGAATTTCTTTATTGCCCATATTACTGCAAGACATTCTTTTTCGCTAGTTGAGTAATTGGTTTCAGCTTTATTCAACTTTCTGCTAGCATATGCCACTGGGCTTAATTCCCCATCCAATGCATCTGATTTCTGTAGCAGAGTCGCACCTAACCCAATATTACTGGCATCCGTCCTTACAATGAATTCTTGACTTAAGTCAGGTAATTTCAAAATAGGTTTGCTTGTGAGCTTTTCCTTCAATTCCTGGTAAGCTAATTCACATTGTGGTGTCCATGTAATTCGATCTGGATTTCCTTTACGTGTCAAATCAGTTAACGGTGCACATATGGAATTAAAGTTTTTGATAAACTTTTGGTAGAAACCACATAATGAGACAAAGGATCTCACGTCTTTCTTGGTTTGTGGTCTCGGGGCTTTCTTTAATTTCTCTAAATTCTTGGGGTCAGGGGTCATGTTTCCCTGATGGACTGTGTGTCCCAAGAATTCTAATTCTTTACATCCAACGCAACATTTGGTTGGTCGGGCTGTTAAATTCGCTTCTCTAAGTCGATTAAACAGCATATTCAGAGAGTCAATGTGTTCCTCAAATGTTTCTGTTGCTATAAGGATATCATCCATGAAATTTGTGGTACATGGATTATTCAGAGGGTCCAATAATTTTCTCATCATTCTAGAGAAGACACTAGGTGCATTCTTCAATCCAAATGGCAATCTGTTAAACTCATAGTGTCCCTCTGAGGTACTAATCGCTAGGTATGGTCTAACCTCAGGCTTTACTGGAATCTGATAGTATCTTTTACTCAGATCCACTTTTGAGAAATATTTAGCTTTATTAAGTCTGGCAAACAACTGATTTGTATCCGGCAATGGATCCACCTGACCTTCTGTAATAGCATTCAGTCTCCTGTAATCTATACAGAGTCTATGTTCTCCAGAGGGTTTCCTTAAGAGTACAACACTGGAACTATACGAAGATTCACTGTGTGAAATAATTCCTTCCTTCAACAAATAGTCTATCTCTTCCTTCAAAGCTTTCTCCTTAGCAAAAGGAATCGAATAGGGTTTCATACAAACAGGTGTGGGGTCTATCAGTTTCATATCATATTCCAATAAGTTTGTATGCCCCGGTCGGTCCGTTAACACCTCTGTATGATTATCTAGAACCTGTTGCACTCTCTCTTTCTGATTTTTCGTTAAATGTGTACTGATTTTCACCTGTGCCGCTGTCTCACAGGGATGTAATGGATATTCAAATGATGAAAGTGGTTCCTTTTTCATCTCCATGGCAATGGACAAGGTCAACAAGTGTGTCTCTTCCTGATGTTCTCTTTCCAAATATTTCTTCAGGAGATTCACATGATAGATTTTTTCTTTCCCCTTCTTATCTATCTTATAATTTGTTCTAGACACCTTCTCTAGAACTGTATATGGACCTTGCCATCCAATTTGTAACTTATTCTGACTACCGGGTAGAAGAAGCAGTACCTTCTCTCCCACAGCCAAATCTCTGTCTTTAGCTTTCCTGTTATAATAGGCAGCATGTTTCTTCCTGGCTTGTTTCAAATTTTCATTGGCAAGTTTCCAGCCAGTTTTTAAACGAGTGGTCAGCTCATTCACATATTGGTATGAGGATGTAATATTTTCCTCTGCCTTTTCATCAGTCCACGTTCTTAACAGCGTTACATATGGCCCTTTAATTTTGTGGACCTATTTGTCCATTCACCGGTATGGTCTCTTCCACTCGAAGCGCTATAGTGATGATTTTTCTTCCCAGAATTATCAAGCACAAAACGACCGCTACCAATTCTTTTCTTGGGGCTTTCTCCCCACTTAGAATTCTTGATGAGAGATTTCCTCTCTACATCTTCTTCCTCCAGTTTGTTTAAGTCCGATTGAGGGATTTTCGGCTTAATCTGGGGTAAGACATCTTTTTGCACTCTCCGCATAGTGGCCATTGTAAAACAGTTAATTGAAGCTTGTCCGTGAAAAGGGGCTTCCCATTCCATTTGGTCCACTTTATCAAATTTATTTTTCTTCGTATTTTCAGGCCTAATTTTGCCCCTTGGCGTATCCAGGTCCTGATCAATGTTCCCACTTGTGGGTGTTCCCTCATGTGCTATGCTACACCTTTTTACAAAATTCTCAATGTCCCACCTTGCCTTGGGCCAATAATAATTGTGAGCCACCTTTTGGATGATGGTACCTATTTTCTCATGGTCCCCATCTGGTTTCACATGTAGGCTCCTTATTAAGTCTGCCCTATATCTCTTTGGAAGAACCAACTGTCCGTGACCATTGGATCTAGTTCCGGCCTTCCTGTAAATCAACTTGTTTTTCATGTAAAAATCTCCCTTGCCTGGAGTTGTATGACAAGTTGACAATTTCCTGAAACAAGGCTTGAGGGTCTTATCCCCAGCCTGTGCCTTCCTCATCTCTTCTGGAGTGGTATCTAACAGAATATCCTCCTCCTTTCTTGAGGTCGACCTGACCTGAAGGGTGGCCATATACACAGGTTTCCTTCTACAACGGTCAGTGTCATGATTGTCCATCTGACAATTTTTACACCATCTCTTTCCTTGGTTGAAAGATTTTCTTTCATCATATTTCCTTTCATCGAATTGTGGGGTTTTATTTTTATTGTCATACCGTGGCCTATCAAACTGGTGCTTACCTTTGTTTTGATCTCTAGGATCAAATTTATTAAAGTTCTGTGGTGCCCTAAAATTTTCTACCTGTTTCTTTTTATTACCTGATACCTCTGCCTGAGCCGCTTGATACCTTTCTGCAACATTTAGTTACTCCCCCAGTCTCTCTGCACCTTGTTCCATGAGAAACTTTCTCAGGTCTGGAGCCATGGACTCTCTTAATTGTTCTATAAGGACCATTTCCTTAAGATCTTGGGTTTTCCCCAGAGAAGTCCATTTCTCCAAGTATGTCTCTAACCGTGCAGAGAACTGGTGATAGGTTTCACCTGACAGTAGTTTAGCATTCCTAAATTTTTTCCTATAAAATTCTGCGTTCTTTTCATATCTTAACAAAAGAGCCTGCTTTAGCATGTCATAATTTTCTTGATCACCTCTGTTCATTTTGGCAAAAACTTCATAAGCTGCCCCACGAAGCCCTTGATATAACTTTAAGCTCCACCTTTCTCTCTCTCTAACCCATACGTGGTAGCTAATAGTTCATATCTATTTAGATAGCTCTCAATATCATCGTCTTTCTCAACAAAATGATCTAAATGAAAGTTCATAGCTGAGGTTGAGGCTCCCTGACTAGCAGTAGCATCGGAGGTAAAGGGACTGGCACCATTTTCAGGAGCATGGCCTTGAAACTCAAACTCCCTTAATCGTAACTCATGTTCCCTTTGTAATCTTTTATCTTCTGCTTCCCTTTCTGCAGCTAATCGCTTGTCTTCCCTTTCTGCAGCCTGTCTTCTTTCCTCGGCTTCCCTTTCTGCCTTTTTTCTTCTCTTTCTGCCTCCAATTTCTTAGCCTCAGCCTCAATCTGCAGCCTCTTAGTCTCAGCCTCAGCCTCAAATTGTAACTTCTTAATTTCCTTTTCAGCCTCTAACTTTCTTTCGGCCTCTTTTTCTAATCTTCTTTCTTCCCGTTCAATATATTTGTCACATTCAGCAGTGACATAAGCAATCATAATTTGCCCGTCCATTCCTAACTCTTTTGCAGTCTGCACAGCAGCAGATCGAAATTTGGCCAGGTCCGCCATTTTCTAACAGGTAAATGTATAAAATATTTAACTAAACAATACAATCTGTAATTAATTATCTAAGGACAACCACAGGCACTGAGAGCTCAACCTTATTTAATTCCACCCAAGGATACCTTTTAATTCTTATTATTCCCAATATATATAATAGGAGAAAGTTCAATATCCCGGGAGCGAGACCCCAATATATGTGGTAAAGTGGGATGTTATAAATCTTATAGGGGACTTAGTGTACTGACTGAGATCAGCTGTGAAGGTATCTGTATCTAATAAGTGTGTGTATTACAGATGACCTTACTTGCTACCACATTTATACCTCAGTCAGAATTATTCTGGAATATTGTGATGACTACGTTAAATGTCTAGGGTTATGAAAATGATGAAGTGTAAGTCACAACAACAACAGACAGATAAACAATTTATTTTATTCCACAACACTTTACAACACTGTGACACTCACACACATATAACACTCTATAAGACTATCTTAAATGAGTCAAGTGTTTAAATTTAAAAAATATATGTATTAATTCTTGTCAATAATGGATATCCTGATTCAACTACACAGTGAACCAGGAATCACAATCAAATGTAATTACAAGTAATATGTACACAGTTTATAAATATAATCTTGGTATTGACATATTTTATTGTTATTATTCTATGTGTGTAATTTGTGCAGTGGTAATATGAGGTAATACTGGTTTTGTTCAAGCTTGGTTGTTGTTTTTCATCATGACTTCAAGTGTTTGATTATCTTGGAAATAGTATTGGGAAAAGTTCACAGTTCCTGTCATTTGCACCAATTAATTGTCCCTCTGTGTTTAATAAAATGTCAATTTTTGGAGGGGGCACATAATGTTGAGCTACTCTGGCCACAGAAGCTTATCTTTCGTGATGGCGGCAGGAAAAGACTCCTCTGCTCGATTGCTTCCTGTGTTCTGGAGACACCTCACTGGTCGCTATCTGGACCAAGGAGTATGCTGTCAGCCTCTGGATTCAGCAAAACTCAGACCAGGTGCTGCTTCAATAACATAGGACCACGGTCCCTGAAACAAGAAGGTTGTACCTCCTATTTCAGAACTAATTTATAATCTATTTCCAGACTGAACACAATACATAACAAACACTGAGTTCACAGCGGTAGGCCAACTGCTATCTTCATCTGAAACAATTTACACCAGTATACTCCTCCCTAATGGTTACTACGCCTCTGCAATTCCAGCATTATCTAGTCAATAAGATAGGTGTCAGTGTACTGTTTGGTAATTCCATGCAGTTTGACTTTTCTCCGACACCTTCTGTTCAGGTTGGAGCAATATTTAGGCCTTGCCTACTGAACCACACACATATACAGACATAAATTATCAATTTACATTCAATTTTCATTAAAAAGATATTGAATATATCAAGCTTACCACAATTCATGGAAATAATACACAGATACGTTGACTGGCAATGAATATGGCACAAACTCCGATCTGCCTCTGTCCCAGACTTTTATTTCGAAAAATATGATCTGGCTCTCAACGCACTGTTTCTTAGTAAGTTTATTTTAACATGTGGCACTGAACTGACGCTCCTAATTGCCTATATTGGCGGGTCTAACCAATCGGGCCATGTTTACACAGCTTTTCAAAAAAGGTACTCCTACTCACGTTTCCCTAACAACAAAGAATTAGTATTTGTAGCCCGACTAATCGTGTTTAGCCTTACATTTACTTCTATCCAATCAAATAGGATTTTACATGGTGGCCCATTTCCCGTAAAATAGTGGTTCCAAAACATGCCACTGTGCGATTATTATTTGGTGTTGTCTGACACCCTCACTATTTTCTTTTGGCTATAATTTGTTAATTCCTAGACTATTTGCGTAACACTTAACATATTCTTTGTCAGCAAGTCCTAAGGAACCCAACTATATAAATTTTATGGGGCTAAGGGCTGCGTTCAAAATATGCATTTTCTTGTAGGATAGTCGTGTATTTTTATTTTTATCGATTTAGAACCGCCACCTGTCCTGCCTTTTTGACTGTTCTGTCATACTAATGTCAGGATTTCAGACATAAAACAGTAGAATGTCAGGTTTCCTTATAAGCATTTTACAGGTTTTTAAACCTAACTCTCGTATGGGTAGTGTTTTTTATCATTGTCGATTTGAAAAAAAATTAGTGCTTGTGGCCTTACACGCGTGATGGCATTAATTTTGTATCGCGAGACGCGGGTTAGTGTTGCATGCGTTCCTGCTTTCAGCCCTCCCTCTCTTTCTATCCTAAGTCCATCTGTCCTTTCGTTTATGGTACCGTTGTGTAATTAATGCTAGTATTAATTTAGGTCATTAATCAGCCTGCGTTTCTCAAGGTTTTCTTAGAAATGCAGTACACGTTTTATTGTAGAAAGCGTGTATTGATGCAGTAGGCTTTACTATCAACGTGAAACGTTACAATTTGCAGACGAAGTAGAAAAGGGGGGATCTCGAGTACCGTCATTGTGACAGCACTGTTCTTTACCATTCTTCTTTCCTTTTATTGAATTTATGTGTTAGGCTTTACATTTACTTTTTAATTTATATATGTGGATTAGAATTTCTCACGACAAAGGGATACTTGACAAAGTGCCTTGAGCTTTCACAGCTCGCCTCTACCTATGAAGGTCTTGAGGAGTTCGTTATACGCGAACAGATAAAGAACACTTTGTCTGCTAATGCCCGGAGATTTCTAGCTGAGCAGGGTGCAGAAAAGCTTGAAGACATCTTGGAAAAGTCTGAGCGATATCATAATGCGCTGGCCGAACTGCCGGCCACAAAACGTAAACCGACAGAAGAGCCTTTTCGAAAGAATAATCTAGACCAATCTTCTCATGCTTCTAATCAGAATAACCACAGAGAAACTGGACCCCAAAACCCCCCTCCTGAAAAATCCAAGTTCTACAAAAACAAGTACCCCAACCACAGTAAACAGTCTCATCAACCTGACCGCCCTTCATGGCACCGCAGCCAGCGAGGACAAGGTGACAAAGGGAAAACCCCTGCGCACGGGACATATGATCAGACCAAGCACACCGAGCCTGAACGCATCGGATGCTTATTAACAGTCTCGCAAGGCGGAATTATTGACAGTGAATCTCAACCTGAGGGAGTGAGACCCTCAACGCGAGGTACTGTTATTTTGAACGGTTCTCAAACGTTTTGTTTATTTGACACGGGGCTTTCTTATGATTGCATTGTCGCCAGGCACCTGGTTAAACCCGGTCAAGAGACAGGAGAGACCGTCGAACTTTGTGGAGTCTCTAAGAGTGATGCACCTACAGAGCTTCCCATCGCATTGATGGAGGTGTGATCAAAGTGGCTGTTATGGATGACCTCATCTACCCAGTCATACTTGGCGGTAGATACGTGTTTATTGGAAAACCGGAAGAGCCGATCGTGGCAGCAGTAACTACAAGAGGGCAAACCAAGAAGGAACGGGAGCCTGTGCCTAATTTGTTACCTATGGAACTTAAAGAAGCGCAACAAAAGGACCCTACTTTGGCACCCTGCTTTAGGAAACTGCCCATGGCTAAGGAACTCAGACAGCACGGGGACATTTTTTCTAAGGATGGCGTACTTTATCGCAGAACGGGCAAGCCTGACCAAGGTTACAACCAGCTCCTAGTACCGAAACAGTACAGAAGCCAAATCCTAGAAATGGGGCACGCTCTTCCCTTCAGCGGACATATGGGACAGAACGCCACAAACCAACGGATAACCACTCATTATTGGTGGCCAGGAGTGAACTCTGATATCAGATATATGAAATCCTGTGCCCAGTGCCAACGTGTGCCACCCAAGCAACGAACACCCCCAGTTTCCATGGGTGAAATGCCAATAATGGGAACACCATTTGAACGGGTAGTGATCGACATCTTAGGACCTTACAAAGGACTAAAAGAAGGAACAGGTTTATCCTGACCTTAGTCGACACATGCACTATGTGGGCAGAAGCTATCCCGCTAACATGCACAGATTCTAAGCATGTCGCAGAAGCCCTCGTGCAGATTTTTACTCTGTTGGGATTCCCTCAAAAAGTGTTGACGGATAACGGATCTCCATACCGAAACCTGTTGTTGGATGAGATTGTTAAGATCTTGAGGGACCAGCACATCTACACTAAGCCTTACACTCTGGCCAGAAGTGGGTTAGTAGAACGTGTTAACGGAAACCTCAACATGATGTTAAGTAAACTGGCACAAGTGAAACCTGACGATTGGGATCTTTCTATCCCTGCAGCTCTATTTGGCTACAGAGAAACCCCACATACGTCCACAGGATTTCCGCCAGCCACGCTTTTATTCGGCAGACCCATTAAGGGCCCGCTCGAAGCCTTACTCAGGTCGCTGACAGACCAGAAGGCTGATGAGACAGTCGTCTCAGCCAGTAAATACGTATCGGATTTAAAGGAAAGGTTGAAACTAGGATGGGACCTAGCAACGACCAACTTTAAGCGAGCACGCGCAAAGCACGCTAACCGATACAGGAAAGTCGCGAAAGAGAGAGAACTACAAGCAGGAGAGAAAGTTTTGGTGTTACTCCATACCGGAAACAACAAACTACGTATCGGATGGCAAGGCCGTTTACCGTCCTGAAAAAGATTTCTTAGGCTAACTACCAGATCTCTATTAAAGGAAAGGAGAAGGTTTTCCATTTAAATCTGTTAAAGAAATTCTTGGAAAGACCGGTGCCGACCTCCAAACATCTCCTGATATTAGTTTAAGAAATTAACTGCAAATGTGTTATATATATATATATATATATATATATATATATATATATATATATATATATATATATATATATATATATATATATATATATATATATATATATATATATATATATATATATATATATATATATATATATATATATATATATATATATATTTGAAAGTGACCCATAATTTTATTTTGTATTCAATTGAATTTTATTTGAAAGATTAACAAAGAACAAAGAAGAAAAGATCTTGTTCATAAATAAATTATAAATTGTACCAACAGTCTTTATCGAATTATTTAAGTTTGGTTCATAATTCTTGTTGGTCAGATAATTAACCCTAGCAGAGTTATTGTCTAAGGTTAGTCTGGAGAGGAGCCCATGGGAATCTAGATAGCACATTACCATTTCTTGTAGGAACCTATACAGCTTGACTATACCTTTGATGTCGATTCACCATTACTCTTTTCAGAGAATGGGATATTTCCTGTAAGACCAGTCTCTTATCTGGCACTATCCTGGTATCATCTAATACTTCTATTTGTCCAGGATAATATCTTACTTAGTCGTTCCCCTTCTACCGTGAGGTGTAGAGGTTTGGAAGAGAGAGCGCCAGACTATCCTATCGGCTGTCTTCCTCCTGGCCTGGTTCCATTCTAGTCCTCGGTCCTTCAAAGATTGTCTAATGTTGTCCTCCCAGCGGACTCTGGGGGTCTGGATTATTGGCTCTTTGTTCCCCATGCTTGTCGGGGTAGCCGATCTTCTCCCATTCTGCAGACATGGCCAAACCATCTTAATTGGGACTGTTCTACTTGGGTCTGCAGGGGGTAGGATTTAAGGCCTTGCCGTATCGTCTGGTTGCGTACCATGTCTCTTCTTGTTGCTTCAACCACCTTACTCAAATACCTCATTTCTGAGGTTTGGATCTGGCTTTTGTGGGTTGTAGTCATTGCCAATGACTCGCATCCATATGTCAAGACTGGGACATAGGTGGAGCGGTATACAGCCATCTTCGTTTTCTTACCAACCTCTCTCTTGCTGAGGAATCCTCGATTTATGGCCTGAAAAAGTCTCACAGCTGCTGCTTTTCGAGTGGCCAACTCTTCTTTGATGCCTCCCTTTCGGTCTATAATAGCTCCGAGGTATTTAAAGTGGTCGACCTGCTCCAGAACCTGTTCTCCCAGCTTAATCTGATGTCTTCTTTCTTCTCGTGATATCACCATGGATTTTGTTTTAGAGCTGCTTATGACCATCCCTCTCTTCTCCAGCTCTTCCTTCCAGACTTGCAGGTTGGATTGGAGATGTGCCTCTGATTTAGCAATCAGGGCAACATCATCAGCAAATGCCAGCTCCGAAATATAGACCTGTCTCATCTTCCAGTACCCCACTGAATACTTTCTTGTTTTCTACTTACATGCCTTGATGACATCGTCCATGAGGAGTATGAAAAGGTAAGGTGATAGGATATCACCTTGTCTTACACCAGTGGTGGTCCTAAACTCTTCTGACTTATGGTTTGCTGTCCTCACATAATTTCTGCAAGACTTGTAGAAGCTCTGTATAGCATGAATCAGAGGTGCTAGAATATTCTTCCTTGCCAAACAGTCCCAAAGTTTGCTCCAGGGGACCCTGTCAAACGCCTTTTCCAGATCTATGAAACAAAGATGGATCTCACTCTTATACTCAAGGGCCTTTTCACTCACCTTTTCAGAGTGTGAAGATTAGGTCTTGAGTACTTCGGTTTGCTCGGAATCTGCACTGGACCTCATCCAATTGTGGCTCAGCTAGGCGTCGGAGTCTCTGCTCTAGGATTCTAGAGTAGATGTTACCAGGGACACTGAGAAGGGATATGCCTCTATGGTTTCCACACTGTCGATTGTCACCCTTTTTGAAAATTGGTGTTATGATTGCAATCTCCCAATACTTTGGTATGGTCTTGTTGTACCATGCTGCCTGTAAAACCCTTAAGAGTAATAGTTCGCCTGATGCTCCCATGTACTTAACCATTTCTGGTGTTATACCATCATGCCCTGCTGCTTTGCCCATCTTGATTTTCTCCAGTGCTGCCTTCAGTTCTTCCATCTTTATGTCATCTTCACCATCATTGGTTTTCTCTTCTGTGCTAGTGGTTATCATTTCTGATGCTTCACCATGCTCACCATCCAGGAGTTCTGAGAAATATTCTTTCCATCTTTCCATTACTTCCTTCGGGGCAGTAAGCAATTTGCCTTGCTTGTCCTTTATAAATTTGAGAGGGCATTGTTTTTCCTTCCTCATGTTCTTTAGGGTCTTATAGAACAATTTCTGGTTTTCTTGTGCATCTTTTTATAGCTTTTCTTCGGGAGCCGCGCTGGTGTAATGGCTTCGGCGTTGTACTGGCGACCAGGTGTTCATGGTTCAAACCCGGGCGTCGGCGTTTGAAGAAATGTTTACGGCCGGAAATTTGACTGAATAGCCTGAACGGCTCCTGTGATAAACCCTCTGTGGATGGGAAGGAGCGAAGCTCCTGACCGGGTTGGAAGGAAAGTCCTCAGGTTCCCCAGCCTCGCAATGACATGTCATTGGGCCGAAGGGCTGAAAGCCCAAGTGCCGCTGGTTAAGGAAAAAAAAAAAAAAAATAGCTTTTCTCCAAATTCTTCCCAGGACTTCTGTTTTGCTGCTAGCACTTTCTTCTTAGCTTCTGTTCTGAGTGTCACATATTCTCTATATTTTTCCATTTGTCCTGTGGTGTTTTTAGCTCATAAGTATTGTTTCCATGCCATTTTCTTCTCTCTTATTTTCTCTTTGACTTCCTCTGTCCACCAAGGTGTCCTCTTTCTCTTGTTCCCAAGTCGGACTTCACCGCATGCTTCTGCAGCAGCTGTCTTTATGATATCCTTGAATTTAATCCAGAGGGTTTCCAAGTCATCAGGTCGTTCTTCTGTGTTGCTCACCGCTGCAGCAAAAGCCCCTGATATCTGGTCTTAATTTCTGGCTCTCTCAGCTTGTAGGTCCTAATGCTCATTTCTCCCGCTCGTTTACTTGGTTTCTTGCGTGATGTTGGGCAGTTCCTAGGCTGAGCAACTCTTTCAGTGGTCCTTTATATTGTTAGTAGGTAGTGATCACTTCCAATCTCTGGCCCCCTCCAGACTCTAGCATCTCGGACATATTTGAATGAGCTTCTCCGAACAATGGCATAGTCGATCACTGACTTCTCATTCTTTGTTGGTTCACATCTAGTGTATGCATGTATGCGCTTATGGGGGAACTTTGTGTTTGTAATGATCAGATTCTGCTCACTGCAGAATCTAAGGAGTCGCTTTCCATTGTCATTGAGAGTATCTTCTCCATATCTTCCGATAACTCCACCCCATCTAGCATGGTCATTTCCAACTCTGGCATTAAAATCTCCGAGCATGATAACTTCATCTAGGCCGTCATCCACTGTCCTTTGAAGCAGCTCGAAGAATTCCTCCTTGACCTCTGCTCTCTCATCCTTATTTGGCCCATACACTATGACCAGGTTGACTATGGTTTCTCCTTCTTTTAGTTTTACGACCATAATGCGCTCCGAGACAAAGTTCCATCCCTTGATACTATCTTTTTGATTTTTGGCCACAATGCAACCCACGCCCCCTTTAGCTCTTTCAGATGTGGGTACACCACTGTAGAGCAGCGTGTTGCCACCAAGATCCATGACTCCTTGTCCTTTCTTCTTTGTTTCCGTTATAGCCAGAATTTCTAGTTTTGCTTTCCTCATCTCTTCCACCAGCTCCACTTCCTTCCCATTTATACTTCTTGTGTTCCAAGTTCCATAAGTCGTAGTCCGTAGTCCGTTCCAGTTCGTCGCCTTTAGAATCAGTCCGGTTTTCTCTCTTACGTTTCGCATAATCAGGTTTTAAGACAAACAGGTGATTGGCCTGTTGTGCCTTTGCATGGTGGAGGGGCTGCCTCCTTATGGCCTCCATGCAGGCCTCCCTCCTCCTTTTTCATCCGGGCTTGGGACCGGCATAGGCGGAGTTCCAGGATAATATCACCATCATTATACCTTTCCTCTCGCTACAGGCGTGGTAGCCGGTCTTCTCCCATTCTGCAGACACCGCTAGACCACAACAACTGGAACTGTTCCACTCGGGTCTGCAGGGGCTGGGTTTCGAGGCTATGGCGTATCGTCTGGTTGCGGACCCCGTCCATTCTTGTCACTTGAACCATCTTCCTCAAATACCTCATTTCTGTGGTTTGAAGCTATCTCTTGTGGGTTACAGTCATTGCCCATGTCTCGTATCCGTAAGTCAACCTGTAGAAGAAATGAGTTATTGTCACGCGTAGGGAGAGAGCAAGGTCGACACAGGTCAACTGCTCTAGATAACAGTAAGAATATTGATTGATTTTCTTGCAATACTGTAATAATGATGTTATTTGTTATGAAACCAAGAGGTTAACTGTCTGAAATCAAGGGTAATTAAATACCATATAAGAATATCAGACAAGTTGTTCTCCCACGTGACTTTGTTCCACAACTAACATACACCACACGATGTTGACAATACGACAGTAAAAAAAGGACAGTAAACAAGAAAGGGAAGTAATAACAAAAAGAGAGCCCTGGACAGGCTTATGATATTTTATCAAATTGACTCAAACGTGTAGTAAGTAAATAAACAATATGCTATTTATTAAGGGAATCACATTTACAAAGGGTTATTTTACATCTGATGAAAAAAGAAATATGGAAAAGAATCACGTTTACATCTGAAAACAAACAGGAATCTAGGTCCCAGTGGGGTGCCTTATTTTCTTCACTGACTAAGTCTGAGCGTTTGGTGGCTATGGGTGTATAGTGGTCTTCCTTTACTTTATTATACTTATCGTAGTGTTCTTGTAGGATGTAGGCTGAGAGGACACTCTGCTGTGACTTCTTGATGAGAGCACGTGGTGGTGACTGACTGCCCTGTGTGGCACTAGTGTCTTTAAGGATGTCTGGTTCACACTCAGGGGTGAAGATTCAGTCCATGTCCCTTCTTGATTTTTGGGCTCAGCAAAATTGAGGGAGGTCGAAGCCAGGTCCTATGTTACTGACACTCTGCACTGGAGAACAAAGTAAGGGGACCATTAATCTCTTGTCTAAAGAGATTTTACATGTATTAAGTTCCTCCCCGAAGACTTTTGGTCTCAGAGCATAGGCACACTTACCACTGAAGACTTTGACTGTCCAGTACACTGTATGTAAAATATATCTCAGTGACCATTGTCTAACAGGCTCTGTCCTCATCCTTCCAAGTCAAGTGTCTCTCCTCTACACTTAATATGTCTTACTATTTTCCACAATCAACAGTCTGTCTTGTAGTCTGGTGTATCTTTAGTTAATAATTAATTCTTAATTATTTTTCAGCAAGGAACAACAGCTTTCATAATGTATACTCATAACAGAGTTGTGTTCTAATAAGGCAAGCAATAATGAACAGTAATAAAATACTATAAGCAAATCATATAAGAAAATTAATAATATGTTATACAGGTACATAATGGATATGGAAGAACTAAATCCAATAGCATAACATATGTTTCTTATCATAATCAACCACATACTTCTTCTGCAAATTACACTTGTATCATTAAGCAATAATTAAACAAATAATTTTGGGAGATAACTCACCACACAAAATCACTTCAGGTTCACACAATCAGAACTTGAATATTTGAATATATTCATAAGCACGTTATTGACATTACACACAGTTGTGTACAATCTGTGTATATTCTTTAAAAGTCTTATGTACTTAAAATTTAGTTTAGGCTGCTTTCACGGTGTTCATCAAGAGAGTAAAGTAAAGTTACATTTTCCTCTGATAAATACAGTTTAAGACCGGAAATAGGTGGTCGTCTATGGGTCACGGGTTAATTGATGTCACCCAGAAAAACCCACCATTACCATCGCGTCTTCGCAAAACCCTACCTGCGGAATCTAAATGGCCTGTTAACGAAATTTAATACAAGAACTTCACCTGATCTCGCGTTCTCGTAGGAAAAAAAAAGAAGGGGGTCATAGGGAAGACTAGAAAACAGTGACAGGATGGACTGAGTAAAGGAATGTGGAAGATTTAGGAAGAGAAAGGATAGACTGCTCCATGACAGATAGCCCCCCCCATTTAAGTTAGTTGTCAGACTAACAACGCGAGTCTAACTTTCTCTGTGCATTCTATCACGTATGATTCTAACGTCACGTCTAATCTTCACTCTCTTCATTTACTTTTACGATCCTCTCGGACAGCGATGCTGAATCCGATGGTGTTTCTTCGATTGTGTCTAATTCTGCCAGCGTATGCCTGCTCAGAAAGTCTGCTCCCACGTTGATCTTCCCTGGGATGTATTCCACCTTGAAGGAATAGGGCTGAAGTAGTAAAGCCCAACGCATGAGTCGTGCATTAAGTTTCTTTGACGCCGCTAGAAACATAAGTGGGGCATGGTCACTTTGTACTGTAAATTTTACTCCATAGAGATATGGCTGATGTTTTTGTACCGCCCATACCAAGGCAAGACACTCCTTTTCAATTGTTGAATAATTCCTCTCTGCTGAGTTTAACCTACGACTGGCATAGGCTACAGGAAACAACAAGTCAGGATTGTTATCATCTGTCTGCATCAGTAAATACCCAATTCCAATGTTACATGCGTCTACGCGCAGCACAAACGGCTTTGCTAGGTCCGGTAGTCTCAGTATAGGTCGTGATGTCAGCTTATGTTTAAGTGTAGCATACACTTCTTCACAATCCGGAGTCCAAACTACTTTCTCTGGCTGGCCTTTCCTGGTCAGATCCGTCAGCGGGGCGGTCAGTGTGTTAAAACCCTGAATAAAGCGCTGGTAATATGCACAAAGGGACAGAAATGAACGGGTGTCTTTCTTGGTAATAGGACGCGGTGCTTGTTTTATTTTCTCAACGTTTTTATCCACAGGCCACATACAGCCATGAGTGATCGTGTGTCCCAGAAATTCTAACTCCTTGAAACCAATTAAACATTTACTGGGTCGCGCCGTAAGTCCCGTCTCTTTCAGTCGCTGGAGCAGCTGGGCGAGGGCTTCCAAATGTTCCTCAAATGTGCTCGTTGATATTAATATGTCATCCATAAAGTTGTGGATGGCATTATTTTGCAATGGGGGTGAGTAATTTCCTCATCATTCTGGTGAAGATACCCGGAGCGTTGCTCAACCCAAATGGCAGAACATTAAACTGATAATGTCCTTCAGACGTACTGAAAGCAAGCAACGGCCTAATTTCTTTCTTGACCGGGATTTGATAATAACCCTTGCTCAGGTCAATTTTTGTGAAGAATTTGGCCTTACTTAATTTGGTGAAGAGTCCATTGGGGTCAGGTAAGGGTTCTGGTTGGAACTCTGTCACAGCATTAAGTCGTCTATAGTCGATGCAGAGACGAGCTTCTCCACTAGGTTTTTGGAGGAGCACAACACTCGCACTATAGGGTGATTCAGATTTGGATATTATATTGGCGTTTAGTAATTGCTCAATTTCCTCTTGCAATGCACTTGCTTTTGCATACGGTATTGGGTATGTTTTCACCCTGACAGGAGTTGGATCTGTCACTTTCATCTCAAACTCGACGAGATTTGTCAGACCCGGCCTATCTGTGAGCACTTCTGAGTGTTCTTCTAAAAGTTGTTTGACTTGTTCACCTTCTGCACTCCCTAAAGTTGAGCTTATTTGCACATCCTTGTGCGATTCTTGTGGACGAAGCGGATACTCAACATATATTTTGTCTTCATTATCCACTTCTGTGGCAACCGCCAGGGTCATAAGATGAGCTGGTTCGGGGTTTGGGCGTTCAACGTACTTTTTAAGAAGATTTACATGATAAATCTTATGTTTCCCCTTCTTGGAGATTTTATAATTAGTACGAGAAATCTTCTGTACCACTTCAAATGGTCCCTGCCAACCGATTTGAAGTTTATTGTTGCCACTGGGCAACAACAAAAGTACTTTCTCCCCAATATGCAATTCCCTGTCCTTGGCTGATTTGTTGTAATGTTTGGCATACTTACTACGCGCTCGTCGCAAGTTTGTTGATGCCATCTCCCAACCAACCTTTAAGCGTTCCTTGAGTTCCTGGACATATTTTGATGCCGTAACAATACTGTCGTCTGCACTTTCATCTGTCATAGCCCGAAGAAGAGCTTCAAGCGGTCCTTTGATTGGACGCCCGAACAATAAGGTGGCGGGGGAGAGACCTGTCGAAGAGTGTGGCACTTCTCGGTAGGCAAATAGTGCTGCAGGCAGAAACAAATCCCAGGTTTCTGGTTTTTCCGGAGCCAATTTGCGCAACATAGTGATGAGAGTTCCATTGAACCTCTCAACTTGTCCATTGGACTGAGGATGATAGGGCGAGGTGTGAATATGCTGTGTACGAAATACTCGGAAAACCTCTTCCGCTAACTTTCCCTTGAACTGTGACCCATTATCCGTAAGTATTTGTCGAGGAAAACCTAGCCTGGTGAATATACTCACTAATGCTTCTGCTACATGCACTGAGTCTGATGAGGGTAGTGCAATGGCTTCACCCCACATTGTACATGTGTCGACTAGTGTTAAAATGCAGCGGTTCCTCCTTTTAGTTCTCAGAAGAGGTCCTATGATATCCACAGCTACTCTCTCGAAGGGAGTTCCTATTATTGGCATCTCTCCTAACGTCGCTGGGGATGTCCAATGTTTAGGTGCCACTCTTTGACACTGGGCACAGGACTTAACAAATCGGATGATATCTGCATTCATCCCCGGCCAATAGTAATGGGCTGATATGCGTTGCATGGTGGCATTTTGACCCATGTGACCACTGAATGGAAGTGCATGACCCATCTCCAAGATTTGGTTCCTGTACGTAGATGGAACGACTAGTTGCCCATGTTCTAGTCCTATGTTTCCTGCTCTACGATATATTAATCCCAATTTCATATAAAAGTTTCCTTTCTGCAGGGGAGTATTGGCAAATGGCAGTTTCTTGAAGCAGGAGGCCAGAGTTGTATCCTGTGTTTGAGCATTCTTTAACTCCTGAGGGAGGGGATTCTGCACAGATGCTGGCTCCTGTTCACTCGCAGCCTTACTTCTGGTTGTCACTGCCGCAATAACAAGAGGTTCTTTTGGTTCACCTAGGAATACGTATCTACAACCCAAGATCAGGTCATAGATTGGGTCATCCATGACTGCTGCTCTGATCTGTCCTGACACAAAGCGGGATTCCACCTGGATATTTGCTATTTGCAGAGTCATTGTCTTGTCACCTTTTGTGGCTCCACGAAGTTCCACAGTGTCTGGTGTTACCTGGCCAGGGTCTACCAGTGATGAGGCGACAACTGCATCAAATTCCAGTCCCGTGTCATAGAGGCATAATACGTGCTGTCCATTTACCTTCACTGTGTCGGTAACGGACGGTCGATTGAGGCTATTTGTTTGCCTCATTGAATTCTTCTTTGGCGATTTTGTCTGTATGAATGCAGCATGTTGAGGAGCGGGTTTAATTTTACATTCTTGAGTGTGGTGTGTGTTCGTCTTACACACCTTACACCACTTCCTCCCCGTCTCCTGGTTAGTAGAGGTCCTCTCCTGTTTTATCCTATTATAAGTTTGTGATGTGTTCTGTGTTTTATGGGAAAATCCACTAGATTTAGGGTGATTGTCGGAACAGGGGTGTGTAGATGCTTTTGCAGGCATATCAGTATATTTCCGTCTTGTAGACTGAGCTTCTGCCAAAGCTCCCTGAAACCTTTCAGCCAGAGTGAGTAACGACTCAAGGTTTTCGGCCCCATGCTCTGCTAGGAACCTTCTCATATCTGGTGTCATTGTGTCCTTGAGTTGTTCCATAATAATCATTTCCTGAATCCCTTCCAGAGACTCAGGAAAGTTTCCTAACGTGCGCCATTTTTGCAGATAGGATTCAAGGCGAGATGCAAACTGTGCAAATGTTTCCCCTATGTCTCTTCTGGCCCGACGAAAACTGCTTCCTGTAAGCTTCTGAATTAAGTTCAAATCTTTGTAAAAGGGCCTTCTTTAGAGTATCATATTTATTTTGCTCAGTAATTGGCAACTTCATGTACACCTCATATGCTGTTCCACGCAATCCTTGTGAGAGTTTGAGCGCCCATTTATCTTTGTCCAGACCATACGACGAGGCAAATCGTTCGAATCTATCAAGGTACGTGTCGATTTTCTCGGCGCTGTTGGAGAAAATTTCTAAAGGAAATGACATAGCATTAGTTCCTGTAGCATGACTGGTAATTGTGTTACCATCTGCTGAAGGAGAGGCACCAGAAGATTCTAATGTACTGGGACTAGCCTCTACTTCAACTCTTCTAGCTTCTACGTCTAATTCCTTTAATCTAGTTTCATGCTGCCTTTCTTTTTCTCTCTCCTCTGCTTGTCGAATTTCTCTCCTCTCCTGTGCTTCTGTCTCTGCTCGCTCCTTTTCTAATCTCTCTTCTCTGTCAAGATGTTTATCGATTTCGGCGCTAATGAAACTCGTTAACTCATTACCTACCATCCCCATGTCCTTAGCGAATTCCATTAAACTAGATCTTACTTTGGCTAATTCAGCCATTGTTGGTGCTGAATAAATCTTGTGGGTAAATTATCTCCCAATATACACGAACAATTTTTTACCAAAGCAATAATGTTAGTCAGTGAATATAATATGACTAATAGCACATTAACTCCATACACTCACTCACTCCTTAACTAAAATTAACTTCTTAGAAAGTTATTTGAAAAAGGAAAACCACCACACTACTAGCTTCAATTAATTCTTAATATCCTGTCCAGATGCTACAACGATAAAGTCTAGGGGATAGAAAAAGATTCTCACTCTAGAAGGTGAAGAAAAGCAATATTTTTGAGCAAAGGCAATGGTTTATGCCTCAGCTCTTTGCTATTCGTATCACCAGCGAGAGCTACTGTGCGCTAGGATACTTAAATCTCGAGGCGAGCCCCCACTTGTCACGCGTAGGGAGAGAGCAAGGTCGACACAGGTCAACTGCTCTAGATAACAGTAAGAATATTGATTGATTTTCTTGCAATACTGTAATAATGATGTTATTGGTTATGAAACCAAGAGGTTAACTGTCTGAAATCAAGGGTAATTAAATACCATATAAGAATATCAGACAAGTTGTTCTCCCACGTGACTTTGTTCCACAACTAACATACACCACACGATGTTGACAATACGACAGTAAAAAAAGGACAGTAAACAAGAAAGGGAAGTAGTAACAAAAAGAGAGCCCTGGACAGGCTTATGATATTTTATCAAATTGACTCAGACGTGTAGTAAGTAAATAAACAATATGCTATTTATTAAGGGAATCACATTTACAAAGGGTTATTTTACATCTGATGAAAAAAGAAATATGGAAAAGAATCACGTTTACATCTGAAAACAAACAGGAATCTAGGTCCCAGTGGGGTGCCTTATTTTCTTCACTGACTAAGTCTGAGCGTTTGGTGGCTATGGGTGTATAGTGGTCTTCCTTTACTTTATTATACTTATCGTAGTGTTCTTGTAGGATGTAGGCTGAGAGGACACTCTGCTGTGACTTCTTGATGAGAGCACGTGGTGGTGACTGACTGCCCTGTGTGGCACTAGTGTCTTTAAGGATGTCTGGTTCACACTCAAGGGTGAAGATTCAGTCCATGTCCCTTCTTGATTTTTGGGCTCAGCAAAATTGAGGGAGGTCGAAGCCAGGTCCTATGTTACTGACACTCTGCACTGGAGAACAAAGTAAGGGGACCATTAATCTCTTGTCTAAAGAGATTTTACATGTATTAAGTTCCTCCCCGAAGACTTTTGGTCTCAGAGCATAGGCACACTTACCACTGAAGACTTTGACTGTCCAGTACACTGTATGTAAAATACATCTCAGTGACCATTGTCTAACAGGCTCTGTCCTCATCCTTCCAAGTCAAGTGTCTCTCCTCTACACTTAATATGTCTTACTATTTTCCACAATCAACAGTCTGTCTTGTAGTCTGGTGTATCTTTAGTTAATAATTAATTCTTAATTATTTTTCAGCAAGGAACAACAGCTTTCATAATGTATACTCATAACAGAGTTGTGTTCTAATAAGGCAAGCAATAATGCACAGTAATAAAATACTATAAGCAAATCATATAAGAAAATTAATAATATGTTATACAGGTACATAATGGATATGGAAGAACTAAATCCAATAGCATAAAATATGTTTCTTATCATAGTCAACCACATACTTCTTCTGCAAATTACACTTGTATCATTAAGCAATAATTAAACAAATAATTTTGGGAGATAACTCACCACACAAAATCACTTCAGGTTCACAGAATCAGAACTTGAATATTTGAATATATTCATAAGCACGTTATTGACTTTACACACAGTTGTGTACAATCTGTGTATATTCTTTAAAAGTCTTATGTACTTAAAATTTAGTTTAGGCTGCTTTCACGGTGTTCATCAAGAGAGTAAAGTAAAGTTACATTTTCCTCTGATAAATACAGTTTAAGACCGGAAATAGGTGGTCGTCTATGGGTCACGGGTTAATTGATGTCACCCAGAAAAACCCACCATTACCATCGCGTCTTCGCAAAACCCTACCTGCGGAATCTAAATGGTCTGTTAACGAAATTTAATACAAGAACTTCACCTGATCTCGCGTTCTCGTAGGAAAAAAAAAAGAAGGGGGTCATAGGGAAGACTAGAAAACAGTGACAGGATGGACGGAGTAAAGGAATGTGGAAGATTTAGGAAGAGAAAGGATAGACTGCTCCATGACAGTTATAAAGTACGGCACACCAGACTTAGCTGGTGCCTCATTTATCTTTTCCTACTGGCTACTGAAAGATTGGAAAACAACAATCGGAGATGTGGAATTCAGTGGACTCTGACGAAAGAGCTCTTCTTGTTCCTCGTTCGTCCTGAAAAGGACGTTCGTTGCGTTGTGTCGCCGTTTACAGCGAAGCTGCGGTATTTGCGCCTTTCGGTCCGACACATCCGACTTCCGCACGACATTTTTTTGGGACCGGGTTTGCCTTCCCTCTTCGATCCCTACTCTCTCTCTGCCAGACTGCAGGGATGCAGCCTGTTTCCAGGACCACCACTTGGAGGTGGAGTAGGGTCTTGGTCAGCGCTGGTTCGCTATGAGTTACTGACTGCATTCATCTTTTTTTGTTGCGTCTTCGGTCCCCGAAAGAGCTCAGTAACCTAGACTGTACTAGTAAGCTGGCTCTACTACATAGTCTAAACAGGCGCATAACAAAAAAAAGCAATACCGAAACGTGGGCACAGCAAGTATGATCTTAAAATCTGCTTATAAAATCCTGAGATCGTGGGAATAAGCCAGACATGAAACATCCACACAGGTGGCGTTTCGTACATAAATCTTGGCAGCGGTACAGTATACAAGAATGAAGGCACTGAAGAGGATGTCAGATTAATTAAGGATACAGAAGGAAGGAGGGGCTTCCTTCGCGCTGGAAAATACATAAAAATGTGAAGAGATCCCGTTCTGTTTGAAATACGAAAACTAAATTGGAGCTTTCGTGTGTGCAGTTCAATTCGAAAACACGAGGATGAGAAGTCATGAACGTTCACAGTTGAATGCTTGCGCAGAATTTAATAATAATAAGTTCTGGCATTGCCTTTTTTTATATAATCTCTAGCACTCGCCCATCTCCCTTCACATATTCTGCACCATTTCTGGTGTACTGTTATTCTGCTGTGCATCTTGTCTTTCTGAAACCTGTGGGTTTCGTTCTACTGCCCTGCGTGTTATACTAGAAGTCGGTTTCCTATTTGTGTATCACACTCATATTCTTATTATTTTTTTTTTTTTTTGCAGAATAGAAGTTTCTAGTAGCACAAGACAGTTCTTGTTGTGGAGCCCGCTTGTAGAAAAATATAAATACAACAAAATATGATGTGAAACAGATATACCTGCAGGGGGAAAAAAAAGGCATGAACACAACTATAGCGGACAGACCAGTCCAGAAAATGGAATACGGCCTGTGCAGTACCTGGAGCTGGGAGAAAGATAAGACGAAATAGTATTCATAAACGAATGTATTGACCCGTATATCTTGTCTGGTTGGTTTTCAAGAACTCCAATGGACACAAGACCTTTTGATCCAGACATTTATGTAGCGAACCGAATCTGTGTCGATCATAGCGGAACTGAACTGAGGGGAGATTACTGGACAAACGTCTTTGAGGTAAGGTATGAGGAAAAGAGGATTAAACGACTATGAGGGTTGATAGCACATACATTGAGGATGGCCTCTGGACATACATTGAGGATGGCCTCTGGACATACATTGAGGATGGCCTCTGGACATACATTGAGGATGGCCTCTGGACATACATTGAGGATGGCCTCTGATCACAAAGCAGTCACTGTACTGGTCTGGAATCCTCAATGTAGAAAAGAAAAAAATAAGGCCCGAAATACACGGGGAAGAGAGTTTGATACACAAATTACAAAACAAAACAAACATAGAAGAAATGTATGCAGATTTCCCCAGACAAGAACGACTTGGGGAGATCATGGTGAAGGCATATGCTCCACAATAAGGAAGTAGAAGCGTTTTAACATGCATTCAGTTTTAACATTCCATTTAGAGCCGCGCTGGTGTAATGGCTACGGCGTTGTACTGGCGACCAGGTTTTCATGGTTCAAACCCGGGCGTCAGCGTTTGAAGGAATGTTTACGACCGGAAATTTGACTGAATAACCTGAACGGCTCCTGCACGTAAATCCCGTGTGGATGGGAAGGAGCGAAGCTCCTGACCGGGTTTCAAAAGTATTTTTGTAATAGTTATAGACAAGTGTCTCCAATCCAGGCATTCGCGTACAAATGTTTGTAATTTTTAAAAGAAATATTTATTTCTTATAATAGATACAGGTATAGCCAGTAGCACTTACAAAGGTTTAAAGTTAAACAGCGGGAATTCGGAAATGATGGTTATATCCAGCCCAAAAAAAAATATCACTGAATGTGAAATATTTGTAGAACGGAGAGCCACGCAGTTTAACTAGCTTGGATCTATCCCAACAGATGTCTGACTGACATAATGGCAAAAACTGACACTCGGCTTTCCAGTGCAGGAAAAGCATTCGTAACAAACAAACAACTATTAATAGATGTTATTGGATGATGTATGCGTGCATGTGATCGACAGTATAGCTTATTTAAACTCTTATTTATGATGTTGTCGTGCAGTTTGAAATATAGGTATTGTTGTTTTTGTTGTTGCTGTACAGATTTGGACATTGGTGGAATTCGTGCTGTTTGTGTCTTTGTGCTTGTTGAGTCTGGTGTGTTTTGGAAGACTGTGATCTGCTCCATGCGCCGTGGGTTGTTGACGTTGTGATTGTTGTTTGAACTGGGTCATTTCTCTAGAGAAAGTATACCCTTCTGACCATCGGCTCAGATGTTTCTATTATGGGCAGTTTTAACTGTTTCCGAGATGAAGGCTGTTGTATTTTTCAGTTATTTCTCACACCTGTTGGAAATAGTGTTGACTTGCAGTGGTTGTTGCCACTTGTAGTGAGGATCATTTGTGCCAAGATAATTGTGAAAGTTCCAGCATCGAACCTTACAGCATAGCATGTCTTAAGTATACCATAGCTCACACCTGCTAACATTTAAAAAAAAATAATAATAATTAAAAAAATTAATAGAATACTTAAAACGAAAAATTCCTCATCCCCGCCGCTAGAAACGGCGCTAACAATTGACCTACTTACAGAGCTATATCATCAACATCACCAATAGCTGCCATCTCCACAACTAAGATCGGCAGCAATGGATCTTCAACGTCTTCTGTCTATAGTCTTTATGGCGCACTCCGATAGACTCTTCCCTGTCCATCTCTTGATATCTTCCAACTTATTGCGATGTCATCCTCTTGCACGTTTGCAACTCTCCCTTCAACTCTCCCTTCTATTATGGTCTTCAGTAAAGTGTTATGTCTTTTTATATCACCAAAATATTTTAGCTGTCTAATTTTACTCTCTTTCATTAATTATCTTTCCATTCCTAGGTTTTCTAGGACCTCTTTATTGGTTTTCTTCTCTTTCCGTGAGATACACCCCATTCTTCTATATACCCACATCTCAAGTGCCTCAGTTCTTTCTTTCAATTACTTGTTCATCGTCCATGTTTCTACGCTATACAGTAATGACGAATATATGTGACATTTGATGATTCTCGGTTTTAATTTGTGAATTAATTGTTTAGAGAGAGCTACACAACTTTATAAATTGTTGTGTTGCCAAAACAAGAATAAGCATATAACAGCTATATCAGCTAATTAGAGCAATTAAGGATAAAAAGATGCATTAACAAAGTAATATTCACCCCATCAGTTCAGTGAAAAATGTATATTTATCATATTAAACACACACACAAATAATAAACACAAAACATGTTAAAAATAGTTTTAATTACAATAAATGCATTAAAAGAAAGATACAGTAAAATTAACTAATGCAAGTAACTAAAATCCCATAAGTCCCCCGAACGCTACAGTGTGGCGGTAGGTGTATTAAAAAAAGCAGCCTCCACAGTTGAATCTCATAGAGATTGTGGTGGGGTTCCAGGGGGAGAAAGGCCGAAGAATATTGACAGGAATATGGCTCAGTGTTACGGTATATGTTATTAACGCCGTCTGCTAAAGGTTAGCAGACGTGCAATTGTAAAGGTTAAGACATTTAATATATTACGATAGATGTTTCAATTATTGAACGCTCCATACACGATCGATTATGACGTGTCTAGCGTTGTTTGGGTCACAGTCGGTAACTAGGAGACGCTACCCTTTGTTACTTGACCGCCAAGCTGAATAGCTGCGTTTTCTAACCTTCCAATTCAATGGCATGATATAGCCATTTATATGTGCATTTATGATGGACCAGGGTCAGTCCTAGAACTCTATATGAGAGGAAACTTATGGAGGTTAGTGTTTAACTAGAATCCTCAGAAGGAGGAGAATAATCGTCCAATCCGTATGAAATATTCAGACTCGCAGTCTCACTGTCGGCAGGTAGCCATGTCTATCTGCGCGTGCATATAGCTGTGATGTTCTGACGACAATACTGCATTGTATCCTTAAACGGACATGACACGTAAACCAGCAGTCTACGTTATTGATTAATTTATGCATGACTTATACGGACTTATGTTCTGCTCATATTTGAAATGATCATCCTGTGTGTACATGTGATTAAATATTACGGACTCAACCTGAAGGCATTAATTACTTCATTAATGTTGCTGAGTTCAAGTATTACATGTTACTTCTTCATACCATGCTACTGAGTTGTATGAACGCTTCACCCTAATTCGCGTAATGATAAAACAAGCACGATGAACAAGAAATCACTAAAATAACTATACTCAGTACATGATCTTCAACCGGCAAATAACTCAGCAACACTCAGAGCCAGCCTTATTAAATTTAAACTGGAAATAGTGTGTGTAAGAGTAAAACTGTGCTTGAGGGTTGAAGTTTAAATAAATTTCTCTTGTGTTAAATAAATTTCTCTTGTGTTAAATAAATTTCTTTTGTACTATCTGACTTTTACCGATGAATGGGAAAGCTGTAGAAGTGATTGTGTCTATAAATATAATTAATCTGTGTCGTTCCGTGGTCTAGGATTCCATAATTACGTGGAGCAGTCGTGCTAATGACTACTATCCACGAAGCACTGTTTTTTGTGGTGTTTAGTTGGCATTGTGGTTTGTCACTATTCACTCCCGTAATGAGAGGGTGTTGCCGTTCGGACTGTCTTGGGTTCGAGTCCCTGTTGCATTTATGTTTAGTGTTCTGCTTCATTATTACTTACGAGCGCCTGCAACATACCCATTTATATGTATTATTTAGTTATTGAAGGTTGGAGTTGACTTGGCTGAGATCAGCCACAAGATATCACATAACATTTCCTGCTGTATGTCAGGCGTTTACACAAACCTGACTTTAGTTGGTGTATACAAATAGGTCAACATTACATTGGGTCTCATAATGATTAACTAATGTTGACCCCGTGTAGTTTCTGATGGTCTCTGGGGAGACAAAGAAAGAATAGAACTACTGTACCCTCAAGCATGTCGTACGAGGCGACAAACATGAGGTTGTGCATGGGGCTGGCAACCTCATGTCAAACAAATTGCTTCATAAACCACCACTAAAAGAGTATATGACCGCTTGCTGCAGGAGACCAGGTGCAGTGGTGGATCCATGATTCGCAAGGAACGCAAAGGATGATGATGACGATGGTGGTAGTTATAACACATGAGATAAATTACTGCCTGGAAGAAACAACAACAGAAAAACAACAAACAAATTGTGCTGCACAGAATTTAAAAAGTAAACGTTATATACCCAAAAGTAAGCTTCGATTAGCAGACTGTTCAGAGTGCTTGCTTCTCGAGGCAGGCTTACTGGGGTCGAGGTATGGTAGCATCACGCTACAGTCGACACAGCTGTAAATGGATACCTGTCTCTGCTCTTGAGATAAGGAAGGCAAAGACAGCGAGGAAGGGAACCATTCACCCCACCTCATAAAGCTGAGAGTTAGTATAGTGATGCCTCTAGCACTTGACTCCCCATATGGCAGTATTTACTATAGGGCGGGCTATCTTTAGCTTTATCTACCCAAATAATAACCCACACTAGGAAATATACCCGTCAAAATAATGACAGGGAAAGAACTAAATCTAATATCGTAACCTTTCAGCATCTGCAGCACATTTAGAAGACTGGAGAACTTATTTTGTTGATTGTGAATGAAGTTATTTCACCCATTTTTGGAAGGTTTTGAAGAAAACAAATTATTTTTTTTTTTCCAAGGGATATAATTTATCCTCTTTCCTGTCAAAGGGGAAAAAGAATTATGTTCGCATTTTTCAAGGGACGTAATTTATCCTCTATCAAGGAGAACAATGAAACGAAAAAAAACCAAACTAAATTATATTGTATATTTTTTGACGCTTTACTACATGTTTTCTATTTATTATTTAAAATACACTTGCAAATTTGGGGCGAAAAAAAGATGCGCGCTATATTAAACTCGTGCAGTTTAGTCCAAAGGCCTGAAGCGCTTTGACTTGTAAATAATTTACAGACTGCAACAAAACATGTGTGTAGGATGGGGCGGGTGTCCTTAGAGAATTATATAGTACTAGCTATAACCCGTCAAAATTGACAGGTTTTTAATTGCAGCCATCTTATCATTTTGATCCATAATAATAAGTCTGCAATACTTTAAATTAAAATTTGCCTAATCCTCAACTTCCTTTTATTCTTAGAGTCGACGTCTGGGCCCGATGATCAGTCTCGATCGTGAAATGGGCGCCTATTAAATATCGTTGAAGTTTGGTTACGCTCCAGATGATTGCAAGCAATTCATTCTCAAGAATGGAATACTTGGTTTCCGTAGGTGTAAGTTGTCCACTAATATGTGGATTAGGCAATCACAAAATAGGTGCCTTAGAGAAAAATACACTTTAATGTAGTTTAAGGATCAGAACAACAATCAAAAACTTACATTTTAAGGTTATTTTTAAGAAAATGATAAGTTAAATCCGTTTCCTGAATGAAACTGGACAGAAGAGTATCTTGATTGTCTTTTGATTTAATCTGCATTTCCGTACCTTCCTGTCTCCAGTTCATGTACTATTTATCAGTCGTGTTGTTGGCTTCTTTCCATAATCAAACTGTTCATGCACACCTTCATTTGCGCACTTTTCTATTTTCGGGAGAGTACGTATAAGGGAAACAATACAATTATTGTCTAACTTTCAACCACAGTTGCACCCCGTTAGCTGTGGTTGAATGTTAATGTACTCTCTCGAAAATAGAAAAGTGCGCAAATGAAGGGGTGCATGATATCACCGACCGACCGGCGTACTTACGGCGGGTATTATATATTGAATAATAATAATATATTTAGTATAATACTATAAAGCATCAAATGAATACAAAATCGCAAAATATACATAATTATAACCAACTGGTTGAACAGGGTATCGTAAGGGCGATTTTCAAACATAAATAAAGTAAAAAAATGAATACAAACAAGAAAATATTACAATAAATGACACGCGTCCTGGTATAACCAGCAGCTCCGTGTATTTGGTAGATGGTTGAAAGAGGCGTGCTACAAAGAAAAGTAGCAAACGCCTTATTAAAGAAAATAATAATAATATAATGAGGTTGCAACCGATATTCTGTGCACGAGTAAAAGCTTGTACATGGGTTAACAACAACAACAACAATACACTTATAAGCATGCTCTTAAACATCCTTATTTTGGTTTAAAAGCTTGTTTACTGTGCGTTATTTCCTTAATGTTTAGGTAGCCTACATTTTAAAAAAATGTTTAGGTGCATTGCAAATACATCGACATGAAATAACTACCGTTAGTTATTATTCTGAAGTTGAATACTGTCCTTGAAAGGCTGGGGGTACTACACTTCAACAGGCTTAAAACTAGAACTATCCTGGACTGATTATGCAGCCGTGGCACCGATAAACGCCGACTGAATAGCTGCAAGAAGTGTTTGCGCGGAGAATAACACTAAAGTCAGCGGATATGGCCCTTGCAAACAGGAACCCACGAACAGCTTCATAAATGCTGAGGAGTACGACTTCTTTTTTTTTTTTTTTAATTTGTTACTAAGAATATATTTGCTGACGAAAGATGTGTACAGAAGAAAAATACAATGTTAAAAACAAGGCGGTTATGAGAGACTTCATTTTAGTTGTTTTTTTTTTTTTTGTTTTTTTTTTTAATTTGTTTTTTAATTTATTTTTATTGTTTGCTTGTTTCTTGGAAAGGGGAAGTCACACACAAAAACAGAAGTGATTGCGTCATTAAAAGGCTGGACTGCCCATGGTAAATTTCCGGTGTTATGTTTTGCGGGTCGCACTAATGACCCGTCATCGAAGCATCATTTTTGGTGATGCCTAGATGGCAGGGAGGATAGTGTGATTCGCTTGCTTAGCTAGGCGGGGTTGTCGCACGGAAGGTCCTGGGTTCGAGTCCTGGGTAAGCCACTCACGTGTGTTGTTTTTCTGTTGTCTAGTTTTCTACTTATTTATTTCTTACGAGTGCCTGAAAACATACCTTTATGTTTGTCTAATATAATATTTACTGTTTACAGGCCTCGGGTTTCCCTTCCTTATGTGTTATACGATGTCGTAAATGTTTATACAAAAATATTGACACAAATTTGGTTTTGATTTACTCTATTTGGACTGTGTGGAGGGGGGAAGAAGGTACTAAATTTGGGTATTGGAAATCTGACTTTATTTTCTTGAATTAGTACACCATATGTCCTAATTATAACCCATCAAGGGTTGAACAGGATATTTTATTTAAAGAAAAAAAAATTGTACGTAAGACCGTGACTTCTTCCTGTTTATTTTAACATAAACCAGTCTAGTTCTCGTAATAAACATCGAGGTTATAGAACCGTTTTCAAGGAAAAAATACTTTAACTATACTTTGTAATGGTGTGCTTGTGAATATGATGACGTCATTTTCATATTAGACGACTGCTCATGCGCAAGTTTTACATGGTAATCTTTGCGTAGCTAGATGCTTGTTCTGACCGGGTTCTTGGTAGTACGTCGCCCACATATAAGCGGTTGTCTGTATTGTGCCTTTTATTAGCGGTGAGTCTTTGCTAACTTTTTTTTTTAAATTTGCTTGGTTTCTTATTATTTAAAAATCAGCAGCGTTAATTAAGGTAGGGTTCCAGATAAGAAAAAAAAATTACGTTTGAAGCTAGGATGAAGTGTCTTGTAGTGGTATGTGTACGGGGGTGATTCTTTGACATTGAATAAACAAATGGACAAATCAAATGCAACAACATGTGATTCCTATGAAGAATGCTGTGCGTATTGCTGACAGCCAAGGAGTCACGGGAGGAATGCTTGGTGAGATCTATGTTCCAGAGTTCATTGCTGACAAATGTGAAAGAGGAAGGAGCAAAATTAATCGGCTGTATGTTTAAAAAACAACCTCAACGTATAAAACAACTTGCTATAGAAACCACTGCTGCAAGCGCGTGTAACTGCTTTGTACAAGCTTCTTGCGGGACCAGCTGTGGCAGTGCATGTTGTTTGTGCGCAGGTCACGGCATCAATTAGTATCGTGTAACCGAGCTGCTTACAACATCAATGTGAGAACGTGTGTGTCCGTCAGCTGGTCGGGTCAGTTCAATTAATGGTGTTGAGCGCAGGTAAATATTTTTTTTGAAGTGCGCTAACTCTTGTATGTTTCTTGGTTCAAGTCGTTACAGGCCTGTCCGCCTGAGATTTAAATTCTTGACCTTATTTTATTCTTCCTTTTCAGAGTTCGTTCGTACCCTTTTTATGTTTAGTGAAAAGCAATCTCGTATAATGGTTTTGTCAAAGTATCCAACTGTAATATTCCAACGAAAACTCAGCAATGTAGAAAAATAAAATATAACTTATTAACGTGATTTGGAACAGCAATGTTATTGGCACAATGGTGAAGTACTTATTTCTTTCTTACACAAAGTAGTGAGTATCCAAAAATGAAAATGTAAATCCACAGGAATAATATATCCAGTAGAGTAAAATACAAACTTGTCTACTTAAAAATACTTGTTTAACTTGAACAAAACTTGTCAAGTTAAAAACAACTTGTCTTGATAATCTCAAAGACGAAGTTCTGTAAAAATCCTCTTGCCTAACGAATCCAATAATCTGTACAAGCCCTGTCAATCGTTCGTTCGTTCGTTCGTTTGTCTACTATGTTGCTGTTATACCCTGTTCACCCTGAAAGTTGGTTATAATTGGGGTATATATTGCGTTAAACCCTGTCAATCGCCCACGTCTCTTCTTTATACACAGCCCACTCTTTTTTCCGGCCAATTTTCACACGATGCTTTATTTTTCACACGGTACAAAACATCTACATTTGCACACGCTTCCTCAGCTTTTCGACTTTTTTCACACGACTCTCACTCTAGCAACGGAAAAAAACCCAGATTAGCAACTTCTCCCAAAACTTTCCATTCAATAAACATGCACTTACTATTTTGTTGTTCTGGGACAGCTTCTCTCGAAGCCGTGAACTTTTCATGATACTGTATTTTGTGCACAAATGTCTTAACCGCTTTTAACGTTGTTATTTCTCATTTTATGTGGTTTTTAACACGTATTAATTGTAGTGTATGCCAAGCGGTCACACAGCTACAATGGTGGCTTCATGGTGCGTATGGGGCGCAAAGAAAAATGATGATATGTTTAGAAAGGGGGGTCGGGGACAATATGGTACATGCAAGACAGACTGAAGGTAACGTAAGCAGTAAGCAAGTATTTAAGATAGCACATGATGATGGTTGAAAAAAAAACAGCGAGTGTCTGAATAAGGTAATCTCTTAACAGATCGTGCCGCAGGGGAGTGAAATGTTACTAGGTCTCATCTTTATGAGGTGGTGATGACAGGTTCCTTTCTTTACTGCCTTTGCCTTCCCTAACTAAAGAGCTGAGTCAGGTACCTACCTACAGCTGGTTATACTTATACTCGAGCGCGACGCTACCAGGGTTTGTACCCGGTAAATTTGCCCCGATAAGCAAAGACACTGATATCTCTGCCACTGTACGCTTTATCTGAAGAGTTGAACGCTGGATAGTTTTGTGGATGAAATTAAACGTCAGCCCCCAGTGTCCATGACAAATGATAAATGTAGATATTCATTGCAAATAATTTAAAATAGCTTTTCACTTGTTCTTCACGTGATATGCCTATGTTTCTACCTATTACGATGACATCAGCGCATTTTTTATTATTTGAGGGTGCCCTATCTAGCACGTTATGATTAGCCTCGACCGTATTTTAGACCATATAAACACGTTTGGCTTTGATAAAAGAGCGTCACTCTATTCGTTTATTGGCTGCTGACGTGTTTCTCTAGAGATAAAAGGATGTGGCGTCAGTTGGTCAAGTACACGGCTTTGTTTGTTCCGTTTCTCACTTCCTTGATTACACATGATAAGTAAAGAGGTGTAATGAACCAATCTAGTTAAATACATAAGACAGAGACAGAGTAACTGACTGACCTAAGAATAACTAATAAATTAGAGGTTGATAGAAGTACGAGAGTGAAGATTGAGTTGAAGGATGAAGATTCGAGAAGGTAGAGGAGATTTAGGTGGAATCGCGGGGTGGGGTGGGGGATGGGGGGTGCTGAACAAAATACAAAAACAAAACCCTAAAAACTGGAACTGCTTCCAGCAGTGGGAAAGGCGCTAAGATTATTGTTTCAACGTTCAAGTGGACTATTTGGAAAGTGACGGCAACAGTTAGAACCTCCAGCGAGCCTGCGGTTTTTTTGTTTTTTTTAATGGCTTTAGTCCTGGACTTTTGGAAAACACCTTGGAGATACATTTCGGGGAGCGAGTGGCAAAGTTAAATACTTTCGATGATATATACGCAGACCTTGAGAGCTCAGATGAGAGCAAGTCTTTTATAATATAGGCCTATTCTAAATTATACTGAGCAATTTTTAAAAGGTGAAGAAAGAGTATGTATTATAAGGTTATAAACGCAGCGTGGGAAAAAAACTCAGTATATAAGAAACGCTATACAGAGCGATACAACAGGAGGCAATCTGATCATCTAAGATAGAGCCCCAAAACAGGCGTCTCCAACCCCAACAGCTAATACTGAAAACAAATTCCTGAATACACGCCAGTGTTGTAAGAGAAGCATGCGGTGTATGATCTAGCTGACCTGAATTTAATCAATTCTTACATAGCTCTATTAAGTTCCAGGGTCTGCCTGTGGCAAATATTTTGTGTTGCTGGCACCTGTGATTTCATGTCTACTGAAATGCACATAACCCTAAAGTGAGCGGCGTAGGCACTTGTTTCTAACTAACCGATTTTCTGATTTCTGGATTTAACTGCGTAGCTGCAAACGAAATGAACTTGCTTGTCGGAGTCTCAAAATTAGCGATCTTCGAACTGCATATATTTAATCACAATGTACTTGACATGTGTGGGGAAACCCTTGTTTGTATCAGTGTTGTCTCTACGTGACGTGCGATATCTAAATTGTAGATAATACCAAGTATCGTCTTCGCGTGGAAGATTGGCTGTTTTGGATTTCCAGCATTTTATTTTTCTTGTTTTGATACGAAAGATAATTCCTGTCAGCTCCTATTATTTTCCTTGCTATTTAAATCTAAACCAACCTTATAACAGTTGTCGTGAAATGACGTCTGTTTCACATCACGAATTCTAATAACTCTGGCCCTACGGTGCGCCATACATTGTAGAAAGATAAAATACACCGACCAATGAAAACGCTTTCTTGGTCCTGTGTTTACAACTGCTGGGAAAAATAAAGATGGCAAGACCCTATTTGTGTAATATGATTAACATCGGAATTTTACTACAGCAGAATGGAAGAAATACCACTTGGCAGAGGTTATCAAAACAATATTAGGGATGTTACTCTACCCGTAAGTAGTAATACTTTTACTAATACTGTTGTAGGACGGGAGAAATCTTAGGTTAAATGCACTCAAAGCTTCAGGTTGGCCTAAGTTTAGCTGTTTAAACTGTGCATAACAGAAAATGCAAGTAGTAACCAATAAGAATAGTATATATATATATATATATATATATATATATATATATATATATATATATATATATATATATATATATATATATATATATATATATATATATATATATACACCCATACCTCACTCTTTCGACAGGTTAGGGACCAGAGCTATGACGAAAGTCGAAAATCGACGAAAGTCGAAGCATAGCCTTTATTTAGCTTACAAATTCATTAGGGCCGCCAAAAAACGTAAATAACTAACTATGTAACACTTGCGAATGCGTGCAACACCCTAGATAAACAGAAATAAGCATAAGAGTAAAGAAAATACAGTAAAAAATACGTAAATAGCATCTTACCTTAAAATCATTCTTGAGCAAGTAGACGATGAATATATACAGTATGTACAGTTTTGAATGTTGGTAATTTAGGGGGATTCTAGACTTAGAAAACCAGATGGAGAAAATTGAGGAGGCTCATCTTCAGAAATGGAGGATTTCAATCTAATTCTTTTAGGAGAAGGGCACTTTGAAGGAGATCTAACTGGGGCTGGGGCTGATGTTGATGGCTCGGAATCTGAAAGGTTAGAGGGAGGGGCGACTGAAGTAGGTTGTGGCGGTTGCGTCTTGAAAAAGGAGAGCAAAGACGTTTACCTCATTGATGTCTTCTTCCTTTCCCTAAGAAGTTCTCTGTTACAGGCTATTTGGTGTTCTAGCCCACTATTTACTTTTGAACTTCTGTCGAAATTTATTCTACGTTGAAGATCTGCAGCTTTGTGTAGCCAACTTCTTCTATAATTTTTTCAAGCTTCACTTGAAAAGCGCCTGCAGCTGCGGTATCTGCGCTAGCTGATTCTCCCTTCACTGCTATATTATGCCAATTTGACGTTTTCTTAAATTTCTCAAACCAGCCCCTGCTAGCTCCAAATGTCTCTTCAGCTGATGTCTCTCCTTGTTCAGCCTTCATTAAATAAAGTTTGTGCTTTAGCCTGGATAAGATCTTGGCTTAGAGGAATGTTGTGGCTGACTTGGTCTTTAATCCACACATTTAACACTTTCTCCATCTCACCAATTAAATTGTGCCTCTTTCTAATAAGTTTGGTATGCACTGGCGTAGCGTTTTTAATTTCCTCTAACACTTTAGCTCTGTTCTTTACAATTGTGCTAACTGTAGTGCTTGGTACACCTAGCCTGCGGCCCATTTAAGCTTGATTAGCTTAAGCTTTTCTGGCAAATTGAGAACCTTATGGGTTCTTTTAACTTTGTCACTACACTTAGGACCCATTATGAATATATTAAAGCACAAAAATAAGTAGTACTGTATAAGGCCTAATCACACAAAAAAGTACAGTATGAAAACTGTACACGTGTCTTATAATCACGATATGAACACTGTCATTAGACTGTTATCACTAAAATAGCTATGAACTGTTTACAGTATAATCTCAAAAATAATATAGTATGAATAGCTTTCTTATTTTAATCACAAAAATAAGTAGTATTAATATGTTTAATGACAAATATAAGAGCTTCAATGCGGACAACTTAAAAAAACTGCACACCGAACGATTTCTGTTCAAAGACTGAACGACGAAAGAATCAAGATGATACGCAGTTGTGACCAAATGCGACGAAAGAGCAAAGCGAGAACGAAATTTGGAAACATGGCGTGTTCAAATGAAACCCGTCCCTGTGGCTTTATAACAAATATATGTAAGGTACATCAGCAGGAGTAGTAGAATTAAATACAGCAATTGTTATGAAGCAAGTACTCACTGGGGTTCTTTAGAAATAGTCACCATAGGCATTCAGACACGCATCCCACTGCTTGGGTAGACGGCGGATGCCGTCCGAGAAAATGACTTTGGTTGCTTATTGAACCATTTGGTCACCGAGGCCCTGACGTCTGCATCGGAGTCGAATCGTTGTCCCTTTAGAAATTGTTTTAAGGGTCCGAACAAATGAAAGTTACATGGTGACAGATCCGGGCTTTAGGCTGGGTGTGGCAGAACTTCCCACCTTTTCCTTGCTAACGCTTCCTGCACAAAGTTCGCAACATGTGGACGAGCATTGTCGTGCAACAGAATCACACCACGCGAAAGCATGCCGGGTCGTTTATTCTTGATGGCTGTATGCAGGTTGTCTAGTGTGTCTTTGTAGCGGATGGCACTGATGTTCACGCCAGGCTCTTTAAAGTCTACCCATAGACCTTCGGCTGTTAGGAACTGAATCACAGCTCGCTGATCGACCTTGGACGGATTCCTTATCACATCGGCCATTATTTTAACGGTCTGCAGCACAACCAATGAATACTAGGAGAATGAACACTTACACACTTGTACATTCGTATGTGCTTATTACGTCAGATGTGACGCCATCATGCTCCTCCTACGAATGTCCACTTGGCGCAGCACGGTCGGGTTTCATTTGAACACGCCTCGTATATATATATATATATATATATATATATATATATATATATATATATATATATATATATATATATATATATATATATATATATATATATATGTGTGTGTATGTGTGTGTGTAATGCCTAATTCCAAGTATAATGTAAGCTTTAAATGACTAAAATCGCATCAGGAATAACGAAGATTGAAAAAAAGCAGTTTTCCTAAATTGTACAAAAGGCCAAACGGTACCCATTTTTTTCTGATAGTTATTGCATTCTTCGGAGGTTCCGTCTCTTACGGCCGAGGTCACACTATAAATAGTCTCGTCTAACGAACTCCGGTCAGTCACGATTTGAAAATACACAGAGAGCGGGGCAAAGCAGTGCATATGTTAATGCCAGCATTTGCCTTCTGCATTTGTTAACAGACCTTAATCAACCATTGAGGGCTAGTCTGTGTGTGTGCCTGAGGGTAAGAAGGTATATATATATATATATATATATATATATATATATATATATATATATATATATATATATATATATATATATATATGTGTGTGTGTGTGTGTGTGTGTGTGTGTAATTATATTGATTAATCCATCAGTGCATTAGAAAATGTGTAGAGCTGTAAAGAAGATATTCCAAGACGAGTTTGTTGCCGGCTGAAATACAAGCATGTGTTAACCTTTAGTGGAAAAGCCAGCATTGTGAAATGTGTATAATATTGAGAATGATGAGCAAAGTACGACTGTAAGTTTGTTAAAGTATTTGAAAAAGTATTTCTTGAATAGAAAGAGATACCTACCAGGAACATAAGGAAAGATGAAAGGGATTGTAGTACTGTATAATTTGACCTATTACTTAGTAGTTTTATTCGCAACCAAATTATTGTATGGAGGCGAATCATGGGAAACGAATGATGATAAGAAGATAGAAGAAAATTATGATCACATTGAATTAAAATGATTGTTGCTACTATACTATACCTTGTGCATCTGCTAGCACGCTAATCTGAAACTGTCTATCGTCCCCATCTATGTCATAGAGGGATATGTATAGACAAATACAAGGATTGCGTTTGACTTTGTTTCAGGTTTAATCATTTAATCCTGTGACCTAAAGCCAACAACTAAGAAGAGGCTTATCTTACTGAGAGTGCAACGAATGCAGTGCCAGTCTATGATAAAGTGCCAGCCATTTCGTGTGTACTGTTGGAACGTTCTCATCTGAAGATTTTATCCAGCATCAGAGGGAGCCATCTGCAGTGACTCAGCTAAGTTGCTAAACAAGCAACTGTGTAGCATATGCTGGTTCACCAAACAAATAACCGCATCCAGTTCATGATGCAAAGAACAGTATATAGCTCAATTAGAGTGTAAAGATAACACTAAAAAATCTTAATTGAAAGATCAACCAAGTTAGACTGTCTACCAAGAGATAGACATCTTACCGAAGAGAAAGACATTTTTGTTGAACTGTTCTTATTTATTTAATGTTGTAAAATATTTGATTTTTAATGCTTTTTCAAACAGAAAAGAGAAACTGTTTTAATAAATTGTAAATATTTACCAGCAGACTTATTTAAATTCTTTAAGTTAAGGTTTTATTCACTGTTGGTACATTTTAATTAAATAATTACCATTAGCAGAGTCAGAAACACTGTTAAATACCATAATCACAGAAGCAGATCAGGAGAGGTAGCAGTTAGGGACTCAGAGTACTACATCACCATCTTCTCTTGGAACTTACATAGCTTGACCCTACCTTTGTTTCTATACACCCTTACTCTCTTCAGAGAAGGGGGTATTACTGATAAGACCAGACTCTTTTCTGGCACTATCTTGGTATCATCTGATACACCTTTATGTCCAGGATATCTTCTCATTTTTAATAACATCTGAACCTCTTGCGACAACAGTAATAGTTTGTTTGTGTTGTCTCTTGCATTCATGTCACAGGTTCGATCTCAGTGAGCTTGATTTATGACTCATTCCTGTTATCACATTTTTAGAATTCCACAAAAGCAGTGTTTTCTTATCCGCTTATCTGGTGACTCCCAAGAGATTCCCCAAACAGCAAGAAAGGGGCCTCAGGTATGGACGTCTTTAGTGTAATAGTACACATATAGCTGTTAGTGGCATTCTGCTGTGATATGTAGCACGTTGTTGTTGGAAGGGTAACATGAAAAGTAACGGTCATTCTCGAGGGTTCACGGTTCATAAAACGTTGAGAATACTGTTATACAGCATGTTTTTGTATAACTGAATATGTTTATCTTTTAAATCATGGCCGTGACAGGCATGTTGTGATCTCATTGATATTTGTATACCTTTTTTACTGTGCTTAAGTATGTTATGTTTTTAAGTTAACTGAATCGGACTTTCGTGTGTGTGGCGAAGTCAGTTGTGTCCTTTTCATCAGTTTCGTTCTCTCCGGCATTATTAACTTATTTCTTCATTTCCCTTCCTCATCATCCTATTATTTGGCATATTTTATGCACTTATATTTTTTGCTCTGACCACTCCCTAGACTTGTTTACGTTTCACCAGGTGAATCGTAGTAGTAAAAGGCTGATTAGGCAGGTCAGCGGATAATACTTTTGAGACGATCCTTGTTGACACAAGGTGGTCGCGCACGATCGATGAAAGCAAGGCAGATTGAAATCCGTCTGGGAGGTATACGCAAACGCAGGTGATATATGTAATCACTTCCCTGGACCATCTTTATAACAGTAGTACGGATAACCTGTCAGAGGAGACAATATGGGCGGAAGGTATTAGTCAGGAAATAAGTTCACCGATGTGTTTGTGAGTTTGTACAAATACAATCGGAGGTATTACTGCCATATTTAAAAGAGGTCATAAGTTTAAATTTTAAAACACGCGGGGGATAGTAATGATTTAACACCCCGACCCACATAGATCTAAAGAGCTTACCATTGGTTTAATTTGAGAGCCAGAATAGACTTTGGCTTTCAATCGAAAGTTCGTTGGAAGTACACCTATGACGACCGTTGCCTCAATTGGCTGTGTGTGGTGTACCAGGAAACGGGGCCGCCAAGTACTGAGGCACAGTTAAGTCCCCGATGTCGCTAATCGGTGCAGAGTTGAGAGAGATGGCTGAGCGAAATGCAAACAGCAACACAAATTGGCTCAGCATCACAATCCCCCCTGTGTTGCAGCATGTTGAGAACCCAGCATTGCACACTAAGCTTGGGGGAATCACATGGGCCCCAGACTTTAATACTGGCTCTTGACTGGATGGCCGCAATCAGGAGATTTATACAATGGAGAGATGGCAGGTGGAGGGTATCTGAAAGTGGCTCTGTGCAGGACGTGAGGATTCCTTGGGAGAGCCCAGAACCAGAGCACAGCATCGTGCAAGCTCTTATTAGTTGGAGAGCTCCGTGGATGACGGGGAATGCACAGTATGCCACCCCACCTATCCCCAACTGCTAACTTAGAACCAAAAGTGGGGTCCTCTGGATGCGTGCCAGCCCAGGATAAAATGCCTGGGAAAGAGACTGGAGCTCAGAACTCCCCAACTCAATGTTGCAGGATGGCAGAAAAGCCACGAGAAAGATAGGTCTATTTTGAAGATAGATGTAAAATCCTGATCAGTATATATATATATATAGCCCCATCAAGCTGGGCACTAGATGTTAAAGCAGGAATGTTAAAGTCAGATGTGGAGAATCTGTTTTTGTATCGTGTTCAAGTGTCGTTGAGTGGGCGTGTCGTTTATCACCTGGACGGTTCAGTGTTGCAGAGTATCTAGGTCACCAGCGTGAGGCGCTGCCAGGGTGTAATGCAGACACTCACACACAAACAGCATACATGTTTCTCAGGTGTGTAGAACTCGTAATAGGATGTGGTCGAGAGTAACGGTGTGTGTGTAGGAAACAGCAGATCGTGGACACGAAGTCGTATAGGCTCTTATTCAGCTACACACCAAACTCACTCCACCACAAGTAGAAGTCATAGACGTGGATAATACAGATGAATTTTCTTCAACATTTATTACGGCAACAGTACGCTGACAGACGACATAGTCAATTGAACAAAGATCATAGACATTTCATGTGTGATAATGATTATAAACATCGAGCATCATAAATCTTGCATAGCTCATGTATAAGATGCTAGTAGAGCTGGCTTGACAGTTTATGTTCGTTCATACTGTAGCTCAGGGCCCCTGACTAAACGCGTCAGGTAGTCCTTTAACAAATATCCCTGTCATAAAATTAACGAGTGATACAACGTAAAAATATCTCCAAAGGATAAAATGTAAGGATAAAAACCAATGCGTAAGCTGCTGGAATACATGATCGCCCGCGCCGCGGGTCATCAGGTGTTAGACTTGAAGGCAAAACGGAACGAGGATCAAAAGACAAAAATCTGACTGAACGCGTACTTGAACTAGCAAGGTTAATGGACGCAAATTGGTGGGGCAAGGAGGAAAAGTCACGTTCCCCCCCCCCCCCCCAAGTTGACATAAAGTAAGGAATTCGACAGAAGGGACCTTGGATATGATACGCCACAGTCATTTATTGGACGCTTTTGCGATACCAAGCCTTTGATTTGAATTCAGCGGCTAAACGCAGATGCTTGAAATATTACAAAATTTAAAAAGTAACTTTTTCTTAATATTAATGTTAGGAATATAAAAATTAGCTGGCCGGATGGCCCATTCTGAGCAGTGAAATAATATGTTTTTAATTTTACAGACGGATAGATAATAATGAAAATAATGACAAAAGACAGTGTTGTTCACAACAGCGAAAGACTGCATTGAATCAAAAGTGTCGCTATTTGCACAAAAAAACGCGACCTCGAGACGCAGGTGTTCAAATCTACTTAGCATGGAAGAGAAGGGATATTGGTGGAAGCTGTGTCTAAAAATAACTTTTAACGACAAAATTTTGGAGGGGAGAGAAAGGTTGGTTCAAAAATCAAGTACGTTTTTGTGAAAACGCAAGTAGAGACGGACAGACTAACAGATAAAAATCCATACTTGACTGAAGCATGACTGAAATGACTTTAGTGTAGGAAATTTGAATAAAAAAAAAACCAAGGCATTGATTGGCCACAGACAATCATATTATCCGCGCTCAGACGAGCTTTTTTTGCCATTCCTCAATAGTTGTCCAGTGATAGACACAGTAAATTTCAAGTGTGGTGATTTCCAAATGAAATAAATTGAAATAAGTTCAGGGACGCCATACTATAGCCAGCAGCTCAGCTGAGTTTTGCTAGCATTTCTGTGTTCTTTATTCATAATCTGGTAAGATTGAAATTATTTCTTTGTATATTTTGAATATTGTTTAATGTTCGAGTGATTTGATACTGCCATATCGAAATCTAGCCTTACAAACAAGTAAGGATTCGCTCTGGACCCCCCGCCCTAGTTCAGGGTCTAGGGACAAACAATATATAAACTACAGCAAGGTTTAGGAAGGGGTGATCAAGTGTTGAGAACAGTGAATCATATCACCTATCCTATTCTATGGCAGTGAGATAATGCACCTATTTCAGAATCTGTAGACTGGGGAAACTTACCCTATGCGAAACCAACTAGGTAAGATGTGCTGTCTGGTCAGAGAGAACTGACCCTGTTTATGTGGTGTTATTATAATTTGTTATGTGTAGAAGTGGCTTATTAGGTAAGGTTCTGAGCAAAAACCAATACTTTATTTCAGAGCTGTGAGTTCGATCTTGACACTAAGGTGGTGTCAAATGCTGATTAATAATTGAAGTGAGGACCCGTGCAGGGTACATTTCGACAGAACATCTGTGTATTGCTCAAGCACGGAGAGGTGGGGCCATCAGATTCCAGCACCAGAACAAATCTGGCAAAGTTAAGTAGGCTAGCTGGCCTGCTGAACTTACACCAACTTCATAAAACTAGCACCCAAGAGAATTTACTACTGAAGCATCCCATTTCCTTCCATCATTAATGGACAATGCTGTGTAGGCATAAACAGGGAGGGATGAAGCCACCCCAACAGCACATCCATTCATAGTTTTCCCAGAAAAATTAACATTACGAACAGTAATACTATAATTAATCTTGAAGATTGCATATGTAAACATCTTTCATTTAACATGCCATTTATTCATGCCATTCATTCATAAATTTCAAAATCTTTGCATAAGTTCTGGCCAAAATAAAACCTTGGTTCAGAACAAATAAATTTAAAAAAAAAGATTTTCTATTCTAAATTTAACCAGCTGAATTTAGTTCATTGTGTTATAAATTTTATTGATAGTCTTAGACTTAATTAATATCTGTGGGTGTGTGTATATGTCCATACAACACATTGCATTCAGTACCCTAGATTTTAACGTAGCCACATTCATTAGTAAAAAAAGATATGTGTGAGGTCATAAAGTGGTAGCACGAAAGGGCTTTCTGTATATTCACAGTTACAATTATCTCAGGAGCCTTCACAGCTGACCTCACGCATCACACTAGGTGATAACACCACCATATAATACCATCAAAATCCACTACATATATTGGGGGCTCGTCCGGGATATTTAGCATAAACAGTAATATAAGGATCTCCTGGTGGGAGAAATAAAATTAGGGGAACAAAATTGTAAAATTCCCTTAAAATTAAAAGTGTCCCTTTAAATTAAAAGGGCAATTAGAAGTTGGTGAATCTTCACAGCCAGTAATAATTAATTAGTTAACTGGTTAGTTAGAATTAGTTAGACTATAGTCATAAGAAGTACTTAGTGTATTTACTGGTTAGAGATTTATTTTGTATATTATTATATTGTTTAGAAAGTATGGCGGAGCTAGCAAAATTTAGATCAGCTGCTGTGCTGACCGCAAAGGAGATGGGAATGGATGGTCAGATTTTAATTCAATACGTAACGGCTGAATGTGATAAATATATTGAACGGGAAGAAATGAGATTAGAAAAAGAGGCTGAAAGAAAATTAGAGTCTGAAAGGTTGGCTGAAGAGAAGAGGTTAGAGGCGGATAGAGAAATTAAGAGGCTGCAGATTGAGGCAGAAGACAAACGACAGCAAAGGGAGGCAGAAGATAAAAAGGCCGAAAGGGAGGCAGAAGATAGAAGGTTGCAAAGGGAGCACGAATTACGACTAAGGGAGCTGGAATTACAAGGCCAGGCTCCTGAAAATGGTGCCAGCCCTTTTGCCTCAGATGCTACGCCCAGTCTGGGAGCCTCAAACTCAGCTATGGGGTTTCATTTAGACCATTTTGTTGAAAAAGACGATGACATAGAGGGGTACCTAGGACGTTTTGAGTTATTAGCTACTACATATGGGTTAGAGAGAGAGAGGTGGAGTTTAAAGCTATCACAGGGACTGAGAGGTACTTCTTATGAAGTCTTTGCTAAAATGAACAGGGAAGACCAAGACAAATATGACATGTTAAAGCAGGCTTTGTTATTAAGGTACGAGAAGAATGGTGAATTTTATCGTAAGAAATTTAGAAATGCCAAACTGTTGTCTGGGGAGACATACCACCAATTCTCTGCTAGACTGGAAACCTATTTGGAGAAATGGACTGCTCTGGGGAAGACCCAAGATCTTAAAGAAATGATCATGATTGAGCAATTGAGAGAGTCCATGGCTCCAGACATGAGAAAATTTCTCATGGAACAAGGTGCAGAGAAGTTGGGAGAGGTTTTAAATGTCGCTGAGAGGTATCAGGCAGCCCAGGCAGAGGTAAGTGGTGCTAAAAAGAAGCACATAGACAATTTTAAAGCTCCACAGCAATTTAATAAATTTGATAATAGAGAGCAGGGAAATAAAGGTAGGACAAACTTTGAGCGACCAAGAAATGACTATCGCGACAGAAACTCACAGTTCAATGACCAAAAGTTCAATGAAAGAAAACCGTTGAACCAAGGAAAAAGATGGTGTAAATGGTGCAAGAAAGATAACCATAACACCGAATTTTGTAGAAGGAAACCTTCAAACATTGCTGCAATGAAGTCGGGGACGCAAAGATTAAAGGTTAATCCTAATGGACAACAGGAACCTTATCACCCCCCAGTTTGTGAGGATGTTATTTGTAATGGGGCCACCATAAGGTGCCTTTATGATACAGGTTTGGATTATGATTCAGTTGTGAAGTCTAGCCTAGTGGACCCAAGTCAGTATACCACAGAAACAGTGGAAATACAAGGGGCGACCAAGGACATACCACTCATGACACTTCCCATCGCAAGGATAACGGTGAAAACTCGCTATGTGGAAGGAGAAATCAGAGCAGCAGTGATAGATGAACCAATCTACCCTCTGATATTGGGGTGTAGATACGTCTTCTTGGGGAATCCCGAGAAACCTGTGATCATGGCGACAGTGCAGACCAGGTCACAGAAGAAGGAGGAAGAAGGTGAACCTATAAATGCTCATCCAGAGGAGATGAGAAAGGCGCAGGCTGAGGATAGGACACTCAAGCCATGTTTTAAAAAATTGCCCAAATGCCACACACCTCCGAGCAAGGGGGAATATTTCATGAAGAACAAACTATTATACAGGAAGGCCGGAACTGGAATAAATGGTCACAACCAGCTGGTTCTTCCCACCTCATATAGAGATAAAGTGATGGAACTCGGGCATGCGATTCCCTTCAGTGGTCACATGGGGATCAGCGCCACAGGACAGCGTATAGCTTGTCATTACTTCTGGCCAGGGATAACGGAGGATATAAAAAGATATGTCAAATCCTGCCCTGAATGTCAAAGGGTAGCTCCAAAGCACTGGACTGCTCCTGCAACTCTAGGGGAAATGCCCATAGTGGGAACACCTTTTGAGAGGGTTGCAGTGGATATTGTGGGACCTCTCACTCGGACCAAGAGGAGGAACAGTTACATCCTTACTCTGGTGGACACTTGTTCTATGTGGGGAGAGGCGGTAGCCCTGCCATCAATTGATTCAAAACATGTAGCAGAGGCACTACTTACAATATTTACCCGATTAGGATTCCCGCATCAAATCTTGACGGATAATGGATCTCAGTTCAAGGGGAAACTAACGGAAGAAGTTTTAAACTATTTCAAGCCAGACACTTTCATTGTAGTCCGTACCATCCACAAGGGAACGGCCAGGTAGAGAGGTTCAACGGGACTCTCATTTCTATCCTGAGAAAGCTGGCACACGAAAAACCGGATCTGTGGGATCAATTCCTGCCCGCCGCATTGTTTGCGTATCGGGAGGTACCACATAGTTCAACCGGGATGGCTCCCGCAACTCTGCTATTTGGGAGGCCAATAAAAGGTCCTTTAGAAGCTTTATTAAGGACCTGGACGGATGAGAAGGCGGAAGAACCTGTTACCTCATCTTATCAATATGTGAACGAACTGACCACTCGTTTGAAAGCTGGATGGAAACTGGCAAATGATAATTTGAAACAAGCCAGGAAGAAACATGCAGCATATTTTAATAGGAAGGCAAAGGACCGAGAACTAGCTGTGGGAGAGAAGGTGCTTCTTCTACTACCCGGTAGCCAGAATAAATTACAAATTGGTTGGCAAGGTCCATATACGGTTCTAGAGAAGGTGTCTAGAACAAACTATAAAATTGACAAAAAGGGGAAGGAGAAAGTTTATCATGTAAACTTATTAAAGAAGTATCTGGACAGACCACTCCAGGAAAGCACCCCCTTATTGACCTTGGCTATTGCAACCCAGATGCAAAAGGAACCACTCACCTCACATGAATACCCATTACATCCTTGTGAAACAGCAGCACAGGTAAAAGTCAGTAAGCACCTGACTAAAAACCAGAGGGAGAGAGTTCAACAGGTTCTGGAGGAACATACAGATGTATTAACAGATAAACCAGGCCATACAAATTTGCTACAGTATGACATGAAACTGGTAGACTCAAACCCAATCTGTATGAGAGCCTATTCTATTCCGTTCGCGAAGGAGAAGGCATTGAAGGAAGAAATAGATTATTTGCTGAAGGAGGGGATTATTTCGCACAGTGAATCATCTTTTAGTTCTAGTGTCGTTTTGTTGAGAAAACCGTCTGGGGAACACAGACTGTGCATAGATTACAGGAAACTGAATGCTGTCACAGAAGGACAAGTGGAACCATTACCAGACACAAAACAGTTATTTGCCAGACTGAACAAGGCAAAATACTTTTCAAAGGTGGATCTTAGTAAAGGCTATTACCAGATCCCAGTGAAGCCTGAAGTGAGACCTTATTTGGCTTTTAGCACTTCGGATGGACATTATGAATTCAATATGCTACCATTCGGACTGAAAAATGCTCCGAGTGTGTTTTCAAGGATGATGCGCAAATTGTTGGATCCCCTGAATAACCCATGTATCACGAATTTCATGGATGATATTCTCGTCGCCACAGAGACATTTGAAGAACACATTGAAGCTCTAGAAATGTTATTTAATAGACTTCGGGAGGCGAACTTAACTGCTAGGCCAACAAAATGTTGTATTGGATGCAAAGAGTTGGAATTCTTGGGACACACTGTATATCAGGGTAACATGACCCCTGATCCTAAGAACTTGGAAAAACTGCAGAGAGCACCTAGACCACAAACAAAAAAGGACGTGCGATCATTCGTGTCGTTATGCGGATTTTATCAGAAATACATCAAAAATTTTAACGCTATTTGTGCTCCTCTGACTGATCTGACTCGCAAGGGACTTCCAGATAAAATTATTTGGACTGCACAATGTGAACTAGCGTTCCAAGAGTTAAAGGAAAAACTCACTAGCAGGCCTATTCTCAAACTGCCTGATTTGACACAGGACTTTGTCTTAAGAACCGATGCAAGTAATGTAGGACTCGGAGGGGCTTTGTTGCAAAGATCATCTTCACCTGATGGGGAACTGAAACCAGTCGCTTATGCAAGCCGCAAATTGAATAAGGCGGAACAAGGATACTCCACAAGCGAAAAAGAATGTTTAGCGTTAATCTGGGCAATAAAGAAGTTTCAAATCTATCTGTATGGTAGGACTTTTGTGGTGGAGACGGATCATCAGCCTCTCGTATTCTTATCTCAGGCTAAGCATGAAAACGCAAGATTGCTGAGGTGGTCTTTATTACTTCAACCTTATCAGTTTAGTATCCAATATATCCCAGGCAAATTGAATGTCGGTGCAGATTTCCTCAGTCGGCACCCCTGTGATCAAAATTAGAGTAATGGCAGACGGGAGGAGAGATTTTATCTATGTGTATCACTGGTTTTGGAACTTGCCGTAGGCATGTTTTCAAGTGGGGAGATGTGTCATAAAATTAACGAGTGATACAACGTAAAAATATCTCCAAAGGATAAAATGTAAGGATAAAAACCAATGCGTAAGCTGCTGGAATACATGATCGCCCGCGCCGCGGGTCATCAGGTGTTAGACTTGAAGGCAAAACGGAACGAGGATCAAAAGACAAAAATCTGACTGACGCGTACTTGAACTAGCGAGGTTAATGGACGCAAATTGGGGGGGCAAGGAGGAAAAGTCACGTTCCCCCCCCCCCCCCCCAAGTTGACATAAAGTAAGGAATTCGACAGAAGGGACCTTGGATATGATACGCCACAGTCATTTATTGGACGCTTTTGCGATACCAAGCCTTTGATTTGAATTCAGCGGCTAAACGCAGATGCTTGAAATATTAAAAATTTAAAAAGTAACTTTTTCTTAATATTAATGTTAGGAATATAAAAATTAGCTGGCCGGATGGCCCATTCTGAGCAGTGAAATAATATGTTTTTAATTTTACAGACGGATAGATAATAATGAAAATAATGACAAAAGACAGTGTTGTTCACAACAGCGAAAGACTGCATTGAATCAAAAGTGTCGCTATTTGCACAAAAAATCGCGACCTCGAGACGCAGGTGTTCAAATCTACTTAGCATGGAAGAGAAGGGATATTGGTGGAAGCTGTGTCTAAAAATAACTTTTAACGACAAAATTTTGGAGGGGAGAGAAAGGTTGGTTCAAAAATCAAGTACGTTTTTGTGAAAACGCAAGTAGAGACGGACAGACTAACAGATAAAAATCCATACTTGACTGAAGCATGACTGAAATGACTTTAGTGTAGGAAATTTGAATTTAAAAAAAACCAAGGCATTGATTGGCCACAGACAATCATATTATCCGCGTTCAGACGAGCTTTTTTTGCCATTCCTCAATAGTTGTCCAGTGATAGACACAGTAAATTTCAAGTGTGGTGATTTCCAAATGAAATAAATTGAAATAAGTTCAGGGACGCCATACTATAGCCAGCAGCTCAGCTGAGTTTTGCTAGCATTTCTGTGTTCTTTATTCATAATCTGGTAAGATTGAAATTATTTCTTTGTATATTTTGAATATTGTTTAATGTTCGAGTGATTTGATACTGCCATATCGAAATCTAGCCTTACAAACAAGTAAGGATTCGCTCTGGACCCCCCGCCCTAGTTCAGGGTCTAGGGACAAACAATATATAAACTACAGCAAGGTTTAGGAAGGGGTGATCAAGTGTTGAGAACAGTGAATCATATCACCTATCCTATTCTATGGCAGTGAGATAATGCACCTATTTCAGAATCTGTAGACTGGGGAAACTTACCCTATGCGAAACCAACTAGGTAAGATGTGCTGTCTGGTCAGAGAGAACTGACCCTGTTTATGTGTGGTGTTATTGTAATTTGTTATGTGTAGAAGTGGCTTATTAGGTAAGGTTCTGAGCAAAAACCAATACTTTATTTCAGAGCTGTGAGTTCGATCTTGACACTAAGGTGGTGTCAAATGCTGATTAATAATTGAAGTGAGGACCCGTGCAGGGTACATTTCGACAGAACATCTGTGTATTGCTCAAGCACGGAGAGGTGGGGCCATCAGATTCCAGCACCAGAACAAATCTGGCAAAGTTAAGTAGGCTAGCTGGCCTGCTGAACTTACACCAACTTCATAAAACTAGCACCCAAGAGAATTTACTACTGAAGCATCCCATTTCCTTCCATCATTAATGGACAATGCTGTGTAGGCATAAACAGGGAGGGATGAAGCCACCCCAACAGCACATCCATTCATAGTTTTCCCAGAAAAATTAACATTACGAACAGTAATACTATAATTAATCTTGAAGATTGCATATGTAAACATCTTTCATTTAACATGCCATTTATTCATGCCATTCATTCATAAATTTCAAAATCTTTGCATAAGTTCTGGCCAAAATAAAACCTTGGTTCAGAACAAATAAATTTAAAAAAAAGATTTTCTATTCTAAATTTAACCAGCTGAATTTAGTTCATTGTGTTATAAATTTTATTGATAGTCTTAGACTTAATTAATATCTGTGGGTGTGTGTATATGTCCATACAAAACATTGCATTCAGTACCCTAGATTTTAACGTAGCCACATTCATTAGTAAAAAAAGATATGTGTGAGGTCATAAAGTGGTAGCACGAAAGGGCCTTCTGTATATTCACAGTTACAATTATCTCAGGAGCCTTCACAGCTGACCTCACGCATCACACTAGGTGATAACACCACCATACAATACCATCAAAATCCACTACAATCCCGCACGATAAAGGCGGTTCCAGTTGCTTAATATCAAAGTCTATGAACTTGTTTAATGAAAGTCAAGACTTCATCTGGCTTCACACGCCAGACACTTCTTCTTCTGCTCAAAGATATCGGCCGTAATATCGGGCCTCTATAATAATGTGAACAACTGTGTATTCTTCATGGGCAGGCATCATCATCCATGCCGAAACATACCACTAACATGCGATTTTCATAATAATCTCTCTTCACTGGGCTTCTGTATAATAGTTAGACGAATAGTCTTAGTTGGCTACATCGAGCACACATAATGGACTCTGTATCTCAAGAACCGTGAGCTCTACTCACAGGTCGACACAAAATGTTCTGCAACTTAGGCATAATAATTAAGTTTCTTTTACCTGTGACAGAATCCAAGCAATACACAGATAACAACTGTCGTCATTCTTGACGAACAGAATAACTCTGGGGAGAATCACTGACATCACAGTCACACTGAAGACTATCTTTCCCCCAGATAATGCAGAGAAGTACTTCGGACATACTAGTCCGGTCAGAACCCAGATCATCACTCCCTGACGGAAGTCTATCCGTTCGCGCTAAAAAAACTTGCGCATGCGTAGACAGAACAGATCTGAGAACAGCTAACCCCGACTTAAGACAGGTCAACACAATGAATAAAACAAAGGGAAGATAACCTCAAATCAACCTGTCCCAGAGAGTTAACATACAGTTCTCTAACTTAGATCATCAAAAATATTAAATAGATTTACGTCTTATGAAACCGTCAAAAACGACAGCAACAGACTACCACACTGGCCACCAGATGTAAAATCCTGATCAGTATATATATAGCCCCATCAAGCTGGGCACTAGATGTTAAAGCAGGAATGTTAAAGTCAGATGTGGAGAATCTGTTTTTGTATCGTGTTGAAGTGTCGTTGAGTGGGCGTGTCGTTTATCACCTGGACGGTTCAGTGTTGCAGAGTATCTAGGTCACCAGCATGAGGCGCTGCCAGGGTGTAATGCAGACACTCACACACAAACAGCATACATGTTTCTCAGGTGTGTAGAACTCGTAATAGGATGTGGTCGAGAGTAAAGGTGTGTGTGTAGGAAACAGCAGATCGTGGACACGAAGTCGTATAGGCTCTTATTCAGCTACACACCAAATTCACTCCACCACAAGTAGAAGTCATAGACGTGGATAATACAGATGACTTTTCTTCAACATTTATTACGGCAACAGTACGCTGACAGACGATACAGTCAATTGAACAAGGATCATAGACATTTCATGTGTGGTAATGATTATAAACATCGAGCATCATAAATCTTGCATAGCTCATGTATAAGATGCTAGATGCAACCATATTTTCACCATCCGAGCTCGGACGCCGCCTCGGTAAACAAGGTCCGTGCAGAGCAGTGACACCCCAGGCTGCTTGCGAATAGTCTCCTACTGGGAACATAAACCGATTAGGGGTGAGCCCACTCTCCCGTTGAAGAGGTGATGAAGTCGTAGGTACTGGGCCAGAAGGCGCACAAGAAACCACAGTATCACGCAACTCGCTTTTTTCTATGGATGAGTACACCGTCAAATAAATCTCGTACTGATGCTCGCCCTGTGAAGCTCCACTAGGCAGATGCAGTGCCGGGCTCTGAGCCTCGACAGAGCCCACCTTCAGCTACTGGAGGACCCCCTAGACCGTCTTGTGGAGTCAGCAGACGTCGGAGGAGAATTACTGACCGAAACAAAATAGAAAAAGAAACCCAGAGTGCCACTTGTCATAATGCACTGGAATGCAGAGGGAGTGAACAACAAGTAGGCTGGATACAGCAAAAACACGGAGCTGGAAAACATCTTGTATGAGAAGCAAGTCGGTGTTTGCTGTATCCAAGACACTCACTTCAAATGAAAGATGAAACCTTGAAAATAAGGGGATGTCAATGCTTCAGATCCGACAGACAAGATAGACGAACAGGAGGAGTACTTACTCTTGTAAGGAATAACATTCATGCACACGAAAGGAAAACCTACATGGATGGAGCAGAATATCAGCTGTTGCAGCTAAAGGTAGACAAGATGGAAATAGAACTTCTGAACTATTACTGTCCAAACAACAAATCCCTGAGTCTCAGCTCTATACAGGTACCAGCCACCAACTTTATAGCAGTTGGAGACTTTAGTAGCCACTCCCAGAGCTGGGGCTATAACCAACTAGATCACAGAGGTGAAGAGGTTGAAACATGGCAAGATGACCACTCCCTAATCCTAGTCAATACTGCCACAGATACTCCTACCTTCTACTCCAGAGGATGGCACACAACTTCAACTCCAGATCTTGCCTTCGCCACCCCTGATATAGCTGGACTTATTAGTAGAGAAGTAGGAGACCAACTAAGAGGAAGCGACCATCGGCCAATCTTTCTTACTGTCCAGAGTGCAACTCTCAGTACAGGCCCAGCCATTACAAGATGGAACTACAAAAAAGCCAACTGGGGTTTATTCAGGCATCAGGTGAACACGCTGCTGTCTACCCTCCAGGTACAGAACAGAGACATTAATGAAGTGGTAAAAGACTTCAACAGATGCATACTACAAGCTGCAAAAGAAACCATTCCCAAAGGATGCCGGCGTAACTACATACCATACTGGTCCAGCACACTCCAAGAACGCCAGGAAGCTATGGACAGGGCTAGAAAGGACGCAGAGTCTCAGCCTTCACTTGAAACTCACAACAAATGGAAAAAGGCTGTAGCAGAGTTTCAGAGAACAAAGCTAGAAGAAAAACGGAAAAGCTGGAGAACTAAAACGGCATCGCTGAACCTTGAGAAAGACGGCAGGAAACTTTGGAGATTAGTCAAGTCTCTAAATGAAGAGCGTTCCTCACCTAGGCAGACTATCACATTGGATGAAGGTGGCAAACTTTTCAGAGGAAAACAAGCTGCAGACTTGTTTGCTAGAAGATACAGTTCAGAAAGCAACTTACCCATTAACATAGACCATCAGAGAGAGATAAGAAAAGAAATACTGGCAACCATGGGACAGACAGATACTCCTGCCCCAATGAGGGAACCCATCACACTAGGAGAACTACAGAAGGCTATTTCCAAGCTTAAGTTTCAAAAGTCACCCGGCCCAGACAAAATCAGCAACGAAATGCTAGTAAATCTGAGCTCAGCAGCAAAGACAAAACTGCTTGAGATATTCAACCACAGCTGGTTGAAAGGAACGGTACCCCAAGTATGGAGAGAAGCCATCACAATACCCATACTAAAGAAAGGGAAATGTAAGACCGAGGCTGCAAGTTACCGGCCAATCAGTCTCACAAGCTGTGTTGGGAAGACTATGGAGCGAATAGTCAACCACAGATTGAAATGGTATTTAGAGTCTGAGCAGATCCTGGTGCCGGAACAAGCTGGATTTAGAGAATGCTACAGTATAGAAGACCAAGTTACTTACTTGTCTCAAGCAATAGAAGATGCCTTCCAGGAGAAGAAAAAGGTCCTAACGATCTGGGTCGACTTCAAGCAGGCCTTTGACAAGGTGTGGAAAGATGGCCTCATTGCAAAACTTAGGAGAAGTGGAATCCAAGGCAACATGATGAAATGGATCCAGTCATACTTGCATAACAGGAGAACTAGAGTCACTCTTGACGGTCTGCAGAGCAGAAAAGTGTTGCTCCATCAGGGGGTACCTCAAGGAGGAGTAATTTCCCCAACACTCTTCCTTGTTTACATCAATGACCTGGTGAAAGATCTCCCTGCAGGAGTTAAAGCTGCCTTATATGCAGATGACCTAGTACTCTGGTGCGCTGATGAAAATGTCACCACAGCAAATTATAGAATGCAGCGGGCAGCAGACATGCTAGTGTCATGGGCAGAGAGAAATGGCTTATCACAATAAACACAGACAAAACCTCCACAACACTGTTCTCCCTCGCCCCCAAGGACAAATCAGCTAACATACACCTAGGGACAACCGTGATCAAGGAAGAAAGCTACCCCACCTATCTTGGGGTGACATTTGACCAAAGGCTTACATGGAATAAGCATATTGAAAATGCAGAAGGAAAGGCCCGAAGACGACTAGGCATACTCAGAAAATTAGCAGGTACCAACTGGGGAGCAAATGAACGAAATCTAAAGAAGATTTATAATGGAGTAATAAGACCACACTTAGAGTTTAGCTCAGCAGCATGGTCATCAGCTGCTAACTCACATCTGCAGTCTTTGGACAAGGTGCAAAATCAAGCTCTCAGGCTCATTACAGGAGCCATGAAAACTACACCAATAACAGAGATGCAGAAGGTTGCTGGATTACAGACATTGTCCCATAGAAGAGACACAAAAACCATGATCCAGATGGAAAAGTACAACAGTATGCCAATGCACCCAATGAAGGCAAGACTAGATGATCTGGCATTGGGACGTCTAAAGCGTAGCAGCTTTGTGCATCGGGGGAAAAAACTTATAAGACAGCATCAAGAAGACCTATCCATGAAGACAACACCACTGAAGCCCACCCTATACCCTGTACCATGGGAGCAGGCCAGCAGTGCCCTCCAAATTAATACATCAGTCAGTGGTCTCACAAGTGGATGTGAGTATAATGATCTGCAAAAACGAACTGCTACATTGAGTATGATCCAAGAAAGCTATCCCGATCAATCATGGATACATGCCTATACAGATGGATCAGCAACAAATGCTGTTAGGAATGGAGGTGCCGGTATCTTTATCTCATATCCTGACAACCACTATGAGACTAGGCACATTCCCACTGGTAAATTCTGTTCCAACTATACAGCTGAGGTTCAAGCTCTAGAGCAAGCTGCAAATATGATTTATAACACCAACTCTGACTGCCACCAGGTAGTCATCCTCACAGATGCAATGTCTGTCCTGCAAGCTCTCAAGGGTGGTAAACTCCCGCATCTGAGAAATGAACTAAACAAGGTAGCTGCCAAAAAGAGAACCATACTTCAGTGGGTACCATCTCATTGTGGTGTACCCGGAAATGAAAAGGCAGATAAACTTGCAAAAAAGGGAGGAGAATGTGAACAAGAAGATAATGAAGTCACATACTTTGAGAAAAAGAGAGCTATCCAGACTATCAGAAGAGAACAGAACCAACCCAAAGACGACTATCACACTCTCGACCGGCAGGGACAGATAACTATTTTTCGACTCAGGACAGGGCATAACAAACTGAATAAACACATGCACAAGCTACGATTGTCTGCTTCACCACTGTGCACATGTGGATTAAACGAACAAACTGCTGAGCATGTTCTACAGGACTGTCCTCTGTATGACCAGTTAAGAAAGATATACTGGCCGAATGACTCAACTTGAACTGAGAAATGGAAATATAATCTAGCAAAATCGGAGACACAGATCAGACTGCATCGCAACGTCAAATTAGCAACTCCCAGGAGCTAGAGAGACATCAGACTAGTATTCCAGAATTAAAAGTGACAGATCAAAGTATTTGGGCGTCTTTATAACCTAAAAGAGAACCCGCAATTTTAAATACCAAGAATGGAAACTTAAGGAATCAGAGCACCCATCATAAGAGGAATAATAAAATTTCCCCGACCAAGTGTTCGAAGCATCTAATCAAAGTTGATGTGTCCATTCTACTGTGCCAGGAGATTTTATATCCCATTTGAGGTAAGTTGTGAACATATAGTTTAAAATGTGAATTGTGACATGTCTGTACTTGCTAAGAGTTATACCAGTCATAAGAGGCAGGCAACCTCAACATATGAAAATAGTATGTTCATAAACCACTACAGCAAGCACTGGTGTTTGCTTTATGCTAGTTCGCTCGGGAAAGTGAAAGCAGAAGCGACCCCAGACTCCGAATGGTGCAGTGAGATGATTACCTCACAGGTGCCTGGGGTGTATAGTATCATTTTGTGAGATATTTGTACTGTTAGAATGTTAGTTCAGGCAAGCCATTGCAATCACGCTGTCTAGACACATTTTCCCCATTTAAGTGACCAGAAGAATAATGGTGATTTCTAATCATATTCCCTGAGTTATACTGTGTATAGACAGGGAGAATAATTATTCAGAGAGGCTAACTTTGGTGGGTGGACAGTGAGACAATGCACCTGTTAATCTTCAGCCAAAAATGTACTTAGCAGAGGCATTTGCTCTTGTATGTTTCCTAAAGTTCGTGGTTAAGCTACAAGACGGTTCTTAGACCAGACCAGTCTGAAGTAAGAATCTTCGCCACTATCTTGTGATACAAGAAAACTGGGTTAGCCACCAACTACCTACATTGGACACATTGTGAAGACACCCACCTTGACATTAGGAGTGAAGTTCATCTAGACACCTCTAGAGAAGAGTCCTCATCCCAAAAGACCTGACAACGACACATTGCAGTACTCAGCCAGTTAAGCTTTTTTGTAACAGGCACAAGCAGCAGACAGTAATAATCAACAGTCCTCAATTAAGTCTCAGTGAAACCAAAATTTTAAACAACCTCTATTTTTACTTTCATCCATATTTATTTAAATTTGTTAAAGACTAATTGATTATTAAATTTGTTGTATGTTATTTTACAAATTCATAGTTGACTCAGTTCTTATAGATAAGAGAGCGCATGTTTGATCGAGAATCTTTAATATATACTCGTATATACATATAGTAACCTCTACACCTCACGGTAGAAGGGGAACGACTAAGTAAGTAAGTAATATACATGTAGTAAAATCTGCGAGAATAATCGCTCATTTTACTAAGATTTTAGTCATAAAATGATAATAAATAAACCCGCCCTATTGTGTCTGACGGTGATCCTCTCACACGCCAGCATAGCGCTGAATTTTGTGCAGTGCTAAAGCCTATAGAACGATCCCACGGTAAAAATCTAACACGCGTTTTAGTTTCGGTTTCGAAAACGTACTACCAATATTTAACATTTTGCCAGATCTGCTGCATACATTCTGCAGCCTAGCCTTATAATTAACGATTTTGCGGAAGTGTGCCGCAAAATAACTATCTGAATTAACGTAAAATTTTGACTTTAACGCTGGTAATCAGTAGCAATCCTTACATTTTTTGGTAGTGTTACACGATACAATACAAATAATTAACGCAAAATGCTACCATCGCCTTGCCAAAACTCGCTTCGTTCTGTCCGCGAGACAACTAGTATATACACGCTGTGGGCAAAGCCAACTGATATACACACACAGACAGTTTAAATTCTCGACGCGTAGTGTAGTTGTGACGTCACAAAAACAAGTTGGTTTATTTGAAAAATTAAAAAGTGAGACAGAAGGAGGGGGAAAAGATGGTAGACTTATGTAAAAAGTTATAATTAACGACTGTCAATGATAAAACTGAAAATCTAAACGCACATGAATATAGTCATACAAATTATATATTCGTGTAGCTTAGGGTATTCTGAGCACAAATATGTTTTAATATTAATGGTAGTCAAATTATTAGCCAAGTTATTGAAGAAATACTATTTGACTGGAAACACATAGACGAACAGACTGTTGTCCTTGCTCGTTAACTGTAACGTTATTGGGAACGATAGTTGAAAGGAGGCATAGGAGTAATTCAAATCCGATTGGAGGGTATAGGAGGGTAGACAGAGAGTATTGGTTGGGCAGAGAAGATAAAATCTATATTTAGAAAAATCACTCCTAGAAGTGTGAAGTAGTGTTTTTCTTTTTAAATTTTTGAAAATTGAAATGCTAGACCCTCGCTGTGATTGGGCCGGTCTAGGCATATTGGCAAAAAGCGTTTACAGCTCAGCGCCAGTTGAAAAGAAATATGTTAGAAGCAAGCTGCGTTGTCCTCAGCAGCACCAAGTGTGTTATTAACCATTGGCAGTCTGAACAGAAGGCAAAGCTGAATTTAAACTACTATTTATGCTAAAGCCAGTCAACGTACGTTTGTGATATTTCTTTGAATTGTGGTAAGGAAGGAATTTATTAATTTTGTTATTACAATAAAATTGGTGTCTGCGATACTGCTCGATTGGGAAGGTTTTCGACTAAGTACAGAGTCCCCAGCAGAGTTAGGCAGGACCTGTGGGGTGTGTTCAAGCAGTAACAGCAGTAACAATTAATGTGTATTGCATAACTGAAAATGATTTCCACAGTTGCCAGTGGGAAAGCTAACCCACGTTATCTTATGGGAGATCATCATCTTGCAGTGTCAGAGGCGTTGTAGCCCTTAAGGAACAAAATAGGGGCACTGGTAATGAATTGTCATCTCAGAGTGGTATGGGGTGGTCAGAGAGATCTGACCCTTTTTCTTTATGTCAATTATTACATGTTAAAGGGAATATAGATGTGTTTTTAAGAATCATAACGTTGTTTCAGAGGTTTTGTTCTGGTACAGTGTGGGTACCAGAACCCTGGTGGCGTTGTTGCAGTGTACTAAAGTAACCTATTGTTTGGACCCTTGTCAGCGTGGTCATACCAGAGAGCCTGTGAAAATGACAGCAACCTCTATTATCTAGATAAGTGGCATACATGTCGGCACTCAGTTTATCCACTATAATACTATATTTCTGTATAGAAGTAACATAAAATAAATTGTTGGCAAGAGACTTTCAAGATAATTTTAAAAGAGAGAGAGGGAATGATGACAGTACCCCACCCATACTATTAATTACCAGTGTCATCACTTAGTGAACATAGATACACATATTTTGATTGTCTTATTATTAATTGAATGGACAGAAGATCCATGGTAGTATTTAAATTGTTGTAAATACATTCATAATATCAATTTTGGTTGTTGGACCTGATGCAGAAAATTCTGATCAGGCCAAATAAATTGTAAATAACCATTTTACCAAACTTTTAACACAGACTTCTATAAGATATATTTCATAGAGTGTCAGTGTGTTTGTGGTTGTAGTCTTGACTCAGTCATATATATATATATATATATATATATATATATATATATATATATATATATATATATATATATATATATATATATATATGTGTGTGTGTGTGTGTTAGTAAATACATGTGTTTGTAGTACTTGTACTTACAATACATCATACACTCATAACCCTAGACATACGGACGTAGCTAACATACAGATTAGTCAAGAATAAGTCTGATTGAGGTCGTAAGGTGGTAGCAGAAAGGTGTCCTGATAAATCAACCCAACATTTAGTATAATCAGGGACCTTCACAGCTGACCTCATTCAGTACAATAGGAATAACATCTTATAACATCAAATCCACCAAAATACATATAGTTACAGCCATAGAGCCAAAAATGCTTATAAAAGGAATTTCGCTGGATTAAACCAGCTGGGGGCTCGAACAAGCCAAACCATTGCTTAAAACTTCACAAAAGGTGCCAGATATGTTAATAGTGCTCTGCCCTATGCAGCATTGTTCTTGACTTCTGAATTATCTTGTGAATATTCCCTTGAGATAGAAGCGTCATTATCCTTCTATCTACAACTCTGCCAAGAGTAATCTTGTGCGACGGTAGACACCTTTGACGGCCCATTTTAGATACTCTTGATTTTTGGCCACTGGTGGACCACTACTGCGGAGCAAAGGGGAGGCAAATCCCATGACAGTGTGATAGTTTTAAGAAGGACCGTTTAGAACGACTATTTCATCAGTATAGGCCATTGAGTAGTTGCCGGTAGTTTCCGAGGAAGCAACGAAATAATTGGTCTACTGTTTCTTTAGGCATGTCGTAAGGAGCGATTAATATGAAGTTGTGCATGGCGCTGGAAGCTTCATCGTGTAAAACAACTTTCTACTGACACACTGCTGCAAGAGTACATGAATACTTTGGTACAAGGTGACCAGCTGCAGGTGTGGCCTAATGCTCCTCACAAATTTAAAATGGACATTATTAAAATACAATTTTTTTATAGTGTAAAAGCACGTCATAAGACGGGAATTAAATTCAAAAGCACCAATACCTAACGGCAGTTTTACTTATTCAAAAGTATTTTTAAAAACCCACTGTGCATCACCACAGTACACGAACTACGTAGCAGCAGCGAGGACCCCAGTGTGTGTATACGGGATCACACATTCTATAAATATTTTTGTGCACACCGTCATTTGCGCACTTTTCTTTGTCGAATGTTACTATTTTCGGGAGATTACATATAAGGGAAACAATACAATTAATGTCTAACTTTCAACCAAAGTTGCCTTAGCGTCAGTGACAGAAAAAGCTGGGATTTTATATATATATATATATATATATATATATATATATATATATATATATATATATATATATATATATATATATATATATATATATATATATAAATGATTTCTCTCCACACGGTCTTTTATATTTAGACATGCGCCCTAATATAACCGACAGACAATGTGTTATTCCAGCCATCAAAGATGTAGGAAGTCGAGGGATAGGCTACCACCGCCAGAGAGCACGGCGTTCAGTAATAATATTGTAAATAATAAACGCAAATGGGTTTGTCGGAGAAACCAGTGAGAAATAAAGTAGAAAACTAGGCAACAGAAAAGAAACATACGTGATAGGCTTACCAAGAAATCGAACCTAGGACCATCCGAACGGTGCCATCGCATCAAGGGTCGGGTTTAGTAACTGCAGGGCCCGATTTGGACAATTCTGGGGGGCTGAACTTAAGATTATAGTTTTGTTGTCATACATTTTATGTCAAAATACAGCTAATGAATATACATATTGTTTTGATTTTTAACGCAGTGTAATAGCATATTCATGATTTCTAGCATGAAATTAGTTTTGTTTTATTTTCAAAGCTGGAACTGGGAACCTTGGTGAGCGCGGGGCCCCATTGGGTTAAATAGATTAAATCTGTCAAATGCTGGCCCTGATCACCTCGCTGAGGGTGTGAATTCTGACTACCCTCACTGCCAACCCAACACCACAAAAATAGTGTGCTTCGTGGACAGTGGTAATTTTCACGACCACTTCACACAGTTATTGGACTAGTGAACGACCCATACTAATGATAGACGCAGTCACTTCTGTAACTATCCTATTCATCAGTATAGGCCACATAACATAAGAGAAAGATCGTAAAACTGCGTCTGGTTTATCATAGAAGAATAAGAAGCAATTATAATGATCTATCTTGCTGTAACTACTACTGTAACTTGCTGTAATCTTTGAGTGTGCTATCTGCAAGCACTTGACATATCTCGCAGTAATAGCTTCATGCTCATATCAGATGGCTATTTGTGTTCACTATCTGTCCCGTTGTTTATTTGCTTTTTATTGAGGTGATATCTGGAAGTCGGGCGGCTGATCTTGGCCCAGCTTTTGTCTCGTGTGAAGGAATAGGTAGTCCTGTAGCAGTTATTGCCACAGAGAGGTAGAGTGTTAGAGTTCACTATACTAGGTTCAGTTGTATGAGGCTGGGTGACCAGTTCCCTTCCTCGCTGCCTTTGCCTTCCTTTCTCAGGAGCAGAATCAGGTACCCATTCACAGCTAAGGAGCCCGATAACTTTGACTCCGTAAGGCCAGCGCCCTAACGGTTTAGCCAATCCGGCCGCTCTGTGGCACTTTTCAACTGTCAAATAATTACAGCGCGTGACCTTCTTCGTGTGTGGCAACATACACATACAGAAATAAAGGCTTCCTTACCAGCAACACTTTATTTCCGGACATAGGCTCAGCACTTGGGCCTTCCAAGTTCTCGACAAGACATCACTGGTAGGACATCTACTATGTCAGCTTAATCGCACTTTTTCAAAGCTCCGAGGTGTCTGCGTTTGGTATAAATACTTTACAGACTGTTCTGGACTTTCAGCGGGTTTCTGTTCCGATGATCCGGTCGTAAGTCGATATGGTCGTAAGTCGGAAATCACTGTTTACTGTATGAACGATAAGGTCATATTAACATTTAACATGCCTGAATGCTAAAATATGTAGGTCAGCTTTGTTATATTTTTAAAACTCCTTTTCTATAATAAATAATGCTATGTGAAAATCTTAACATAAAATGTATGTAATGTACATTACTGTGCTATAATAAAGCATGAGTGATCAGTGATGGAATGGCAGTCGTAAGTACAGCGGTCGTAAGTAACATGCGTCGTTAAGTCAAGGACAGTCTGTATTACCAAAATAAAACTCAAGAATATGGAAGTTTAAACTTCCCTTCAATGTCCTTTATCATCAAGGGTAGTCAACAGGCCCAGACTGAACTTTGTAACTTGTTGTGTATAAGTTATTCGGGGTAATGGAGCTCAACATAGTGCACGAAGTTGACAGTTATGCTAGTATAGTCGTGGTGACAAATATGATACATTTATTTTTATTCATGCATTAATTTCATGCACTAAGGAATGATACAAAGCTGTCATAATGTTTCAGCGAGAGAGAGAGAGAGAGAGAGAGAGAGAGAGAGAGAGAGAGAGAGAGAGAGAGAGAGAGAGTACTTAAATTTCAGAATGCAGCACCTCCGCCCGACTCTAACAGTACCAGCTCTCTGTAAGAATAAGTGAGTGGAAATCCCTGTACCACTTCGTCATGAAGTCTAGAACGTTGGCCATTTTTACTGGAATTTCACAAGCCATCAGAAATGTTTGGTTTTTCTTCTTTTTTTTAAAAAAACAATTTATTGTTTTGGACGCTTACAGATTGAAAGTTGATTTCTGCACTCGTGGTTCATAAAAAGTTATTAAGATATGATAAGTGGTTGATGCATTTATAATGGTTGTTAAAACATGACTTTTTTAAATTTTATTTCAGGATCGTGGAGGTGAAAAGTTTAGACTCAACACGCAATTTCTTTTAGAGCACAACTGTGCTACACTCAAGCACTCAATACATTGGACTATGTGTTGATCACTGCACATTTGGCTTAACCTTGTCACGTTCTAAGACAGGAATTTCCGCTGGTATTTTGTGCCAGGATCGTGAGGCAACAGTTATTTTAATATGTTTGTTCATTATTGAGCTTTGATCTTGCTTTTGGTATAAGATTATACAATTTTAACACTGCGTTTTTGAGAGCTGATCAAGTAACTGTTATTTATAAATTAAATGACTTAGTATTCTAACAGAAGTTAATCGGAGAACCTTTGACCAGGTTCAGATGTACGCATTCAGTTTGTGACCGGATTAGATACAATTGTGATTGATAAGAAAGATAAAGATCTTGGCTTGGCTTTCTGTGCAGAGAATGACTATAAATGTTCTGCGGCCAGGGTAACTAGACGAAGTGTCAGAAATTTATGAAATAATAAACAATACGACTCAAATCGTGTTCAGTCCCAGGCATTGTTTGATTTTTTCCCTCCAGGTCTCGTCGTCGCAGCATCTACTCACAACGGCACAATCAGTACAGATAGATTCCATGAGATTTCTGAAAGATCCAGAAACCAGAGAATTCATTAATTTCCCAGTTTCGCACAGAAAGAAACAGAAAACCCGTGTCTCAGCTAATGAGATTGTTTTATGTTGACTAGACCTTGATAGAAGAGTACATTAAGTAAAGTTGGTTAATGTTTGTTTTATTTAAAGTATTATACGAGATAACCAAAGACGTATTGTTGCAAATCTAGTCAGTCATTGTCTAAAAAGTTTCAATAGTGTGCTTACTTGGACACAGTACACTGTACATTGTACAAGGGACTTTTCCCCCCTTTGATATTTGAGTCCTTAAACAGTATTACCATTGCTCTGTGAAAGCAGAACAATTATAATTCATTACCATCTTAAGTCTTATCTGAGGCTGGCTTCTGTTGCATCCAGAATATTTGTGAGTCTGAAGTGAATTCAACGTTGCTTTAAGTTCGTGCTTTCAAGCTTTCCAAGATGACCACAGTTTCAGAAGATCCCGTCAAAGTGATTACTGACATGGATAACACCACGACGAATTTCAAAGCTCAAACCACACCTCCATATAGACACAGCCGTCATGCTTCTCGCCCCTTGGTGTATGTGACGCGTCGCATCCCACAGAAGGGAGTGGACATCCTCCTCAACGCTTGTGACATGAAACAGTGGGACTCCGAACAGGCGGTTCCCAGAGGAGAGTTGCTGTACAGCGTGGTAGGCGTGGAGGGAATTCTGTGCATGCAGAGCGACAACATCGATGCCGATGTTCTGGACGCTGCTGGTAAGTTATTGTTGTTTGATTTTATTTCAAATTGCTGTCGTTACTTTTTTAGTGGTAATTGTGACAATCACAGTGACGATTCTTGGGGTTCTGCTTCTTCTTATTCACATTAGCCCATAACGATAATAGGATTACCACTGCTCTTTACTTTCTTGCAGGAGTTCAACAAAAACAACTTCGTTTGCATTGGCGGTTTATGTACAAGTTTGTATTATAAATAATGAGGTTGCTACCTCATTTACGGCCCTTCTCAGTCAGGTTATATTTTTTCTTGGTATGTTCCAGCTGCAGTGGCGTAGTAAAGGGCTTGCGAGAGGGGAATGGGGACAGTCCGCTCTGGGTGACAGCCAGGAAGGGGTGCCATCGGACACTTCTATGACACTATTATGATAGTATTTACTGTTAAAAATATACTTGCAAGTGTGTTTCTTTATGGCGGGTGGGTGCCAACGAAAGGATCCGCCCCAGGTTCCAAATACTTTAGGGACGCCCCTGTCTAGCTGACCTGTTCTTTGCTGTCACAGATTTACCCAAGTATCCATACGAAGTGCTTGGCATCTTAATCAGTACTCTTCAACTCCTAGTTAAGCATAACCTTCAATCAGCTCATACTATACCCTCTAGTCCTGTGCCACCCGGTCAGGTTCTTTCCATGTCTTCTGTATACTGTTTAAGTATGTCTGTTGTGCCGTCTTCCTTTATTTCTTATATAATGGGGGTTCCAAACAAGGACTGCCTTGAGGTGGTATCAGCTGATTTCCCTAATGTTTGACATATCCAGCTCCAACATCTTTTACCCACATCTTATTCCATTGGTATTTCTATGTGTTTTTATCTAAGTTCAGTCTTAGTGATTTTGTCATATCATTTGTATCTTTCTATTCTGCACAAGCACTCATTTATGAAAGTCTACAACTTCTTAAATGTCGTTTTTGTTGCTGTCCATATTTCACAGCATCAGAACAGTAAAATTTGAAGTTTTTTGTTTGTTTGTTAAATAAAACGTGATTTTTTAAATGTCCATATATCTCCTAGTGCAGTAAAAGCTGCGTACGCCTTTTGTATTCTTATTTAGATACCACTGTAGAGAAAAGCCAACAGATTCATATAGCTCGTGGAATATATTAAATTATGTGTGCGTTAAAATCAGACTGAGATTCAAAGATGTGTGCAAGAGAGACATGAGGGCACTGGACATAGATCCAGCAACCTGGGAAGATGAAGCTGCCGATCGCGCCAAGTGGCGATGATCTACAGCGCCACCTCATATTGGGCAAAAAGAAGCTCTCATAGCAAGCAGAAGAGAGGAGAAAACGTCGAAAGGAAAATATGCAGCTGAGGGCCGTCACATGAGAGGCGCATTCCCATAGTTATGACTGAAATGGCTATTATTATTATATAAAGTTGGGCCATTAGCTTTCAAAACTGTTTATGAGAATAATAATGCGTTTAAAGTTAATACTGTGGGAATTAATGCACATATAGAACCGGCTGTAATCTGCTCATTGATTTTACTCTAATTTCACACACACACGCACACAATATGTATGTACAATAAACCACATTAATCTGTCCATATCTGTTGCATCTGAAATCTTCATGTAACTTTCTGAAATAACAAGACATTTCACATTTTCATCTGGCTATAATTAATATGAGCGTCCGATTGGCAAAGATGCTGGGTTCGAAACACGGCGGCGTCACGCCCCAGTCTACCCAGCTTTAAATGGGTACCTGACTCTGCTCTTGAGGTAAGGAAGGAAAAATCTGCGTAAACTGGTCACCGCAGCTAGATGCTTGTCCTAGTATAGTGAAGTCTCTAGCGCTAGACTTAGTAAGTATCGCCAGCGGGTGGGCTTGAACATCAATCTAAAGAAATCAGAGGTCATGACGCTCAATGTGAGCAACCCTGAGCCCATGTCAGTAAGGAGTCGGCAACTGGAGCGGACAGACACCTTCACATACCTAGGATGCATAGTAACACCAGACGGCGGGGCAAGCGGGGACATCAGCAACAGAGTGAACAAAGCAAGAACGGCCTTTTTTTTAGTCTGGACAACATCTGGGGGTCCTCTCAGTACAGCACGAGGACAAAATTAGGATTATATCGGATCTGTGTGCTTTCTGTGGTGCGGGGTGCTGGAGAGTTACAGAGAAGGAGATGTCGAGGGTGTCATCTTTTCACACAGCATGCCTAGAAAAAATTCACGGAATCTTTTGGCCGAATACCATCACCAACCAAGATCTGCTTACTCGGAGCAAGCAAGAGGACATGGACACCATCATAGCTGGCAGACGCTGGGGCTGGGTTGGCCATGTCCTCAGAAGAGACCCCGATGCCATCACGGGAACAGCTATGCTATGGACCCCTGAGGGAAAACGAAAGAGAGGCCGATGTGGTGAAATTACAGTGATGCAACGTTAAAATTCCTCCATTTATAAAGAAAATAGGTAAAATAACATGTAGGGATAAAAATATAGGTAAGATACGCTGCGGCTTCTTCACCTACGCCAGCGTTTTCTAGCGCCATTGAAAACTAACTAGTTGGAACATGCAGACTAAACGACCTATCCTTTTAGACGGGGTGGAAACGGAGATAAAAGAAAAAAATGTGACGGTCTGAACACGTGTTTGAATCTAAAAGTCTAGAAAACGCAATTTGTAGTTTTAAAGAAAAAATTACGCCACTAGTTGACACAATGTAAGGAAAGGGACAAAAAACGACCTTAGCTCTTGTCAGAAACAGACATATCTTGGACGTTCTACGGTAATTAGTCGTTTTATTTGAATATAGCGGCAAACGCCGTGAACTAGGGCACAAAAACAAATTTCAAAACGAACCTTGAAAAAAGTAGGTTTTTCTTAATAATAAGTTTAGGAGAATAAAAAATAGCTAGTTTGATAGCCCATCTTTCCCTGATAAATAATATACTTTTAATTATACAGACGGACAGATAACACGGAAGATATTGACGAAAGACTGTATTGTTCAATACAGACTAGCAGACAGTTATTTGTGCATACTTCTCACAAATATCACTTTTGACGTGACCTTGAGCCTAACGCAGTAAACCAAACTGCATATGGACAAGGGGCAAAAAAAGGAGGGTAGAAGCTAAAAATAACTTTGTCTCGAAATCGTATAAGTAAGTGGGGAAAAATTGTGTAGTTTTTTTTTTTTTTTTTTTTTGTAGTTTCGTCTAAAACCAAGTGTAATTTTGGGAAAAACCAACTTGGGACGGACAGACCGACATTCAAATATTACACACTAGACTGAAACTGGACCTAAATTTGACATTGTAGTTTGAATATTTGAATGGTAGTGGGGAAGTCCGCTGATTGGACAGAAGCTTTCATATTGTAGAAAAACAGTAGAGGCAATTGCCATTTTGTAGAAGACTGTCCAGATGCACAGTTCGTTAATGCTAGAAGAGTGATTTCCAGGAGATATTATATATATTATCAGTGGGACGCCATAATCTAGCCAGCAGCTGAGCTGAGTTTTGCTAGTACAACGTAACTGTGTTTTCAATTTTGAATTGTGGTAAGGAGAAAAATTCATTTAACCCTTTTATTTAACATTTAATATTTTGAGTGATTGATACTGCCATGTCATGAAAAATGATTACGACAAGTGAGTGCTTATTCTAGGTCCCCAGCGACAGACCAGGGCCTAGAGGCAAACAAATAATATAGGAAAACATATCCAAGACTATAGAAGACAGATCTATATTTGGGATCGGTGGGAACATATCACCCACCTTATTGGATGGAAAAGGAGACATGAACATATTTCGGAATCAATGCAGTCATGGGAAACTAGTGCCATTTGATACCGCCTGGGTGAGATGTGCTTAGTCGGTCAGAGAGATCTGACCCGATCTTTGTAATTGTTTTTTTTTTTTTTTTGCTTTGTTGTGTGTAAAATTGGTGCAGTAGGCAGTGTGTTGACACATGGCACAAATTTTGGTTTCAGAGTTTCTGGTCTGGCACTGTGCTAGTACCAGATGCTTGAAGAGGTCCAAGAGTGGATGCCTAAGAAGCCTATCATTTTACTCCAGCACTTGTGAGGAGTGGGCCACTTGAATTCTTTACTGCATCGTCACAGGCCAGAGAAGTTGAATACCTGGCCTGTTGTGGATTCATCAAACTTTTCCACCTTAAAATAACTAAATAAAATCCTGGTGTACAAAAACTATACCTCAGTGCAATATTTCAAAAACAATGACTCGTGTAAACAGAGATCGGGTATGATGACACCACCCCGACTAGACATCCAGTGCTAGTTTTCCAAAGACACTGTAGTTAGTGTTAATATTAACCAATGTAACCATATATCTATGTACAAAAATTTCATTTTGATTATGTACATATATATGCACTTTTATTGATAAATACATATTGTTTCATACGTCCTGACCAGAAGAAAATTTGGTTCAGGACTAAATAAATTCAAAAAAATTAGTGTTAGTTGATTTGATCATAGAGCTTATTATTATTATTAGAATTAGTGTTTATATGTGTGTGTCAGTGTATTTAATTACCTACACATCACATTTCATTACCCTAGACATTAAACGTAGCTAACATACATAATAGCAGAATAAGTCTGTTTGAGGTCATAAGTGGTAGCAGAAAGGCATTCTGTAACTCACATAAACTTTTATCTTCAGGAGCCTTCACAGCTGACCTCATCCAGTACACTAGGTAATACAGCAACCACACAATAACATCAAAAACCACTACAAATATTGGGTAGCTCTCGTCCGGGATTTAGGTTTACCAAAGATATTAGGGTCTCCTGGTCCGGGAATTAAACTATTGGGGGCATAAGTTGTATAAATTTAACAGTGTCCCTAAAAATAAAAGTGGAAAATAAAAGTTGATGAATCTTCACAGCCAGTGGTAATTAATTAATTAATATATTACCTTAGTAATTAGATTTTGTAATTTACCTTAGTCATTGTTAAATTGTGTGATATAGTATGGCAGATCTAGCCAAATTCAGATCGGCTGTTGTGCTGACGGCAAAGGAAATGAACATGGATGGTCAGGTTTTAATCCAGTATGTAACTTCAGAATGTGACAAGTATATTGAAAGGGAAGATAGGAGGTTAGCTGAAGAGAAGAGGTTACAAATTGAGGCTGACAAAGAACTTAAGAGGCTGCAGATTGAGGCTGACAAAGAGGCTAAGGCATTGGAGGCAGATAGGGAGATTAAAAGGCTCCAATTAGAAGAAAAAAGGCTGAAAGGGAGGCAGAAGATAGGAGATTGCAAAGGGAGCACGAGTTACGACTAAGGGAGTTGGAATTACAAGGCCATGCTCCGGAAAATGGTGCCAGCACCTTTCCCTCAGATGCCACGCCTAGTCAGGGAGCCTCAACCTCAGCTATGGGGTTTCATTTAGACCATTTTGCTGAGAAAGACGATGACATAGAGGGGTACTGTGGTAAGTTGGGATTATATAATATAGTTATAGGGGACTTAGTGTACTGACTGAGATCAGCTGTGAAGGTATCTGTATCTAATAAATGTGGTGTGTTACAGATGACCTTACTTGCTACCACATTTAGACCTCAATCAGACTTATTCTTGAATTTTGTGATGACTACGTTCAATGTCTAGGGTTATGATAGTGATGTAGTGTAATTCACAACAACCAACAGACAGATAAACATCTAAGTTAAGATCCTCAACAAATTGACAACAATATGACAGTCACAAACAACTAACACTCTAAAGATTATCTTATTAAGTCAAGGGTTAAATTTTAACAAATGTATTGAATTTTTTTTTCAATAAATAGATATCCTGATCCTACTACACAGTGAATCAGGAATCACAATCAAATGTAAACACAATGTTTATGTACAAAATTTTATACAAAGGATCTTTGTCCCGTCATATAATATTATTATAATATGAGTGTAATGTTGTGAGGTAGTATTATGAGGCAATACTGGCTGTTTGAGCTAGGTTGTTGGTTGTCATCATGACTTCATGTGTTTGTTACTGGTGGAAATAATATTAAAGGATTCACAGATTCTTTTACTTTTTAAAACAATTACTGTCCCTCTTGGACTATTTAGGTAAGTTCAATTGAGGTGGGTTATACAAGGGTGAGCTGCTCGTGCTGAAACATTCTTAGCTCATATAGCGGCTGCATGAAAACTGTATCCTCTGCTCGCTTGCTTCTTAGTTTGCTAGAAAAACCCACAATGGCTGATATCTTAGGCAAGGAGTCTGCTGCCAGAGTTCTGGATCAAGCAAGGCTCAGACCATGTGCTGCTATATTAACATCAGTACCACGGTCCCTGAAATAAGAAGGTTGTGCCTTCTTCTTCATAACTAATATATAATATATTTCCACACTGACGTACAAGACAGTACAAACATAAAGTTCAGAGCTGTAGGCCAACTGCTAGCTTTTCATGTGACAATATACACCAGTATTCCTCTCCCTAATGGTTACAACGCCTCTGCAATTCCAGTGTTAATCCCTTCTATACAATAGGATAGGTGTCATATTACATATGGCAATCCAATATATCTATCTGTATAGGCAGTTATACTCCTCTCTGACAATCTTTACAAGGTGGAGCAATATCTAGGCTTTGCCTCATGTTTGCTACTGAACCACACACATACAGACATAATTTATCATTTCACATTCAATTTTCATATAAAATATATTAAATATGTCTAGCTTACCACAATTCAAGGAAATATTAAACGAGTAACGTTGACTGGCGATGAATTCTGGCACAATTATGATCTGCCTTTGTCCAGGCTTTTCCTTTATTAGAAAATTCTTAGCCTGCTCTCAACGCACTTGATTTTCACATAATTTATTTTCAAAAATGGCAGTGAACTGACGCTTCTATTTGACCATATCTAACGTTCTAACCAATCAGGCCATGTTTACATAAGCTTTTGAAAAAACTATCCATCCTATAAGTTGCCATTAACAACAATATTTGTATTTGCAGTTAGACCATTAAGGTTTCGCCTTACATTTTACTACAGCCAATCAAATCGTATCTAACTTGTCGGCTTCATTTCCCCCAAAGCAATGTTTTCCAAACATGCCATAAAAAAATAAGCAGATATGATCTTGGGCTGTCAGTCAACCCCACTATAGTATTTTGGCTATAATTTGTTAATTAATAGACTATTTGCGTAACACATAACATATTCTTTGTCAGCAAGTCCTAAGGTACAAGAATATATAAGTTTAATGGGGCTAAGTGGCTTCGTTCAAAATATGTATTTTTCTATGATAGTCAGGTATTTGCTGTTACCACCTGTTCACTTCCATACTATGGGATGTCTTCTGTACTGTCAGACTAATGTCAGGAGCTTAGACATAAAACAGTAGAATGTCAGGTTTCCCAATAAGACTTTAAACCTGTTTTCAAAACCTAACCTCGTATCGTTAGTGTTTTTTTATCACTGTTTATTTGAAAAAATCAGGCCTTCACGCATTTCGCGTGTGATTGGCGTTCACTTTTTAATCGCGAGACGACGTAGTATTATTGCTTCGCTCCGTCTATCCTTTCTCGTCTCTGCTTAGCCCGTCTGTCTTTTTAGGTCAACTTTGTGTGTATAATTTCATTAATGTAGTATTTGTATCTAGGTCATTATGCAGTGTGCCTATCAAGGTCGTCTAAGAAATACAGTACCAGTTTTATTTTTAGAAACGACTGTGATTCGCGTGTAGTTTATGCAAAGTAGAAAAAGGGGGTCTCTGTTTCAGCCATTATGGCGTTCTACAACGCAGGCGTACGCTATTGGGAAAGCACTGGTCTTTCACCATTCTTCTTTCTTTCTATTGTATTATTTCGTTCGGCTTTACATTTATGTTATAATTTATATATGGGTATAAGAATTTTTCACCACAAATTCTCCCCCTTAAAACAGACATCATATGTCAGTCCCTAATTCAATATACACATAGATAAATTTCTATCTATGCCTGGTGATTACCTTGATTCTCCAAGTTCTTGGGGTCAGGGGTCATGTTTCCCTGATGGACTGTGAGTGGTTTATGGCGGACTCTGGGGAGACAACGGAAAAGAAGAGCCATTGTTCCCACAAGGATGTCACTGCATGAGACTGATGCCAAACTGTGCATGTGACTGATGCCAAACTCACAGGTCTCTTGGGATTCCCCAAGAATTCTAATTCTTTACATCCAACGCAACATTTGGTTGGTCGGGCTGTCAAATTCGCTTCTTTAAGTCGATCAAACAACATGTTCAGAGAGTCAATGTGTTCCTCAAATGTTTCTGTCGCTATAAGGATATCATCCATGAAGTTTGTTATACATGGATTATTCAGAGGATCCAACAATTTTCTCATCATTCTAGAGAAGACACTGGCGCATTTTTCAATCAAAATGGCAATCTGTTAAATTCATAGTGTCCCTCTGAGGTACTAAAAGCTAGATAAGGTCTAACCTCAGGTTTTACTGGAATCTGATAGTAGCCTTTGCTCAGATCCACCTTTGAGAAATATTTAGCTTTATTCAGCCTGGCAAACAGCTGATTTGTATCCGGCAATGAATCCACCTGACCTTCTGTGATAGCATTCAGTCTCCTGTAATCTATACAGAGTCTATGTTCTCCAGAGGGTTTTCTCAAGAGCACCACACTGGAACTATACGAAGATTCACTGTGTGAAATAATTCCTTCCTTTAACAAATAGGCTATCTCTTCCTTCAAAGCTTTCTCCTTAGCGAAAGGAATCAAATAGGCTTTCATACATACAAGTGTTGGGTCTATAAGTTTCATATCATATTCCAATAAGTTTGTATGCCCCGGACGGTCCGTTAACACCTCTGTATGATCATCTAGAACCTGTTGTACTCTCTCCTTCTGATCTTTCGTTAAGTGTGTACTGATTTTCACCTGTGCCGCTGTCTCACAAGGGTGTAATTGATATTCAAATGATGAAAGTGGTTCTTTTTTCATCTCCATTGCAATAGACAAGGTCAGCAAATGTATCTCTTCCTGATTTTCTCTTTCCAAATATTTCTTCAGGAGATTCACATGATAGATTTTTTTCTTTCCCCTTCTTACCTATCTTATAATTTGTTCTAGACACCTTCTCTAGAACTGTATATGGACCTTGCCATCCAATTTGCAACTTATTCTGGCTACCGGGTAGAAGAAGCAGTACCTTCTCTCCCACAGCCAAATCTCTGTCTTTAGCTTTCTTGTTGTAATAGGCAGCATGCTTTTTCCTGGCTTGTCTCAAATTTTCATTGGCAAGTTTCCAGCCAGTTTTTAAACGAGTGGTCAGCTCATTCACATATTGGTATGATGATGTAATATTTTCCTCTGCCTTTTCATCAGTCCACGTTCTTAACAGTTACATATGGACTTTTAAATTCACAAACTTATTTTTCCTGGCACATGTCAGGTCCTTTGCACTTGAAGACTGTTGTGATGACTTTTCTTCCCAGAATCATCATGCACAAAACGACCGCTACCAATTTTTTTCTTGGGGCTTTCTCCCCACTTAGAATTCTTGATGAGAGATTTCCTCTCTACATCTTCTTCCTCCAGTTTACATAAGTCCGATTGAGGGATTTTCGGCTTATCCTGGGGTAAGACATCTTTTTGCACTCTCTGCATAGTGGCCATTGTAAAACAGTCAATTGAAGATTGTCCGTGAAAAGGGGCTTCCCATTCCACTTGGTCCACTTTATTATTCTTTCTATTGTCAGGCCTACGTTTGCCCAGTGGCGTGTCCAGGTCCTGATCAATGTTCCCACTTGTGGGTGTTCCCTCATGTGCTATGGTACACCTTTCTACAAAATTCTCAATGTCCCACCTTGCCTTGGGCCAATAATAATTTTGAGCTACCTTTTGGATGATGGTACCTATTTTTTCATGGTCCCCATCGTTTCTCACATGTAAGCTCCTTATTAAGTCTGCCCTATACCTTTTAGGAAGTACCAGCTGTCCCTGACCTTTGGATCTAGTTCCGGTCTTCCGGTATATCAGTTTGTTCTTCATATAGAAGTCTCCTTTTCCTGAAGGTGTGTGACAATTGGACAATGTTCTAAAACAAGGCTTGAGGGTCTTATCCCCAGCCTGTGCCTTCCTCATCTCTTCTGGAGTGGTATTTATCATAATATCCTCCTCCTTTCTAGAGGTCGACCTGACCTGAAGGGTGGCCATATGCACAGGTTTCCTTCTACAACGGTCAGTGTCATGATTGTCCATCCGACAATTGTTACACCACCTCTTTCCTTGGTTGAAAGATTTTCTTTCATCAAATTTCCTTTCATCGAATTGTGGGGTTTTATTTTTATTATCATACCGTGGCCTATCAAACTGGTGCTTACCTTTGTTCTGATCTCTATGATCAAATTTATTAAAGTTTTGTGGTGCCTTAAAATTGTCTACCTGTTTCTTTTTATTACCTGTTACCTCTGCTTGAGCTGCCTGATATCTTTCAGCAACATTTAGTAACTCATCCAGCCTCTCTGCACCTTGTTCCATGAGAAACTTTCTCAGGTCTGGAGCCATGGACTCTCTTAGCTGCTCTATAAGGATCATTTCCTTAAGATCTTGGGTTTTCCCCAGAGCCGTCCATTTCTCCAAGTATGTCTCTAACCGTGCAGAGAACTGGTGATATGTCTCACCTGACAGTAGTTTAGCATTCCTGAATTTTTTTCTATAAAATTCTCCATTCTTTTCATATCTTAGCAACAGAGCCTGCTTTAGCATGTCATAATTGTCTTGGTCATCTCTGCTCATCTTGGCAAAAACGTCATAAGCTGTACCACGAAGCCCTTGTGATAACTTTAAACTCCACCTTTCTCTCTCTAACCCATACGTGGTAGCTAACAGTTCATATCTATTTAGGTAACTCTCGATGTCATCGTCTTTCTCAACAAAATGATCTAAATGAAAACTCATAGCTGAGGTTGAGGCTCCCTGACTAGCAGTAGCATCAGAAGTAAAAGGACTGGCACCATTTTCAGGAACATGGCCTTGAAATTCCAACTCCCTTATTCGTAACTCGTGCTCCCTCTGTAATCTTTTCTCCTCCTTTGCTGCTTCCCTTTCTGCAGTCAATCTTTTTTCTTCTGCCTACCTTTCTGCAGTCAATCTTTTTTCTTCTGCCTCCCTTTCTGCAGCCTGTCTTTTTTCTTCTCTTTCTGTAGCGTGTCTCCTTTCCTCTCTTTCTGCCTCCAGCTTCTTCTCTTCATACTGGAGCCTTTTAATCTCTTTTTCTGCCTCCAATGCCTTAGCCTCTTTGTGAGCCCCAATCTGCAACCTCTTAAGTTCTTTATCTGCCTCTATTCTCTTATCTTCGGCCAATCTATCCTATTCTAATTTTCTTTCAGCTTCTTTCTCTAATCTTTTTTCTTCGCGTTCAATAAATTTGTCACATTCAGTTGTGACATAAGCAATCATAATTTGCCCGTCCATTCCCAATTCTTTAGCAGCCTGCACAGCAGCAGATCGAAACTTTGCCAGGTCTGCCATTTTCTAACAGGCAAATTTATACAATGTTTAACTAAACAATTCAATCTATGACTAATTATACTAAGGACAACCACAAGCACTGAGAGCTCAACCTTATCTATTTTCCACCCAAGAATACCTTTTTAAATTTTTATAATTCCCAGAAGTGAACTCCCCCCAATATATGTGCTAGGAGAAGGTTCAAAATCCCGGACAGGACCCCAATATATGTGGTAAGTTGGGATTATATAATATAGTTATAGGGGACTTAGTGTACTGACTGAGATCAGCTGTGAAGGTATCTGTATCTATTAAGTGTGGTGTGTTACAGATGACCTTACTTGCTACCACATTTAGACCTCAATCAGACTTATTCTTGAATTTTGTGATGACTACGTTCAATGTCTAGGGTTATGATAGTGATGTAGTGTAATTCACAACAACCAACAGACAGATAAACATCTAAGTTAAGATCCTCAACAAATTGACAACAATATGACAGTCACAAACAACTAACACTCTAAAGATTATCTTATTAAGTCAAGGGTTAAATTTTAACAAATGTATTGAATTTTTTTTTTCAAAAAATAGATATCCTGATCCTACTACACAGTGAATCAGGAATCACAATCAAATGTAAACACAATGTTTATGTACAAAATTTTATACAAAGGATCTTTGTCCCGACATATAATATTATTATAATATGAGTGTAATGTTGTGCGGTAGTATTATGAGGCAATACTGGCTGTTTGAGCTAGGTTGTTGGTTGTCATCACGACTTCATGTGTTTGTTACTGGTGGAAATAATATTAAAGGATTCACAGATTCTTTTACTTTTTAAAACAATTACTGTCCCTCTTGGACTATTTAGGTAAGTTCAATTGAGGTGGGTTATACAAGGGTGAGCTGCTCGTGCTGAAACATTCTTAGCTCATATAGCGGCTGCATGAAAACTGTATCTGCTCGCTTGCTTCTTAGTTTGCTAGAAAAACCCACAATGGCTGATATCTTAGGCAAGGAGTCTGCTGCCAGAGTTCTGGATCAAGCAAGGCTCAGACCATGTGCTGCTATATTAACATCAGTACCACGGTCCCTGAAATAAGAAGGTTGTGCCTTCTTCTTCATAACTAATATATAATATATTTCCACACTGACGTACAAGACAGTACAAACATAAAGTTCAGAGCTGTAGGCCAACTGCTAGCTTTTCATGTGACAATATACACCAGTATTCCTCTCCCTAATGGTTACAACGCCTCTGCAATTCCAGTGTTAATCCCTTCTATACAATAGGATAGGTGTCATGTTACATATGGCAATCCAATATATCTATCTGTATAGGCAGTTATACTCCTCTCTGACAATCTTTACAAGGTGGAGCAATATCTAGGCTTTGCCTCATGTTTGCTACTGAACCACACACATACAGACATAATTTATCATTTCACATTCAATTTTCATATAAAATATTTTAAATATGTCTAGCTTACCACAATTCAAGAAAATATTAAACAAGTAACGTTGACTGGCGATGAATTCTGGCACAATTTTGATCTGCCTTTGTCCAGGCTTTTCCTTTATTAGAAAATTCTTAGCCTGCTCTCAACGCACTTGATTTTCACATAATTTATTTTCAAAAATGGCAGTGAACTGACGCTTCTATTTGACCATATCTAACGTTCTAACCAATCAGGCCATGTTTACATGAGCCTTTGAAAAAAACTATCCATCCTATAAGTTGCCATTAACAACAATATTTGTATTTGCAGTTAGACCATTAAGGTTTCGCCTTACATTTTACTACAGCCAATCAAATCGTATCTAACTTGTCGGCCTCATTTCCCCCAAAGCAGTGTTTTCCAAACATGCCATTAAAAAAAAAGCAGATATGATCTTGTGCTGTCAGTCAACCCCACTATAGTATTTTGGCTATAATTTGTTAATTAATAGACTATTTGCGCAACACATAACATATTCTTTGTCAGCAAGTCCTAAGGTACAAGAATATATAAGTTTAATGGGGCTAAGTGGCTTCGTTCAAAATATGTATTTTTCTATGATAGTCAGGTATTTGCTGTTACCACCTGTTCATTTCCATACTATGGGATGTCTTCTGTACTGTCAGACTAATGTCAGGAGCTTAGACATAAAACAGTAGAATGTCAGGTTTCCCAATAAGACTTTAAACCTGTTTTCAAAACCTAACCTCGTATCGTTAGTGTTTTTACTTACTTACTTAGTCGTTCCCCTTCTACCGTGAGGTGTAGAGGTTTGGAAGAGAGAGCGCCAGACTATTCTATCGGCTGTCTTCCTCCTGGCCTGGTTCAATTCTAGTCCTCGGTCCTTCAAAGATTGTCTAATGTTGTCCTCCCAGCGGACTCTGGGTCGTCCTCGGGGTCTGGATCCTTGGCTCTTTGTTTCCCATGCTTGTCGTGGTAGCCGATCTTCTCCCATTCTGCAGACATGGCCAAACCATCTTAGTTGGGACTGTTCTACTTGGGTCTGTAGGGGGTGGCATTTTAGGCCTTGACGTATCGTCTGGTTGCGTACCATGTCTCTTCTTGTTACTTCAACCACCTTCCTCAGATACCTCATTTCTGAGGTTTGGATCTGGCTTTTATGGGTTGTAGTCATTGCCCATGAGTCGCATCCATATGTCAAGACTGGGACATAGGTGGAGCGGTATACAGCCATCTTCGTTTTCTTACCAACCTCTCTGTTGCTGAGGAATCCTCGATTTATGGCCTGAAAAAGTCTCCCAGCTGCTGCTTTTCGAGTGGCCAACTTTTCTTTGATGCCTCCCTTTCGGTCTATAATAGCTCCGAGGTATTTAAAGTGGTCGACCTGCTCCAGGACCTGTTCTCCCAGCTTAATCTGATGTCTTCTTTCTTCTCGTGATATCACCATGGATTTTGTTTTAGAGCTGCTTATGACCATCCCTCTCTTCTCCAGCTCCTTCTTCCAGACTTGCAGGTTGGATTGGAGATGTGCCTCTGATTTAGCAATCAGGGCAACATCATCAGCAAATGCCAGCTCCGAAATATAGACCTGTCTCATCTTCCAGTACCCCACTGAATACTTTCTTGTTCTCTCCTTACGTGCCTTGATGACATCGTCCATAAGGAGTATGAAGAGGTAAGGTGATAGGATATCACCTTGTCTTACACCAGTGGTGGTCCTGAACTCTTCTGACTTATGGTTTGCTGTCCTCACATAATTTCTGCAAGACTTGTAGAAGCTCTGTATAGCATGAATCAGAGGTGCTGGAATATTCTTCCTTGCCAAACAGTCCCAAAGTTTGCTCCAAGGGACCCTGTCAAACGCCTTTTCCAGATCTATGAAACAAAGATGGATCTCTCTCTTATACTCAAGGGCCTTTTCACTCAGCTGTCTGAGTGTGAAGATTAGGTCTTGAGTACTTCGGTTTGCTCGGAATCCGCACTGGACCTCATCCAATTGTGGCTCAGCTAGGCGTCGGAGTCTCTGCTCTAGGATTCTAGAGTAGATTTTTCCAGGGACACTGAGAAGGGATATGCCTCTATGGTTTCCACACTGTCGATTGTCACCCTTTTTGAAAATTGGTGTTATGATGACGATCTCCCAATCCTTTGGTATGGTCTTGTTGCACCATGCTGCCTGTAGGACCCTTAGGAGTAACAGGTCGCCTGATGCTCCCATGTACTTAACCATTTCTGGTGTTATACCATCATGCCCTGCTGCTTTGCCCATCTTGATTTTCTCCAGTGCTGCCTTCAGTTCTTCCATCTTTATGTCATCTTCATCACCATTGGTTTCCTCTTCTGTGCTAGTGGTTATCATTTCTGATGTTTGACCTTGCTCACCATCAAGGAGTTCTGAGAAATATTCTTTCCATCTTTCCATTACTTCCTTGGGGGCAGTAAGCAATTTGCCTTGCTTGTCCTTTATAAATTTGAGAGGGCATTGTTTTTCCTTCCTCATGTTCTTTAGGGTCTTATAGAACAATTTCTGGTTTTCTTGTGCATCTTTTTCTAGCTTTTCTCCAAATTCTTCCCAGGACTTCTGTTTTGCTGGTAGCACTTTGTTCTTTACTTCTGTTCTGAGTGTCACATATTCTCTATATTTTGTTAGTGTTTTTTATTACTGTTTATTTGAATAAATCAGGCCTTCATGCATTTCGCGTGTGATTGGCGTTCACTTTTTAATCGCGAGACGACGTAGTATTATTGCTTCGCTCCGTCTATCCTTTCTCGTCTCTGCTTAGCCCGTCTGTCTTTTTAGGTCAACTTTGTGTGTATAATTTCATTAATGTAGTATTTGTATCTAGGTCATTATGCAGTGTGCCTATCAAGGTCGTCTAAGAAATACAGTACCAGTTTTATTTTTAGAAACGACTGTGATTCGCGTGTAGTTTATGCAGACAAAGTAGAAAAAGGGGGTCTCTGTTTCAGCCATTATGGCGTTCTACAACACAGGCGTACGCTATTGGGAAAGCACTGGTCTTTCACCATTCTTCTTTCTTTCTATTGTATTATTTCGTTCGGCTTTACATTTATGTTATAATTTATATATGGGTATAAGAATTTTTCACCACAGGTACCTAAGTAGATTTGAACTATTGGCTACTACGTATGGGTTAGAGAGAGAGAGGTGGAGTCTTAAGTTATCCCAAGGACTTAGAGGTACTTCTTATGAAGTTTTTGCTAAAATGCATAGAGACGACCAAGACAATTATGACATGCTAAAGCAGGCTCTGTTATTGAGATATGAAAAGAATGGTGAATTTTATCGTTTAGAAATGCCAAACTTTTGTCTGGGGAGACATACCACCAATTCTCTGCCAGACTGGAAACCTATTTGGAGAAATGGACGGCTCTGGGGAAGACCCAAGATCTCAAAGAAATGATCATGATAGAGCAATTAAAAGAGTCCATGGCTCCAGACCTAAGAAAATTTCTCATGGAACAAGGTGCCGAGAGGTTGGGGGAGGTTTTGAATGTCGCTGAGAGGTATCAAGCAGCCCAGGCAGAGGTAGTTGGCTCTAAAAAGAAACATATAGAAAATTTTAAAGCCCCACAGCAATTTAATAAATTTGATACCAGAGAACAAGGTAATAAAGGTAGGACAAAATTTGATAGGCCACGAAATGATTATCGTGATAGAAACTCACAGTTCAATGACCAAAAATATAATGAAAGAAAACCTTTTAACCAAGGAAAGAGGTGGTGCAAATGGTGTAAGAAGGACAACCATAACACCGAATTTTGTAAAAAGAAACCTTCAAACATTGCTGCAATGAAATCGGGGAACCAGAGATTAAAGGTTAATCTTAATGGACAGCAGGAACCTTATCACCCCCCAGTTTGGGAGGATGTTATTTGTAATGGGGTCACCATAAGGTGCCTATATGATACAGGTTTGGATTATGATTCAGTTGTGAAGGCTAGCCTAGTGGACCCAAGTCAGTATACCACCGAAACAGTGGAAATACAAGGGGCGACTAAGGACATACCACTCATGACACTTCCCATCGCAAGGATAACGGTGAAAACTCGCTATGTGGAAGGAGAAATAAGAGCAGCAGTGATAGATGAACCAATCTACCCTCTGATATTGGGGTGTAGATACGTCTTCTTGGGGAATCCCGAGAGACTTGTGATCATGGCGACAGTGCAGACCAGGTCACAGTCAAAGGAGGAAGAAGGTGAACCTATAAATGCTCACCCAGAAGAGATGAGGAAGGCGCAGGCTGAGGATAGGACACTCAAGCCATGTTTTTAAAAATTGCCCAAATGCCACACACCTCCGAGCAAGGGAGAGTATATTATGAAGATCAAATTGCTATACAGGAAGGCCGGAACTGGAACAAATGGTCACAACCAGCTGGTTCTTCCCACTTCATATCGGGAGAAAGTGATGGAACTCGGGCATGCGATTCCCTTCAGTGGTCACATCGGGATCAGCGCCACAGGACAGCGTATAGCTTGTCATTACTTCTGGCCAGGGATAACGGAAGAGATAAAAAGATATGTCAAATCCTGTCCAGAATGTCAAAGGGTAGCTCCAAAGCATTGGACTGCTCCTGCAACTCTAGGGGAAATGCCCATAGTAGGAACACCTTTTGAGAGGGTTGCAGTGGATATTGTGGGACCTCTCACTCTGACCAAGAGGAGGAACCGTTACATCCTTACTCTGGTGGACACTTGTTCTATGTGGGGAGAGGCGGTAGCCTTGCCATCAATTGATTCGAAACATGTAGCAGAAGCACTACTTACAATATTCACAAGATTAGGATTCCCGCCTCAAATCTTGACTGATAATGGCTCACAGTTCAAGGGGAAACTAGCGGAAGAAGTTTTTAAGCTATTTCAAGCCAGACACTTTCATTGTAGTCCGTACCATCCACAAGGGAATGGCCAGGTAGAGAGGTTCAATGGGACTCTCATTTCTATCCTGAGGAAGCTGGCACATGAGAAACCTGATATGTGGGATCAATTTTTGCCCGCTGCATTGTTTGCGTACCGGGAAGTACCACATAGTTCAACCGGGATGGCACCCGCAACCCTGTTATTTGGGAGGCCAATAAAAGGTCCATTAGAAGCATTATTAAGGACCTGGACAGATGAGAAAGCAGAAGAGACTGTTACCTCATCATATCAATATGTGAATGAGCTGACCACTCGTCTGAAAGCTGGATGGAAACTGGCAAATGATAATTTGAGACAAGCCAGGAAGAAACATGCAGCTTATTTTAATAGGAAAGCAAAGGACAGAGAATTAGCTGTGGGAGAGAAAGTGCTTCTTCTACTACCCGGCAGCCAGAATAAGTTGCAAATTGGATGGCAAGGTCCATATACGGTTCTAGAGAAGGTGTCTAGAACAAACTATAAAATTGACAAAAAGGGGAAGGAGAAAATATATCATGTGAACCTTTTAAAGAAGTATCTGGACAGACCAATCCAGAAAGGCACCCCTTTACTGACCTTGGCTATCGCAACTGAAATGAAAAAGGAACCTCTCACCTCACATGAATACCCATTACACCCCTGTGAGACAGCCGCACAGGTAAAATTCAGTAAGCACCTGACTAAAAATCAGAGGGAGAGAGTTCAACAGGTTCTGGAGGAACATACAGATGTATTAACAGATAAACCAGGACATACAAATTTGCTACAGTATGACATGAAGCTGGTAGACTCAACCCCAATCTGTATAAGAGCCTATTCTGTTCCGTTCGCTAAGGAGAAGGCATTGAAAGAGGAGATAGATTATTTGTTGAAAGAGGGAATTATTTCTCACAGTGAATCTTCTTTTAGCTCCAGTGTAGTTTTGTTGAGGAAACCGTCTGGGGAACATAGACTGTGCATAGATTACAGGAAACTGAATGCTGTCACAGAAGGTCAAGTGGATCCATTACCGGACACAAAACAGTTATTTGCCAGATTGAACAAGGCAAAATACTTTTCGAAGGTGGATCTTAGCAAAGGCTATTACCAGATTCCAGTGAAGCCTGAAGTTAGACCTTATTTAGCTTTTAGCACCTCGGAAGGACATTATGAATTCAACATGCTACCATTCGGATTGAAAAAATGCTCCGAGTGTATTTTCTAGGATGATGCGCAAATTGTTGGATCCCTTGAATAATCCATGTATCACAAATTTCATGGATGATATTCTCATCGCCACAGAAACATTTGAAGAACACATTAACTCTCTGAATATGTTATTTGATAGGCTCAGAGAAGCGAACTTAACTGCTAGACCAACAAAATGTTGTATTGGATGCAAAGAGTTGGAATTCTTGGGACATACTGTATATCAGGGTAACATGACCCCTGACCCCAAGAACTTGGAAAAACTGCAGAGAGCACCTAGACCGCAAACAAAAAAAGACGTGCGATCATTCGTGTCGTTATGTGGGTTTTACCAAAAATATATCAAAAATTTTAACTCTATATGTGCTCCTCTGACTGATCTGACTCGCAAGGGAAATCCAGATAAAATTGTTTGGTCAGCGCAATGTGAATTGGCATTTCAAGAGTTAAAGGAAAAACTCACTAGCAAGCCTATTCTCAAATTGCCTGATTTGACTCAGGACTTTGTGGTGAGAACAGACGCAAGCAATGTAGGCCTGGGGGCTACTTTGTTGCAAAGGTCCTCTTCACCCAATGGGGAACTGAACCCAGTCGCTTATGCAAGCCGCAAGTTGAACAAAGCGGAACAAGGATATTCCACAAGCGAAAAAGAATGTTTAGCGTTAATCTGGGCAATAAAAAAGTTCCAAATCTATCTGTATGGTAGGACTTTTGTGGTCCAGACAGATCACCAGCCTCTCGTGTTCTTATCTCAGGCCAAGCATGAAAATGCAAGATTGTTAAGATGGTCTTTATTGTTGCAACCATATCAGTTTAATATTCAATATATCCCGGGGTCACAGAATGTCGGTGCAGATTTCCTCAGTAGGCACCCCTGTGATCAAAATTAGAGTAGTTGGCAGGCGTGAGGAGTTAATTTTATCTATGTGTATCACTGGTTTTGGAACTTGCATTAGTGCATGTTCTCAAGTGGGGAGATGTGTGGTGAAATTACAGTGATGCAACGTTAAAATTCCTCCATTTATAAAGATAACAGGTAAAATAACATGTAGGGATAAAAATATAGGTAAGATACGCTGCGGCTTCTTCACCTACGCCAGCGTTTTCTAGCGCCATTGAAAACTAACTAGTTGGAACATGCAGACTAAACGACCTATCCTTTTAGACGGGGTGGAAACGGAGATAAAAGAAAAAAATGTGACGGTCTGAACACGTGTTTGAATCTAAAAGTCTAGAAAACGCAATTTGTAGTTTTAAAGAAAAAATTACGCCACTAGTTGACACAATGTAAGGAAATGGACAAAAAACGACCTTAGCTCTTGTCAGAAACAGACATATCTTGGACGTTCTACGGTAATTAGTCGTTTTATTTGAATATAGCGGCAAACGCCGTGAACTAGGGCACAAAAACAAATTTCAAAACGAACCTTGAAAAAAGTAGGTTTTTTTCTTAATAATAAGTTTAGGAGAATAAAAAATAGCTAGTTTGATAGCCCATCTTTCCCTGATAAATAATATACTTTTAATTATACAGACGGACAGATAACACGGAAGATATTGACGAAAGACTGTATTGTTCAATACAGACTAGCAGACAGTTATTTGTGCATACTTCTCACAAAATTCACTTTTGACGTGACCTTGAGCCTAACGCAGTCAACCAAACTGCATATGGACAATGGGCAAAAAAGGGAGGATAGAAGCTAAAAATAACTTTGTCTCGAAATCGTGTAAGTAAGTGGGGAAAAATTATGTAGTTTTTTTTTAGTTTCGTCTAAAACCAAGTGTAATTTTGGGAAAAACCAAGTTGGGACGGACAGACCGACATACAAATATTACACACTAGACTGAAACTGGACCTAAATTTGACATTGTAGTTTGAATATTTGAATGGTAGTGGGGAAGTCCGCTGATTGGACAGAAGCTTTCATATTGTAGAAAAAACAATAGAGGCAATTGCCATTTTGTAGAAGACTGTCCAGATGCACAGTTCGTTAATGCTAGAAGAGTGATTTCCAGGAGATATTATATATATTATCAGTGGGACGCCATAATCTAGCCAGCAGCTGAGCTGAGTTTTGCTAGTACAACGTAACTGTGTTTTCAATTTTGAATTGTGGTAAGGAGAAAAATTCATTTAACCCTTTTATTTAACATTTAATATTTTGAGTGATTGATACTGCCATGTCATGAAAAATGATTACGACAAGTGAGTGCTTATTCTAGGTCCCCAGCGACAGACCAGGGCCTAGAGGCAAACAAATAATATGGGAAAACATATCCAAGACTATAGAAGACAGATCTATATTTGGGATTGGTGGGAACATATCACCCACCTTATTGGATGGAAAAGGAGACTTATGAACATATTTCGGATGCAATGTAGTCATGGGAAACTAGTGCCATTTGATACCGACTGGGTGAGATGTGCTTAGTCGGTCAGAGAGATCTGACCCGATCTTTGTAATTGTTTTTTTTTTTGCTTTGTTGTGTGTAAAATTGGTGCAGTAGGCAGTGTGTTGACACATGGCACAAATTTTGGTTTCAGAGTTTCTGGTCTGGCACTGTGCTAGTACCAGATGCTTGAAGAGGTCCAAGAGTGGATGCCTAAGAAGCCTATCATTTTACTCCAGCACTTGACACTAGGTAACATAGCAACCACACAATAACATCAAAAACCACTATAGCCGACCAAAAACAACTTGGCGTAGGATTGTGGAGGCTGAGATGCAAAGAATGAACCAGAGTTAGGGCACTGTACGAACGATGGCCACCGACCGAGCAAAGTGGAATCAATTTGTTGTTGCCCTACAAGACGCCACCAGGCGTGATGGCCACTGACCTGACTGCTTTGACGGTCGGCGGCTAAGGATCAAAGAAGAAGAATAATATAATTGCGCAAAAAATTTCACAATGCGTAATGTTTTTTTTTCTTTTACATAGGCATTGTGCCTCGTTTTGACGAGGTACGCACATTTCAACCTAGAGAAAACGACCGTCAGGTATATTAGGGCGCATGTCCAAATATAACAGACATTATGGTCTGGTATCATAAAATCTAATGCGTTGTAATGTAATCATCCGCGACGCTTCAAAGTACTGCCCACTTTTCTAGCTGACGTCGAATTTTCTGTTTATATTATACAGCACTTAGTAACAGTTATATGCAGGGCCGTAGATAGGACTTAATAAAGGGGGGAGATACACATTTTTTAATGCACCGAGCTAATTTTTAGTTTGAGTAAACCAAGTAGTTCCCTATTGAATGTTAAACGTCAACTGCACCCTTTTTTCTTTTTAACGTAAAAGAAGGGACCACAGCCAGAAGAAAAACTGGCTCGAATTGTTTTTGCTTTGAGTGTAATTTTACTTTTCGATTTCGATTTCAGGTTTTCCGCCCAATATGTTTAAAATTGTTGGTCTGGTTACCAAAATTTGTCTGTTCAGACATATCTGTAATAACCTCGTTTCCCGGTTCTCCCATTGTGTTATGATTGTTGTTTTGCCTTTTAATTTCGGTCAAGGTTCGTCTTGTTATGTAGGTCACAACCCGAGAAGGTGCTAGCTTTGGGCATACACCATTCACGTGCGAGTGTCGTGCGTTGCGAGTTCGTGACAGCAGAGATTTTAGTTTGCTGAGGTTTTTTTATTTTTCTTGGGGAAAGAAGGGTTTTAAAAAATAAGGGAATGAGAGTTCCTGTCCTCATTTTACTACATTTCTTCCAGTGCGGGACCCATCCCGAGGTCATACTGCGAATATCAACAAATCCGCAATACCCAATTAAACAAATTAGTGATTACAGAAATTGTCACAGATTGCCTCCCCTTAGCTCTGCAGTAGTGGTCCACCAGTAGCCAACACTCAAGAGTATCTAATATGGGTCTTCAATGGTGTCTACCTTCGCACAAGATTACTCTTGGCAGAGTTGTAGATAGAAGGATAAGGATGCTTCTATCTCAAGGGACCTTCACAAGATGTTTTCAGAAGTCAAGAACAATGCTGCATAGGGCAGAGCACTATTAAATTATATCTGATTCATCGCCTTTTGTGAAAAATTAAGCAGTGGTTTTAGCCCGTTCAAGCCCCCAGCTGGTGTAAATCCAGCGAAATTCTTTTATAAGTATTTGCTCTATATATGTAAATATATGTCTAGATTTATATATATTACAGAGTCTTGCTCATGCCTTTGCTTTCATACCTATAATAACTGAATCAACTATGATTGTTTTGTTTTAAAATAACATGTAACAAATTTAATAATCAATTACTCTTAACAAGTTACAATAGCGATGGAATGATGGGGAATTTTAGATGTAATTAAAATTGTCTTCACTGAGACTTGGTTTGAGGATATTAAAAAAAAATATGTGTCCTTTTGCTGGTTCCTTTTACAAGAACTTAGCTGGTATAAGTGCAGCCGTGGTTTCGTCAATTCTTCTGTGATGAGGGCCCTTCTCCACATGACTCGTCCAATGTAGGCGGTTAGTGTTGATTCCTTGCTTTTAACACACAGCTAGTGACGTCAAAACTTTAGTCTTGCAGCTTTGTACCACGAACATTCTGATAGCTTCGTTCCACGAATTTTAGACAAAATAAAAAGAAAAAATGCCTCTGCTAAGTACACTGGGTTGGAAGATTAACAGGCGCATTGTCTCGCTGTCCACCCAACAATGTTATCCTCTCTGAATAATTATATACTTGAGTATACACAGCTTAACTCAGGGAAGATGATTATAAATCACCAATATTCTTCTGGGTATACTAAACTGGGAAAACATGTGCTTGGGACAGCGCGAGGGCAATGGCTTGCCAGAATTACATTTAACAAGGTACGTACATCTCATAAAATGATACGATAAACTTGAGGCATATGTGGTGTAATCATTACTCATCACTGCTACAGTCGGAGTCTGGGGTCACCTCTGCTGTCAGTTTTCTGTATGACTAGCAAGAAGCAATCACCTGCGCTTGCTGTAGTGGTTTATGAATGTGCTATTTACATATGTTGAGGTTGCCAGCCTCCCATGACTGGTATAACCACTTAGCAATTACAGACATGTTACATTTCACATTTTAAAATATATGTTCACAACTTACCCCAAATGGGATATACTATCTCCTGGCACAGTTAGAATGGACACAGCAACTTAGGTTAGATGCTTTCGAATCACTTGGTCTGGGAAACTGTAGTATTCCTCTTATGACGGGTGATCTGATTCCTTAGGTCTCCAGTCTTTGTATTTAAAAATGCGGGTTTACTTTTAAGTGTCAAAATTGCCCAAATACTCTATCCTGGTCCTTTAAGTTTCCAGTCTTTGTATTTAAAAATGCTGGTTTACTTTTCAGTTTCAAAGTTGCCCAAATACTTCGATCTGTCACTTATAATTTTGGAATTCTTAGTCCGATGTCTCTCTGGCTCATGGGAGTTGCTAATTTGACGTTGCGATGCAGTCTGATCTGTGACTCTGATTTTGCTAGATTATATTGCCATTTCTCAGGTCAAGTCCCAGATTGTACTTTTAGACCAACTTGCCAATGAAAGTTAAAGTCTATTCCTGCTCTCAAATCAAGCCAATGGTAAGCTCTTTAGAACGATATGGGTCGGGATGTTAAATCATAATATCCCCCGCGTGTTTTAAAATATCAAATTTTAAAATTCCAACGCGTAACCTCTTTCTAATAAGGCAGTAATACTTCCGATTGCATCGTTATGCAAACTCACAAACAAATCTATGAACTTATTTCCTGTCTAGGTGCTTTCTCGCCATATTGTCTCCCCAGACAGATTATCAGTAATATTGATACAGATTTGGCCCAGCGGAAACGATTACGTATTATCATCTGTGTATTCGTGCATCCGCCAGACGGTCAAATACGGATCGCCGGCAGCCCAGACAAACAATATGGCTTTATTTCCGTACTCTGCCGGGTCGTATTGTTATGAGGAGTGGTTGGGACCACGTTGGATCAACACAGATCGTCTCTATGTTGCGTCAGGTATGTGAACTAACGTAAGCATGAGTCATGTAACTGTTGAGATTATGTGGGAGAAGGTTTCGAAAGTTCAGATAGGTTGTCTCAGAACATACAGGGTGTTCTTATTACCCTTGAAGATATTTGATCTCTCTCTCTCTCTCTCTCTCTCTCTCTCTCTCTCTCTCTCTCTCTCTCTCTCTCTCTCTCTCTCTCTCTCTCTCTCTCTCTCTCTCTCTCTCTCTCTCTCTCTCTCTCTCTCTCTCTCTCTCTCTCTCATAATATTGACATCAAATGAAAATTTCTTTAGCAACATCTTTTAGTGAAGCTGGTAGCCGAACAGCCTACTTTTAATTCTGTGCTTAAACAGACAGGAGTATCGGATGTAGACCTTGGAAAAAGAGCATCGCCGTTTGTTAGTTAGCTACTTTCATCGTTAGCTTCTCGAGTTCGGCCAGGGAAATCACAAAAACATAGCGAGGCAAACAGGTAGGTAGTATACCTCTTTATCTGCAACAAAGAATAACGTGGCAGAGACAGTCTATCAACATGTAGAATAGTTTTTCTCAAGCAGTGTTAACTAGACCCTCCTGTCAATACAGATCTGAATGACTTTAAGATAATCACGTGGTAAGCATTTTGCAACCCATCCCGGTCGTCGAATTGTTACCTCCTTTCTTTTCCAACCTATGGCAATTGGTAATTGTGGCCGCCACCCCCATTCACCCCCCCCCCCCCCATTCTGCGCCCCAATGACTACGACACCGCTGACGTTAGGACCAGCACCACCTCAGACGGTCCCCAACCTGAATGCTTAGATGCGAGCAGATGCTATTTGGCACAGCGCATTTTATATTAAACACCCATATGTCTCAGTCCTCGAAATACTAAACAAGAGAGCAGGGGATGGAGTGGAACACATTCAAGTAATAACCAACACAAGTCATATTCCCAACTCTGTCCAATGTATTCAAAAACTGTGGCCACAAAATTACAACAACATATATATAGTCAGCGAAATGTATCACATTCATGAGAATCCCAGATCACAAAATGCATTATATTCACACAAATAAATATCTTCTCGCACTCGACAATTCAAGTCTACCATCACCACCAAAAAAACCTTCTCGCTCTGCTGACCCCCGTTTCTTCACTGCCCCAATCAGAACTCTCCTTGTATTCACCCCTGACCTGCTGACCTCGCAGTTTCGTGTTGTCAAGTTCAGACCACTCTACTGACTGCCTCTCATACACGACTGACATTACGCACCTGCTCCCAGCGGAGCACGGACAGTGTTAATCAAGCTGTGACACTATTGTTAAATGCTTTGTTAACGCCAGCTGTATGACCGGATCCAAGCAAGGTCGTACCATTACACTTATGTTATCATATACCTATCACAAAAAGTAGGGGATATTTTAAGATGGTAAGTGTTATTTTATAAAAGAGTGGATTTCGCATTTTAATGGTTGTATGGACATATCAAGCACGCTCTTCTCCACTCTCACGTGCAATATCATGTTGACCCGGTGACTCGTGATGAGAAAGCCAATCCCAAGAACAGAGGTGGGGCCCATCCGTAAAGTTCACACATTATTCTTTTTCACAAAAATGCGTGTATCTCGGGTTTGATGAACACTACTCACCATGGACAGGTATAAAAAGACTCTGCAACAGATAAAATTTCTTTTCTTCATCATGGAACGTTTGACAGAACAGCAGAGATGGATAGGCATAGGCACGTTGCAAACCGGAAGTCGGCAAGTGGATGTTGCTCGGAACCTCAATGTTTCACAGTCAGTTGTCAGCAGACTGTGGAACAGGTATCAAAATTTCCGCACAGTGGCTGATCTGCCTCGGACTGGCCGCCCAAGAGTCACTACACGCCGCCAAGATCAACTTATTGTTACTCAGGCCCTCATAACTCGGACTCTAAATGCTACTCAACTTCAGCAACACCTTCAACAGACCACTGGGATCCGGGTCTCAACTCAGACAGTACGAAACCGTTTGCACCAAGTGCAACTGGCCTCAAGCAGACCGTTTGTAGCTTTGCCCATGTCACCACAACAAAAGGCGAGCAAGAATAGATTGGTGCCAACGTCATCATCGGTGGACCAATCAACAGTGGGCATCAGTGATGTTTTCTGATGAGTCCCGTTTCGTTTTGGATTTTCATGATCGTCGAATACGTGTCTGGCGACGGCGAGGTAAGCGTTACCAGCCTCCTGCAACTGTTGCACACAACCGTTATGGAGGTGGCAGTGTAATGGTGTGGGCAGGCATCTGTATGAATGACAGGACCGACCTTCACATATGCCAGGTCAATATCACAGGGCTCTACTACCGTGACAACATCATCGAGCCTAACGTTGTGCCTTTTGCTCAACGGCACGAACCAGATTTCATCTTCCAGGATGACAATGCACGTCCTCACCGTGCTCGCGTCGTCCAAGATCACCTTCAGATGCAGCATATCCGAACGTTACCGTGGCCGCCGATGTCCCCCGACCTGTCTCCTATTGAGCATTTGTGAGACCTCCTGAATAGACGCGTCCAACAACGTCCAGCCGCTCCACAGACTCTTCAGCAGTTAGCCCAGGCCCTTCAGCAGGAGTGGCAGAGAATTCCGCAACATCAGAAGGCTTATTTGCAGTATGAGACGTCGTTGCAATGCATGTTTAGCGGCAAACGGGGGCCCTACACGTTTTTAGAAATATTGGAATATTTTTGCGAAAATGAAGTACCTACCCCGCCTTGGTTGCCAGTGCAACTAAAATCATGTGAGTAAAGCCATAACAATTCTTATACCGCAAATGTCTTGTTATGATGCTCAAGTTTACTTGTACGAAGGAATAAATGAACTTATTTGAAATATAGTCTTTGGATAACTTTTAAATTCAATATCCCCTACTTTTTGTGACAGGTATATGTGAAAATGTAACTGTTTAATGGCATGCTTCACTGTTACTGGTTTTTTTTTTAAACAGTCTGTATTCTTACGTTTGACTGGGGGATTGGGGGGGGGGGGGGGAGTGCGGTGTGAACACGTGAAATCATTGGCAGAGGCGTCCCTAAAATATTTAGCACCCGGGGCGGATCCTACATCTGGCACCCTCATAGCTTAAAGAAAAACACTTGCAAGCATATTTTTAACATTAAGTACTATTATAATAGTGTCCAACGGCACCCTTTCCTGGCTGTCACCCGGGGCGGAAACCCCCCCCCCCCCCCCCCCCCCCCCCCCCCCCCCCGCCACCCCCCCCCCCCCCCCCCCCCCCCCCCCCCCCCACCCCCCGCCACCCCCCCCCCCCCCCCCCCCCCCCCCCCCCCCCCCCCCCCCCCCCCACCCCCCCCCCCCCCCCCCCCCCCCCCCCCCCCCCCCCCCCCCCCCCCCCCCCCCCCCCCCCCCCCCCCCCCCCCCCCCCCCCCCCCCCCCCCCCACCCCACCGCCCCCCCCCCCCCCCCCCCCCCCCCCTGCTTTAGTACGCCACTGGTCATTGGTACTCTTAAAGGTATCCGCCGTTCGTAAAATGTTGAGAATCATTGAGGTAGAATACAGAGTAGCAAATGGTTTGACGACAATATACAAAGCGGCTTATATTTTCCAACAACGAAACTAACATATAAGGTCTTTCAGTTGAAAGGTACGCATTCCATCCTTGGTAATTCGTGGAAGGACAGTGACAAAAACGTCGAGGTGCTGTCACGTGCTGGTCTTCAAAGCTTGTATATACTGCTTAGATGATGCAGATTACGCTGGCTTGGCCATGTCCGCCGCATGGAACATGGTCGCATCCCTCAAGATGTCTTCTATAGATAACTGGCAGATGGCGAAAGAACAACCGGGCCACCGCGGCTGAGGTTCAAAGATGTGTGCAAGAGAGACTTGAAGACACAGGACATAAATCTTGCGACATGGGAGTTTGAAGCTGCCGATCGCACCAAGGGGCGATGCTCCCTACAGCGCCACCTCAGGTTTGGCGACAAGAAGCTCTCACAACCCTCAGGGACGCATTCCCATAGTCAGTCGTGACTGAAGTGACTACTACTACTACACGCGAGGTATGAACCCATAGAAAAAGGTTTCATCTATGGCGCGATAAATAAATTCCAAGAGCAGTAGTCCAAAAACGTACAAAGAGCTTCTATCGAAACGAAATATTACAAATAATCAAAATTATGCAAGTTTTAATGTCATATTAGCTGAGATCCACTTAAATTGGTTCAAAGTATTCAAAGTCCAATCATCTGATTGTCAGCTAATCCAAGACTAAATCAAAGAAATACAAATGATCTGCTCTCTGTAAAACTGGCTGGAAAAGGGAGAGAAAAAAAAAAACATACAAAAACCCAGCCTGGAAGGTTCGCGTGATCCACGGCCTAGTTTGGGATGTTCAGAAGTTTAAATGCTTTAGAACAGGGCTTCTTAAAATGTGGTCCCGAACCTGGGGAGTTCGTGAATGGATTCTAGGGGTCCGTGTACACAACTTAAAATTTACCATTTTAAATTATGCGTTAATGTACATTTTTCTTAAAAGAAGGGGTACGTCGCCTTTACTAGACAAGCAAAGGGGTCCTTGACGCACACACACACACAAAGTTAAGAAGCCTTGCTCTAGAACATTTGCAGATAACTCATTACCCAATTAAATAGCCCAAAGAATGTTAAAAAGTCGTGCCACGAATCTCAGCTGCGCACTTAACACAATTATGTCACGCTTTGGCATAATATAGATAAATATAGATTATTCCAGCCAAATAATGAAGTAACATTTTATGATGCATTTTTCGTTTGAACTGGAAGCTTTGCATTGTCCCGTGTCACGTGTATAATTAAATGTGACATAACAAGTGTGTCAAGCTTGACGTCAGATCTAAGTATTACCTCTTGGTGTGATAGAGGAAGCAATTTTTTGGCGTGTAGAGAGCTAGCTTTGAGCTTAATTGCATACTCTATACGTTCTACAACGCAGAATCTTAATTTCTCGCCTTTCATGTCTTTAATATGATCCTTTATTTTCATAACAAAAGAGGTATGATTATTAATTACAGTAGAACTCCATTTATCCGAACCCCAATTATCCGAACATCCAATTATCCGAACACTTTTTTGAGAAAAAAAAATCAGGTGCCACCAGTCATGTTCGACTACATTTTTGAATCTTTTGATGCTGCAAGCTTCAAATGTGTGCGAACAATTTGTAGAGGATGGAATGGGCTAATGGTCGGTCGCTTACGTACAGGAAGTCAGTTAGATCATAAAGTCAGTTAATATCTGGTTTACCAATCTAGTGTACGTGTGCGTTCTAGGCAGTGCACTGGCTAAACAGACAGTTCAACTTAAAATAATTGTGTCTGCTACTACAGCAGAATAATTTTGGCGTACAAGTATTTCTCTGTGCGATATGGCACCTCCCAGTAGGCCTAAAGCATATAAAAGGAACCGCAATGTTTTGTCAATTGAAACGAAAACAGAAATTATCAAGAGACTAGGAAAAGGTGAAACTGTGTCTTCACTTGCGAGGATTTTCAATGTTGGGAAAGCTACCGTCTCTGACATCAAAAGTAACAAGGATAAAATTATGAGTTTTGTATCGAAATTGGATAGTGAAAATGGGTCGAAGAAACGTAAACCATGAGAAATGCGAAAGATTTGAAATTGGAAGAGGCTTTGTATATATGGTTTGTGCAAAGAAGAAGCAAAGGGGAAACTATCTCTGGCTCTCTATTGTGTGAAAAGGCACTTTAGTTCAACAATCAACTTGACTGTCCTCCTGACTTTAAGGCTAGCCAGGGATGATGGTTAAGAAACTTTAAATCTCGTCATGGCATACGAGAATTGGAGATTCAAGGGGAATCTTTATCTAGCGATGCAACTGCCTCTGAAAATTTTAAAGAAACATTCTTGGATTTTTTGGAAGAAGGTTATCACTCGATGATGTGTATAATGCCGATGAGACTGGCTTATACTGGAAATCATTGCCTCAAAAATCACTTGCATCTCAGCGCGAAGCAGCTTCCCCTGTGTTTAAAAAGTGCAAAGAGAGAGTAACAATTGTGGTAGCCGCGAATGCCAGTGGAAGTCATCGTTTACCGGTGCTAATGATCGATAAAGCCAAAAAACCACGTTGTTTAAAGAATGTGACATGTCTCCCATTGTGCTACAAAGCACAGAAGAGTGCTTGGATGAATAGTGAAATATTTCTTGATTGGTATACAAATCAGTTCATCCCAAATGTGAAGAGGTTGAGAGAACAAGAAAAGAAAACTGGAAAAGTAATTCTTCTGCCTCCCAATGTAACAGCACTGATTCAACCAATGGATCAGGGTGTTATAGCAAAGCTTAAAAAGATGTACAAGAAGGAAGTCCTGCGTCGTTTATTGTTGGCTGAAGATGAAGAAAGTGTGGTGGCGTTTTCCAAAAAGCTTAATCTCAAAGACTGCTGATATATGTTAGCTGATGCTTGGACCACCCTGTCACAAGATAATCTCAACAAGGCTTGGAATAGATTGCTTGGGAAAAAAGGAGGAAATGAAACTACTGTAGTGGACACAAATGATGATTGTATAAATGAAGTTGTGGAACTGTCTCAAGCAATGCCCGGATTTTCGGCCTGTGACAAAGATGATGCACACATGTGGCTAGTTTTTGAATGACGAAGAAATTTTGTCTTTTGTGCAAGAAGAAAACCAAATACATGTAGTGACCGATGATGAAGACACCTCAGAAGTACATGATGTACTTGTAGATTATGAAGAAAACCCAAAACGTCGACCAAGTCCTGAAGAGGCCTTTATAGCACTAGAAACAGCGATGGCTTGGTACGAGCGAGAAGATGACAGCTGTGCTACACAGCTTCTGCTGTTGAAGAGAATGCGGGACTTAGCAGCCAAAAGGAGACTATCCAGTTTGGTGCAAAAGAGGATTCCTCATTATTTTAAATGGTGGGTTACATCGTACAAGTACATGTATACGTAAGTTGCGCCTGGTTTTGAATCATTTGTAATGTTATTTTGAAAACATTTCTCTTTCTTAAAAAAAATAATTAATACAAGTAGTACATGCACTGCAGTGTAATGAAAGATTTTGGTGATACAGTGATCTAATACAGTGTGGGTATTATTATTACAGTACAAGTAAGTATGTTTTATAGTGTAATTTCCTTGTGATGGTTAATTATTTTTAGAAATATGTGTACATGTAACTCGATACATTATGTAATCCAATTATCCGAACATTTGATTATCCGAACGATGCTCGGTCCCATGGGGTTCGGATAAATGGAGTTCTACTGTATTTGTCTCTCTATATTTAAATATGTATGTTTGTCTGACTTGTTAGAATTTAGAATGCTAGCCCGCCGGTATAGCTTTCTGTGTCCGTCTTTCTGTTGCCTGTCAGTCCGCCTATCTGTTGACTATCCGTCCGTCTATCTGTGTGCCAGTTTGCTGTCTGTCCTGTCTGCGTTTATCTAAATCTGACGCACACATGGAATGCGAGAAGTTTAGCTTGACATTGAAGGCCAGGTCGGGGTCTTCACGTGAACATGTCATCGCTTGCTGCCAGTCTCGGCTAGGTTGTGGTTTTATGTGACCTAAAATTACCTTCTTGGCCTTTGGCGAGAGGCGAATGGTGACATTTTTGTAGTTAAGTCTATTGTCAGGGGTTCGCTTATATACATACATCATAACATTACATGGTGGCAGCGGTGGGATTTCTCTGATGTCCACTCTGTTTCGCCTCAGGAGGTTGTTGCTGCTGTCTGGTCTTAAGGTATAGCTCCTGGGTTCAAGGTTTCTTGAAATGATTGTTGCTTTTGACCATGTGCCATTGTTGTGGTTGTAGGTAGTCACATGCTGACCAGGATATAATGGTGGTAAGTCTTTAGCACATTTGTCATAGTTGGACTTCTGAACCTGCCGACGATGCTGAAGTTGATCACATGTGCTGTCTTTATGTTGTGGACGGAAGTGGACCTTAGATGGCAGAAGGTCTTTAATTCTTCTATCAAACATGAGTTCTGCTGGACTGTCAATCTTACTGTCTATTGGTGTTGTTCTCCATCTCAAGAGTGCTAGGTGTACATCCTCTGTTCTTGTTTTCTTCATGACTGACTTGATAGTTTGTATTTGTCTCTCAATGAAACCATTAGATTTAGGGTATCTAGGCGATGATGTTGTGTGTTTGATCTTCCAGTCCTTAGTGAAATTTCTGTATGCTTGACCTGAGAAATGTGGACCGTTGTCAGATCTAATTTCATCTGGGATGCCAAATATGCTGCAATACTTCTTTGTAATGTGTGCAATAACAGCTGATGGTGAGGGTTGTGAAAGTTTCTCAATGATGGGAAATTTGCTGTAATAATCAGCAATGATAAGTTAGTCATTACTGTCGATGGAGAAAATATCAGTCCCTATGATGCTCCAATGGCTCAATGGTATGTCTGACGGTATGAAAGGTTCTCTGCACTGCCTATTGGCATGTTCTTGGCAAATTGAACAGTTTTTACATAGTTTTTCTATGTCCTTGTTTATCTGTGGCCAGTAAACATCTTTCTTTGCTCTCAGTTGTGTCTTCACAATACCAAGGTGACTATTATGGAGCTGTTTAAGGATGATATCGCGTTGTGTTTCTGGTATAATAATGCGATCTCCTTTAAGGATCAGACCATCTTCGATGCTTAACTCGTCCCTCATAGAGTAGTATGGACGGATGTGTGTTGGAACTTCCCTGATAGAGCTTGGCCATCCATGGTATATCAGTTCTTTGAGAGAGTTAAGAATAGGATCTCTCATTGTGTCTTCTCTGATGTGTTCAAGCCGATTATCGCTAAACTTGACAAAATCAACTTTAATGTTTGGGGTAAGATCTGCTATCTTGTTGGGGTTTGGTAGTCTGCTGAGAGCATCTGCAAGACCTATATCCTCTCCTGGGATATACTGAATATTAAAATCATAACCTTGTGTTTCCAATAACACTGACAAACAAAATTTTTCTTTCTTATATAAGAATAAGTGTACTTAGGTCAGTTTCTTGCGCTGATTTCAAATCTGAAATCCGTTTATCTCTATCATATCGGGTTCTTAAGATATTTGTGAATAAATATATTTTTGGGAAACCGTTATTTGCTCCGTTTCATTTTTACTATATAACTTATTAAAAATTAATAAAATGCAAAATAATTCTACTTTTTATACTGCTAAAAGATGCATGACATATGTTACGCTATTTTTCAAATAGTTACTGTATTTTGAAATAATTCTGAGCGAAATGGCTTCTAGAAGTTGTAGAAATTCGGCTGATCTGTTCTGTTACGTGTGTGGATATTTTACCGATCGTGTTCACCAGAAAAAACTTTACACCATTACTAAACTTTATGAACATATGAACTTTATTTCGATTCGAAAGTTGATGATGCAAATAAATCTTGGAAGCCAAATGCAGTTTGTTCGACTTGTTCAAATACATTGGCAGGTTGGTTACGAAAATCGCAGAAGCATAAGTCGATGCCTTTTGGAGTGCCAGTAATATGGCGTGAACCGACAAATCACGCTACTGATTGTTACTTCTGTTTGACAAATATCCATGGTTTCACTTTTAAAACTAGAAAGTCTGTGGTTTATCCAAATATTGAATCGGTTTCGAAACCAGTGCCTCATGATCCAATCACGTGTCCGATCCCAGTTCCACCAGAACAATATCCGTTGGACGTGAATGAACCATCAGAAAGTGATAGTTTACCTGCTTTAGAAACTAATTCTGACTCGGATTATATACCGGTGAATGATGGTGTTCACTTAATTAACCATTCAGAACTTTCAGATCTAATACGTGATCTCGCTCTTACCAAAATTACAAGCGGAATTACTCGGTTCGCGACTCAAAGAATGGAATCTTTTAGCACCCAATACTCCGATATCTAAATTTCATCATAGACACAGAGAACTTGTTCAATACTTTGAGATGGATGATGACATTTGCTATTGCAAAGATGTAAACGGTCTAATGGTGCACCTCGGTCATGAGCACATAGTCAACGAATGTCGACTTTTCATCGACTCTTCCAAGACTAGTCTAAAAGCCGTGTTATTGCATAACGGAAATTTATTTTCATCAATTCCAGTCGCCTACTCTGTTCATATGAAAGAAACTTATGACAATATGGCTATACTTTTGGCAAAAATAAAGTACAATGACTACCAATGGCGGATTTGTGGAGACCTAAAGGTCATTGCAATTCTCACGGACATGCAGACTGGGTATACTAAATTGTGTTGCTTCCTATGTGAATGGGACAGCCGCAACAGACAGGAACATCATGCAAGAAAGGTGTGGCCTATCAGGGATCGTATGCAGCTCGGGCATAAAAATGTAAAACACGAGCCATTAGTTAACAAAGACAGCATCATTTTACCACCGTTACATATAAAGTTGGGGCTCATGAAGAATTTCGTAAAAGCGTTAGATAAAACGAGCAAAGCTTTCACTTATCTTCAAGAAAAGTTTCCGCAAGTTAGCGATGCAAAGATAAAGGAAGGTATCTTTGTAGGACCTCAGATTAGGAAAGTTATTGCAGACAAACAATTCGAGAACTTGTTACATGTTAGTGAACTTCGCGCATGGATGGCATTCAAATCGATCGTCGATAACTTTCTGGGAAATCACAAATCTGTCGACTATGTGCAAATTGTTAAGCAGTGCATAGATGCATACAGAATTATGGGCTGTAACATGTTCCTCAAAATCCATTTGCTCGATTCGCATCTTGACTTTTTCCCTGACAACCTTGGCGAAGTCAGCGATGAACATGGAGAACGATTCCATCAAGATATCGCCGTAATGGAGTCACGTTATCAAGGACGGTGGAGTGTGACCATGTTTGCCGATTATTGTTGGATGCTTCATCGCGATGTACCACATGCCATTCACCGACGAAAGTCGACTGCAAAGAAATTCAAGCCTAGATAACTGTTATACTTCTTGTACGAATGATGTTGTAATACTATATGCGTTGTTAAAAAACTTCAATTGCGTATTTCTAGAGATCCCGAACTGATAGAGAAAAACGGTTTGCAGATTTAAAAACAGTGCATTAAAATTGACCAGAAAAACATAGAAATGTTAGAGAAAGAAAAAAAAATTTTTTTTTTTTTTTTAGCCAGTGTAATAGAGCTTGTAGTCGTGGTGGTGCTGAAGCTATTGGTTTTTTATGAATCATCTCAAGGGGCTTGTGATCTGAGAGAATTGTAAATGGGCGGTTGAAAAGAAATGTGTGGAAGCGTTTCACTCCAAAACGTACAGCTAGCATTTCTCTTTCAATGTTTGCAAGTTTCTTTTCGCCAGAGCTTAATGATTTGCTTGCGTAAGCTACGGACGAAGTTCTTTGGCATAGTGTCCTTCAGGATTTTTGTCTATTTGCAAAAGCGCTGCTCCTAGGCCTTTCAGACTGGAATCAACCATGAGAAAAGTGGGTGCTTGCATATCATAGTATTTCAAGCATGCATCAGATGATATGAGGGTCTTCAAATGGTTGAATATGTGTTGGTAGTCTTCTGACCATTCATACTGAGTTTCATTCTGTAGTAGAGATCGCAAAGGTTCTGCAGCAGCTGACAAATTTGGTATGAATTGTGCTAAGAAGTTGACAGCACCTAAGAATTGTTGCAGTTCCTTCTTTGTAGCTGGTGTTGGCATGTCATGAATATCTTCAACCTTTTTAGGGTCTGGTTTTACACCATTCTGGGTGTACAGCAATCCAAAAAATTGTATCTCCGTTGCCTTAATTGTACACTTTTTGCTGTTGAATGTTAGCCCATTGGCCTGTGCTACATGCATCAAGTTAATCAAGTTACGGTCATGTTCATGTTCTGACCTGCCACAGACTACAATGTCGTCCGCAATAGCCACTGTGCCAGAACATTGCTCAACAATGTTGTCAATCTTCTGTTGAAAGATGTCTTGTGATACATTCAAACCAAATGGGAGTCTCTTGAAACAATATCTGCCGAATGGTGTTCGAAAAGTTGTAAGGGGTTGACTTTCCTCTGCTATCTCAACACTCCAGTATCCGTGTACAGCATCTAGTTTAGAAAAATATCTGGCATTGTGAAACTTGTGTGTGCCTGTGAAGAGGACGTAGTAACGCTTATATACATACATCATAACATTACAGAGGCGAGGGTGGGAAATTAGTGACTAATTAGTCACATCTTACTCAATCTTGAATGGTTGTGATATTTAGGAGTCCAGTCGATTTAATGTTTGTTATGTTTCCATTTACCAGAGTTGGGGGCACTGGACGAAGGATGGCCGCCGACCGAACAAAGTGGAATCAATTTGTTGCTGCCCTACAAGACGCCACCAGGCGTGATGGCCACTGACTGCTGTGGCTGTCGGCGGCTACGGAACAAAGAAGATGTTTCCATTTCACGGCTAAAACTTGCTAATAACCCTTTTGTCCTGTTTTTTCTTAGTCTATCCATGTTCGTCGTTGGGTGGGCTATCCACGTTCTTTCATTGCTGTGTTTCAGTGCTTTTCAAGTCTTCAAAACCATCTTAAGCCCTTTTACTTGATAATTTGTATTGCAGTTATGTCCTGTGTGTGTGTGTTTGTATGTGTGACTTATTTCTGACTGGCACATAAACGTCTTATTGATGTTCCGTCCTGAGCGCCCTAGTGGCAGAATGGTTAGAGCACTTGCTTCTCTAATCGATTGAGCCTGCTCGCGTCACACTGCAGTTAACCCAGCCGTAAATACATGTGCCTGACTCTGCTCTTGAGTCAGGGAAGGCAGAGACAGCGAGGAAGAGAATTGGCCAACCCCCCCCCCCCCCCCCCCCCCCCCCCCCCCCCCCATACAAGCTGAGAACTATTATAGACGAAGTCTCAAACACTTCACCTCCCTACAGCAGTATCTGCTATGGGACTGCCTTTACCTTTTATTTGTCTGTTCTAAAAAAAAATGTTTAAGTCTCGAAAGAACCTTTACAGAGTACAGTTGTATGCCCACAGATGTTATAGGGATGCAGAAAATAAACCCAAGAAGTGATATACTTAAGCTACCTTGTCGGTGGCATTATCATCCAAAGATACACAAACATCCAAGGAAACTAAAAATCTGCATGGGTACCGGGGTCTCTGCAGGGACAAAGGAAGAATAAACCCACTTCTTTCAGGCAAGATGTGAGAGAGACGGGTAAAGGGAGGCTGCGTATGCACCACACCATATTGAACTAGCAGCAGTGGCGTACTAAGGGGAGTGCAAGGGAGGGAGATTGAGGGTTGCCCTGGGCGACGGCCAGGAGGAGGTGCCATCGGACACTTCAATGACAGCACTGAACTGTTAAAAAATCTACTTGCAAGCAAAATATATTTTTTGTCTATTTCATGAGGTTGCCATATGAAGGATCTACTCCAGGTGTCAGATAATTTAAGTACGCCCCTGGCTAGCCGTCTCACAAAGTAAAACAAAATGGTACAGAAATTACAACGGCAAGACCACATGAAATGCTTTGATGCATGCTTCATGCAGGAGGACCACTTGTAGTAGTAATCCCAGAGTCAGGTACCCATTTACTGCTGGGTAGACTGGAGTGTGATGCCACCATGTTTCAAACCCAGTATCTGTGCAGTGAGAGGCCACCTCTGTCATCATCCTATTACCACCATATCACGTGTAATCACTATCTAATAATTTATCTGTCCATTTGTTCAGGTCCACAGCTGCGAGTGGTAGCCACAATGGCCCAAGAAACTCAGCACATTGATGTGGAAGAATGTCGCAAAAGAGGCATTGAAGTGATCACTTGCCCCAATCAGCCCACGGAGATCCTGGCTGAACTGACCATTGCCCTTATTCTCTTGACCATCAAAGAGTCTCAGACAGGTAATGAGCTAGATAACCATCATCATTATCATCATCGTAATTTTCCTTTTCACTTCTAATGGAACATGGAGCCACCATTACAGCTGGTCTCATTGTAGGAAGCCTGCACCAAGCATTCACATGCTTTTGCAAAGGTGGTTTATGTACCTATTACATGATGAGGTTGCCATGCTCATTCACAGTCTCATATTAGTCACCTTGTATGACACGGAGTAGATAATACAACATGATTATATACATTCAGCTGTGTTTATGATGCTATGGTAGTAATGTGGTGTCAGATTAGTTGAACAATGTGCTTGAAATTAAACCTGTCAATGAAAAACTGTTTGGAGATGTCAGGAACCTTGGGCTGACTACTACCTTTATTAGAGTCATTAATGTAGAAGTCTGAAGGTGAACAAGATGTCAGGAACCTTGAGCTGACTAATGCCTTTATTAGAGTCATTAATGTAGAAGTCTGAAGGTGAACAAGATGTCAGGAACCTTGAGCTGACTAATGCCTTTATTAGAGTCATTAATGTAGAAGTCTGAAGGTGAACAAGATGTCAGGAACCTTGAGCTGACTAATGCCTTTATTAGAGTCATTAATGTAGAAGTCTGAAGGTGAACGAAGATGTCAGGAACCTTGAGCTGACTACTACCTTTATTAGAGTCATTAATGTAGAAGTCTGAAGGTGAACGAAGATGTCAGGAACCTTGAGCTCACTACTACCTTTATTAGAGTCATTAATGTAGAAGTCTGAAGGTGAACGAAGATGTCAGGAACCTTGAGCTCACTACTACCTTTATTAGAGTCATTAATGTAGAAGTCTGAAGGTGAACAAGATGTCAGGAACCTTGAGCTGACTAATGCCTTTATTAGAGTCATTAATGTGGAAGTCTGAAGGTGAACGAAGATGTCAGGAACCTTGAGCTGACTAATGCCTTTATTAGAGTCATTAATGTAGAAGTCTGAAGGTGAACAAGATGTCAGGAACCTTGGGCTGACTACTACCTTTATTAGAGTCATTAATGTAGAAGTCTGAAGGTGAACAAGATGTCAGGAACCTTGAGCTGACTAATGCCTTTATTAGAGTCATTAATGTGGAAGTCTGAAGGTGAACGAAGATGTCAGGAACCTTGGGCTGACTACTACCTTTATTAGAGTCATTAATGTAGAAGTCTGAAGGTGAACAAGATGTCAGGAACCTTGAGCTGACTAATGCCTTTATTAGAGTCATTAATGTAGAAGTCTGAAGGTGAACAAGATGTCAGGAACCTTGGGCTGACTACTACCTTTATTAGAGTCATTAATGTAGAAGTCTGAAGGTGAACGAAGATGTCAGGAACCTTGAGCTGACTAATGCCTTTATTAGAGTCATTAATGTAGAAGTCTGAAGGTGAACAAGATGTCAGGAAACTTGGGCTGACTACTACCTTTATTAGAGTCATTAATGTAGAAGTCTGAAGGTGAACGAAGATGTCAGGAACCTTGAGCTGACTAATGCCTTTATTAGAGTCATTAATGTAGAAGTCTGAAGGTGAACGAAGATGTCAGGAACCTTGAGCTGACTAATACCTTTATTAGAGTCATTAATGTAGAAGTCTGAAGGTGAACGAAGATGTCAGGAACCTTGAGCTGACTAATGCCTTTATTAGAGTCATTAATGTAGAAGTCTGAAGGTGAACAAGATGTCAGGAACCTTGGGCTGACTACTACCTTTATTAGAGTCATTAATGTAGAAGTCTGAAGGTGAACGAAGATGTCAGGAACCTTGAGCTGACTAATGCCTTTATTAGAGTCATTAATGTAGAAGTCTGAAGGTGAACAAGATGTCAGGAACCTTGAGCTGACTAATGCCTTTATTAGAGTCATTAATGTAGAAGTCTGAAGGTGAACGAAGATGTCAGGAACCTTGAGCTGACTAATACCTTTATTAGAGTCATTAATGTAGAAGTCTGAAGGTGAACGAAGATGTCAGGAACCTTGAGCTGACTAATGCCTTTATTAGAGTCATTAATGTAGAAGTCTGAAGGTGAACGAAGATGTCAGGAACCTTGAGCTGACTAATGCCTTTATTAGAGTCATTAATGTAGAAGTCTGAAGGTGAACGAAGATGTCAGGAACCTTGAGCTGACTACTACCTTTATTAGAGTCATTAATGTAGAAGTCTGAAGGTGAACGAAGATGTCAGGAACCTTGAGCTGACTAATGCCTTTATTAGAGTCATTAATGTAGAAGTCTGAAGGTGAACGAAGATGTCAGGAACCTTGAGCTGACTAATGCCTTTATTAGAGTCATTAATGTAGAAGTCTGAAGGTGAACGAAGATGTCAGGAACCTTGGGCTGACTAATGCCTTTATTAGAGTCATTAATGTAGAAGTCTGAAGGTGAACAAGATGTCAGGAACCTTGAGCTGACTAATGCCTTTATTAGAGTCATTAATGTAGAAGTCTGAAGGTGAACAAGATGTCAGGAACCTTGAGCTGACTAATGCCTTTATTAGAGTCATTAATGTAGAAGTCTGAAGGTGAACAAGATGTCAGGAACCTTGAGCTGACTAATGCCTTTATTAGAGTCATTAATGTAGAAGTCTGAAGGTGAACAAGATGTCAGGAACCTTGAGCTGACTAATGCCTTTATTAGAGTCATTAATGTAGAAGTCTGAAGGTGAACAAGATGTCAGGAACCTTGGGCTGACTAATACCTTTATTAGAGTCATTAATGTAGAAGTCTGAAGGTGAACAAGATGTCAGGAACCTTGAGCTGACTACTACCTTTATTAGAGTCATTCATGTAGAAGTCTGAAGGTGAACGAAGATGTCAGGAACCTTGGGCTGACTACTACCTTTATTAGAGTCATTAATGTAGAAGTCTGAAGGTGAACGAAGATGTCAGGAACCTTGAGCTGACTAATGCCTTTATTAGAGTCATTAATGTAGAAGTCTGAAGGTGAACGAAGATGTCAGGAACCTTGGGCTGACTACTACCTTTATTAGAGTCATTAATGTAGAAGTCTGAAGGTAAACAAGATGTCAGGAAGTCTGAAGGTGAACGAGGAAGAAGAAGTTAAAAAAAAAAAAAAACCTAAATTTTTGGCAGGTTTCTGAACTGATGTCACATGAAAGGCTTACTCATTGGTGAGAAATTATTTACGGTCTAATAATTGGGTGAAAAGGTACATGCACTTATGGTTTTCAGTAATATGAGAAATGATATGTCCCTAATGTGACAAGCTATGTGTGTCATTAATGTCAGGTTCTGAGAAAATTCGATTTGAAGTTTAGTATTTTGTTGGCAATTTCAAAATGTGTCATGATATCCAAATACATCAGAGATCATTTTAATGCTTGTAATCTGTGTCATTTTATAGCATTGAAACAGAATTTTTCTCTAAATACAAAAGCCTCAAATTAGTTGCTTCTTTTGCTTAGCAGCTACAAATCAGCCAGTACAATTTCAGTGTTCCTCAACTTAATTCACTGTGTATGTGGACACTTTTTTGAAAATAGAAGTGTCTCTGAACACTGAGTGCAATCAAAGTAGTTTTAAAATGTGCACAGTTTAACTTTGTGAAATCACAATTTATAGTGTTGGTCTGCATTTTATAGTAAACATTGTTTTTTAAATCACTAAGGACCATTTATTTCTATGTTGCAAGGCAACATTGTCCTGAAAATATAATTAAAATACTGAAACGTTACAATCAAATAACTTATTATTATTGACCATACTTGTAAATTCCATATCATAAACCTCTAACATAGCTAATGGTCTCGCATTTAAGCAAAAAACATAAACATTGCTAAAAATGGAATAATTGATTAAAATTTGTTTTATCAATTAATCGATTAAACATTTTAAAGCTGATTAATCAATTAATTAATCATTAAAGATCCCATCCCTAATTTAAACAATATGCTGACGCAACAGATTTTTGTGTATTAACCATACTATTTAAATAAAACCATGTTTTGGTCTGAGACAATGTCCAATACAGTGTCAAGGTGTCTTACCTTTGTTTAGCTGATCCATTCAGTTTTTGTGTCTTAGAGCTTAACTCATTTCCGTGTTTAAAGTGATGTTTTTATCATATAAATATTACTAGATTGTTAGTGTTCTCCACCCATGACTATTCTTTTCTACACTGAAGGACCAGTTTGCTGTGAAGCTATGCATATTTATTTTGCTTGTAAAGAATTTCGCCATAAAGGAACTTATGGTGCTTTGCCACACTGGCTGATTCACAAACCTAGGCCCAGTAGTCTTCAACAGTGGGAATATTCGTTGATGTTGCTGACAGTTCACCCATGTGTTACTGGGGCTCGAAAGGGGAGCAAAGAATAGTAACACTGTCCCTGCCAAGCATGTCGTAGAAAGCGACTAAGGAAGGTTGGGCATGGGGCCGGTTACCCCATCCTGTAAAAAATTTAAACCACAAAAAACTTCAACAAACATGGACAAGTCAATTAAAGAAAATAAAACACAGCCATCCATAACAGGGGAAGGTCCTCTCGCAGGAAGGCGTATGATGCAACACAGAGAAAGCCGAAAGGAGTCTGTGTTACTGACTAACCTTCTTTCTTCTAGGAGAACTTCCAGATTTGGCACCTGGAATGTTCGGACATTAAACGAACAAGGGAAAGTGGCACAAGTAGCAGCAGAAATGGGGAAATATAAAATCGAGGTTCTGGGACTGTGTGAAACAAAGTGGAAGGGGGTAGACAGGAAGAAACTCATCACAGGTGAATTGGTGCTGTCCTCGGGACATGAAGATGAAAGTTCACACCACAGTGAAGGGGTAGCTCTTATGTTATCTAAAGAAGCACAGAAAGCACTCATTGAATGGGAAGCCGTTGGACCCAGAATAATAACAGCTACTTTTAAAACAGCTAAAAAGAAAATAAATGTAAATGTCATCCAATGTTATGCACCAACTAATTGTCGTAATTTTATCTGAGAGAGTTCTGATGGATAATGGTCCCTTTAGAGTGTAGAATGATAGTGAAGGCTCTGTGAGAATAAGGATTTAGGAAAGTGAGGTAGTAGATTCACAAGTGCTGGGAAGAGTAAGGACAGTCTCATGTACGACAATATTTGTCTCTCAAAACTACTCCTACCACTCTTCTGAACAAACAATTGTTTGTCAGTTCCATTCACTCAGGCGCACACACCGATTTGGTGATTCTGGCGCTCAACGTACATGAATACCGACTACAATAACAAATATGGGGAATGTTTGATTTGGGCCAGCCGACACAAAAATGCTAATAAAGTTTTTAATACTTTTATTATCACAAAATCAAGTCACAAATAATTATCAATTTACATGAAGAAATTAAAGGTTACAAAATACACAAATGACAAGGGGAGGAGGGGTTTTTGAGGAGAAGTATCCAATACACCTTTCCCGCTTGTATTTACTAACAAAAAAGACCCGGTCTTAAAGACAGGGGGGGGGGGTGATGATCAGAGATAGGCAATTTAACCCAACGGTAAATTTAATACTCTGAGACAAGGGGGTTACAGTAATAAGGGGTAGAAGAAAAGCTAGGGTTCTCAAATGTTTCCCTTTACAAAAAAACCAAACAGATGTTTAGGAGGGGACAGTGAACAAATTAAGAAAATCCCACTTAACGAATTAATTCAAGGAATACATAAAAAAGGAGGTTTCCAGGTAACTAATAAAATGGGTGCAGAATAATTCTCCTTTCGTTCATGCACGCTCGGATGGCCACCACTTACAGGTACTCGGCCACCACTTACAGGTACTCACACACACTTACCGATTTCGTAATCATGCACTCCGTGGAAATTATACAGAAACAGCACTAAACATCTGACCTAGGTAAAATGTTTGTCTCCGGTGTACAGCCCCAGATTTAGCGGGTGAACAAGGTTATAGAGGGTCCCGAAATCGCTGGACGTTGGAGTTTAATGTACTGTTTATGTAAAAAGTTCCAAGGAAAGGCACGGTCGTAGGCACAGGTGGTGATACTAGTGAAGTCACTTAGATTCGCCGCTGGTGGTAAAACTTAGGCGCACTGTCACAGGCTAGGCACTGAGGTATATTTTCTTCAGGGGGTGGTAAAATCCAATGAATATGCTTGACAGACAGTGTCAGGTAAATCTATTTTCTTCTCCACAAATAGAGCAGTGAATAAAATATTGCTGCTGGCAGAAGTTTTTTCTTCCAGGTTTTAACTTTAAAATGACTTTTTGAAGTGGGATTTTAAAACAGTCTTTGGGTTTGCTTTATTTCTGTAAACTTCAGATAGCGGAATCCCAACAGGATCGTCACAAAGATTAAATTTTAAATATGTTCATAAGTCACTGGAGTTATCAAACTGAGTTGGCAGGACTCAGTGTATAATTAATTAATTGCTGGGATGCAAGGTCGAAAGATCAATTCTGTATAGAAGATAAAACATGAAATGCAATAAAATCATATTAAGATCTAACGCACGATACATTTACAGTTAGACTATTTTCTGCATTCGCGTCTTTAATTAAATTCAAGAAAAGCTCCCCGTGAAGTTAATAGTTAAAAGCACATCTATTTCTACAGAACTAAACTGTATTAAAGTTATATTTCCCTTAATCGGCTGCACAGTTAATTTACGCGGCTATTGTATTAGGAAATAAACTTATAGATGTAACATTTAGTTTGCACCAGAACTTTGAAAATGGGTTTATTTAATAAGTTTAAATTTAAACCACAATCCAGTGAAATAAAAATGAAATAACTAGACCACTGATCACTCGAAGCTAGAGTATAAATTACCGTCTGCACGGAAAAAGAATTCACTCCAATAGCCAGGAATTTAACTATATGCTAGTAAATCTTAGAATTCTGTCAGAACGAATGATGAAATGCAGTTTTCGGAGTTCTGCATATATACTATTAGGAATGACAATTGAATGGGTCATGTCAGAATTTCGCGCCTCTTCAGATCCCAGGGCAAGTCGAAGTTATTTAGCCGCCATGCTAACCGCGATGGCCCGACTGGCTTCCGATCTTTGTTCGTCTCAGGCTGCTCGCATGAGGATGTGAAATCTCTACGAGAAACTAGCCTCACTCGCTTTGAGTTCACTGATTCCTCAGATCATATCGCTTTAATGTTATATTCTGAAGACCAACGTTCCTTTGATGGGACCGCTTTCCCGATACGCTGTTCGTGTCCATCTTTCGAGCGGTTTAACGGTTCGCAGGAAGATGTGAAATTCTTGTTAAACGCTGCTCCGTCTACTTCTGAGAGCCTCCAGTGTCTCAGATCTCCAGCACGGCTTCGTTTCAGACTGATGGAAAGTTACAACAAATGTTCAGGGGTTCTAATGTTATGAAAAGCTAAAGTCCCTTTAATCATTCATCAAATCAGGGAAAATTCACTTGACAAACCAGACGTACGTCACACTAATAACAAAGAAGAGTTTGTGAAAGAAGCATTTTATACAAGACTACAGGAAATTGTGGAAAAAGTAAAAAGAAGAGACATCACAATTTTGATAGGTGACATGAATGCAAAGATTGGTACAGTCAACACAGGCTTTGAAGAAGTCATGGGAAAACAGGGGCTAGGAATAATGAATGAAAATGGGGAACTATTCTCAAACTTCAGTGCTTCAAATCAACTGGCTATAGGAGGAAGCATGTTTCCACATAAGAGAATACACAAGGCAACATGGATATCACCAGACCATAGAACAGAAAATCAGATTGATCATATATGCATTAACAAGAAATTTAGATCATCATTGCAGGATGTAAAGGTATATAGAGGAGCAGATGGGGCATCAGATCACCACCTTGTGATAGCCAAAGTAAAAATGAAACTCAAGAGATATGCAACAATGCAAAATTATAGACAACAATTTAATGTAGGACATCTAAGAAATCAAGAAACAAGAGACAAATTTTCGGTCACAATGTCCAACAAATTCCAAGTGCTCCAACAGCTGGAAGTTGTAGAGAATACAGAAGACTGTTGGCAGCAAATCAAAATGGTATGGAGTGAGACATGTGAAGAAATACTGGGGAAAAGGGAACGACAACAAAAAGCGTGGATAACAACAGAAACCATCAATAAGATAAAAGACAGAAAAAACAAGAAAACAGATTTAAACACAAGCAAAACTAAAAGTTCCAAAGCCAAGGCTCAAGAAGTGTACACAGAAGCAAACAAAGAAGTTAAAAGAAGTATCAAAAGAGACAAGAGGAAGTATATTGAGGAGTTGGCAAGAGAGGCAGAAGATGCTGCAGCCAAAGGAAATATGAGAGAACTGTATAACAGCACAAAGAAGCTGACAGGGAAATACAAGCAAACAAGTTGCCTCATAAAAGACAAGAATGGAAAACTGCTCAGCAATGTACAAAAGCAAATGAAGAGGTGGACAGAATATTATGAGGACCTTCTCAATAGACTAGCTCTACAAAACCCCCCGAACATCCAGCCAGCAGAAGAAGAACTACAAATTAACAGTGAAAGACCAACGAAGGAAGAAATAAAGAAAGCCATAAAGCTTCTAAGAGATGGAAAAGCGTCTGGGCCAGATGGCATTCCAGTAGAGGCCATCAAAGCAGATATCGACACGGCTACAGAGATGTTATATAAAAAAGGTAAAGGAACCCGTTACACGTCCATTGAGGCATATTGGGAATATGGTGTTAGGCCCATATTATCTTGACCGTCGGCACACGAGGGGTGATGTGGTCGGCATCACGCCGGCCGCCTTAACCTTCCCAGAGTAGCTCTGGTACCCATTTGGGGCTGGGTCAACCCAGGAGCCGTTTGTGGCCTAAAAATTTTCCGCCTCATCTGGGGATCGAACCATAGACCACTGCGCTAGGAAGCCAGTGCACTAACCACTATGCTACCGCGGCTCCAGATGTTATATAAATTACTTGGTAAAGTCTGGGAAAAGGAAGAGATACCAGCAGAATGGAAGGAAGGATATCTGGTTAAGTTGCCTAAGAAAGGAAATTTACAAGAGTGCACAAATTATAGAGGAATAATGTTACTATCAGTGCCAGGAAAAGTATTAGATAGGATTATCCTTGAGAGATTAAAAGAGTCCATAGACAAGAAACTGAGAGATGAACAAGCAGGTTTTCGACAAAATAGATCATGTACAGACCAGATAGCCACTTTGAGAATAATAGTTGAACAAAGTCTGGAATGGAATTCACCATTATACATTGGATTTGAGGACTACGAAAAGGCATTTGACAGTGTAGACAGAGAATCACTTTGGAAATTGATGAGGCATTATGGAGTTCCTCTGAAGATCATTAATTTAATAAAGAAAACATATGAAGACATGACATGCAGAGTTCTTCATGAAGGACAGTTTACAGAACCATTTGGGATAAGAACAGGAGTGCGACAGGGATGCCTCTTGTCTCCATTTCTTTTCTTATTAGCAATAGACTGGGTTATGAGAACATCAACAACACACAACAGAAATGGAATCCAGTGGACTGTGACTAAGCAGTTGGATGATCTGGATTTTGCTGATGACTTGGCTCTTCTGTCCCATAACCGTAATCAGATGCAGGACAAATTGAAAACACTCGATGAGAGGTCACAGCAGTTGGGTCTGAAAATACACAGGGAAAAGACAAAGATAATGAGAATAAATGCAGGTAATGAAAACAGGGTTGAACTTGAAGAAGCACCAATACAAGATGTAGAATCGTACACATATCTTGGCAGCAGTATAGACAAAGTTGGAGGGACAGACAGTGATATCAAAATAAGAATACAAAAAGCAAGAGCAGCTTCATTGCAATGGGACATATATGGAGATCAAGAGAAATCGGATCCAACACGAAAATAAGAATCTTCAACTCAAATGTGAAGTCAGTCCTATTGTATGGCTCTGAGACACGGAGAACAACAAAGACAACAACCAAAAAGCTACAGACTTTCATAAATAATTGCTTGCGTAGAATAGAGGAATTAAAATGGTATGACAAGGTTACCAACGTGGAACTGATGACAAGAACTAGACAAGTGCCAGTGGAACAAGAGATGAGAAGAAGACGATGGCGATGGCTAGGACACACACTGAGGAAACCTGTTGATATCATTACAAGACAGTCCTTGTTCTGGAACCCCCAGGGCAAGAGAGGCAGAGGTAGACCAAGAAGCACATGGAGAAGAGAGCTGGAAACAGAGGTGAAAATGATGAGGAGAACGTGGAAAGAACTTGAGATGATGGCACGTGACAGGAGGACTTGGCATGTGTTTGTTGAAGGCCTATGCTCCTTTGGGAGTGGAGGGTTATGAATGAATTGCTGACAGCCTTGTATCCCTAACTGTAAAGGATGACCTCGTCATAACAAGGCACGATTTTTAAAATCAAGATAGCGAGACTGTAAATTCTAGACTTAATATATTAAATGTAATACTGTTTTGTAAAGTTGAAATTTGAGTACAGAAAGTTGTTTTAACTTCATAATTTACAACAACTATTTATGAGAGTACTGTTAAGCAAGTGTGGATCCCCTTTAATTGTGGAATCTGAGGCACCTGCCATCATCCATGGATTAGGGATGACTCTGTACAACATATTTCAGTCAAGGATCCTACACTGTGTAATCCAGTTACTAAACATTTTGACATAACAATCTAGCAGCACATTTTCAGTACTCAGTCCTGGATATTACTTCCTGCACTAACTTCCACATGCAAAATGGATTCTGAGACATTGACAAATTTGAGATTGTCGTGAAATTCATAAGTATATTATCTGTACTTGGTTAGCTTACACCGTATTATTGTTATTTTTGCATTGAGAACTAATGTGTAATTTATTTGGATTTTCAGAGGAGGAGAGGCTGATCAGTTTTGCACATCAGTCACCTGACTTGAATTCCAACAACACTGATGAGCTCAATAATGTCGTTTTGACCAATACAAGACCTCATTTCATGAGACGGCTCTCACAGGAACAGCTTGCCTTCCAGTGGACCAATGGGAAACCTGGAAACATGAACTGTCCAACTTGGCGAAACATCGTTAAGAAGACATTTGGAATTTATGGAATGACCGAACTGGGACTCAGTGTTGCTAAAATTCTCAGAAATGTGGGAGCTTGTGATGTTTTGATTGCAGATATGGATGCAGAGTTGGATAACTTCAATGCCAACATACAGCAGACTGATTGTGAGTTTGTGTCCTTTGACAAGCTCCTGGAGAAATCTGATGTCATCTGTGTGTGCGGATCTACTGGTGAGCAGTCGACGGAAGTATTCTGCAGAGACTCTTTCCAGAAGATGAAGAACCAGGCCATCTTGATTGCATCACAGAGTCAAGAAAGGGCAATTGACTATGTGGACCTGTACACTGCATTACGTGATGGCCAGATCAAAGCGGCAGGACTCAATGACTGTAATCAGGAGCCAGTGCCATTAAAAACACTGTTGCTGGGACTTAAGAACTGTACATTTTTGCCACAGGCTGAGGAGAATGTCTACGACATGAGGCACAAAGTGTCAGTTGTGATTGCTAAGAATCTCACAGAGGCTTTGAAAGCAAACACAAAGTAATAACTTGGTTTGTTGGATTTCACAAACTTAGCATATGTTGCAGTGGTTTGTGCAAACGCTCCACTGGATATATAAACAAGATTCAGTAGTAGTAGTACAAGTTAGCTCTTTTGGCTAAATATAAGAGTATTCGTTACCAATTTTATTAGTATGAGATCTATACATTACTAATAATTATTAACAGGCATAGATTCATTAATATTGCTGTGTAGAAGCTCATATTAAAAAGAAAATAAAAACTTTAGATACCATTTGTTGTTTTCATTACTTATAACTTCATACTTGCAAGCTAAAATCTTATGATTCTTATGCATTGATGATAATAATAATAGCCCCTTCAGTCATAACTGACTATGGGAATGTGCCCCCGAGGTGGCAGCCCTCAGCTGCTTATTTTCCTGGTGCTCCTTTCGATGGTTTCTCCTCTCCTCTGCTTGTTGTGTGAGCCTCTTTTCGCCCAATCTGAGGTGGCATCGTAAATAGCATCGCCACTTAGTGCGATCGGCAGCTTCATCCTCCCATGTTGCTGGATCCATGTCCAGTGCCCTCATATCTCTCTTGCAGACATCTTTGAACCTCAGCTGTGGTCACCCAACTGTTCTCTTGCCATCTGCTAATTGTCCGTAGAAGATATCTTTTGGGATGTGGCCATCTTCCATGCATGGCCAAGCCAGCAAAGTCTGCGCTGTCTAAGCAGTGTATACATATTTTGAAGGCCAGCACGTGACAACACCTCGACATTTGTCACTTTATCTTTCCATGAGATGCTGAGGATGTGACGTAGACACCGTAAATGGAAGGTATTGAGCCTTCTTTCTTGCTTAGCATAGGTCGTCCAGGTCTCGCTGCCATATAGGAGTGTGCTGGTGACGCAGGCGTTATATACCGCAGCTTTGGTCTTCATTGTGAGTTTGGAGTTTCCCCAAACACGCGATGTGAGGCGGGCAAAGGTACCTGCAGCTTTGCCAATGCGGCTGTCGATTTCTGTGTCCAGTGAGAGTTTGTCATTGATGGTAGACCCTAGGTGTGTGAAGTGGTGCACCATTGCCAATTCATAGTTATCGATAGTGATAACTGGTGCAGCACCCACATCCTGACTCAGCACATTCGTTTTCTTTAGACTTATTGTGAGGCCAAAGTCCTTGCATGCTTTAGTGAAGCGATTGATCAAGCTCTGAAGCTCCTGTTGGCTTTGAGTGACGACTGCAGCATCATCAGCAAACAACAAGTCTCTTATAGTGACCCTTCTGATTTTTGTTTTTGTTTTCAGCCTTGAAAGATTAAACAGACGGCCATCTGACCTAGTGTGAAGGCATATTCCTTCAGATGCATCTCTGAATGCATGTTTCAATAGTAAGGCAAAGAAGATCTCGAAGAGGGTCGGAGCCAAAACACAGCCTTGTTTAATGCCACTTCGTATGTCAAAGGGCTGTGACGTTCTTCCAGCATATTGGACTGTTCCCTTCATGTCGTCATGGAATGACTTTATCATTTCCAGCATTTTAGAAGGATAAGCATTGATAAACTTCTTATAAACTGCCAATGGAGGCTACTGTTCTTACAGAGAAGAAGTGGCTCATCACTTGTGATTCTTATACATGATCAATCTTATCAGCTGAATAAATGTCTTACAAGCTGTCATTAGAGGCTATTGTTATTACTGATAAAACTGTCATATATGAGAAACACGTGATAAGCTGTTGCTCGAGCTACTGTTGTCACAGATAAGACTATATAGTTCTTATATATTGTCACATATAAAACTCTATGAGTCTTATTCATGATAAATGTTTTATAAGCTTTACTGGAGCTACTGTTGTCACAGATAAAACTGTATGAATCTTATACACAACAAATGTTTTATAAGCTATATTGGAGCTACTGTTGTCACAGATAAGACTATTTGATTCTTATATATATATATATGATAAATTTCTTAGAAGCTGTCATTGGAGCTACTATAGTCATAAATTACTGATCTCATGATTGATACATGATATATATGTTTTTATGCTGTCATTATAGGTTGCTGCTGTCATGTTAAATGGTTTCTAAAGCTGGCTTTTTCCCCCCCTAATAATTTCAGATGTTTTCACTTTTGCAAGTTTGTTAAAAAATGTATATGCTAAAGTTTTGGGTGTCAGAAAATGCATGTGCTAAAGTTTTGGGAGTTTTCCCCAGAAAGTGTGGATTATTTGTGCATATAATCCTTGCAAAATAAAAAAATTAAAAATTGAATAAAGATAATACCCATTTTATGGGCATATTTTTTCAGCTACATAAACTGGTAAAAGTTGGACTTACTGTTCAAGATCATATGTTAAAAAAATATATATGGCATTTAAAATACAGATCCTCAAATATTGTGTTCAGTTTTATCTCTCATTCTTCTGGATTGGCAAAGAACTGCCAGCCTTGCAACATTGTCTAGAGACATGCCTTGTTCATTACCATTTCTAAAAGCATTGTGCCCATATCTCCCTCACGTTTTCAGACAACTAATTGAGAGAAAAGTTAAGGGTATATACAAGTCAATGTGACACTTCTGTTCATGGTCCTCCGTGTCAGTGGATCAGTGTTATAATTTCTCAGTAAAGTACTTGTTCCTTGTGTTAACATTATTGTCTCCCCTTCTCTGCAATAGTGGTCCAACAATGGCCAAACTTAAGAGTATAAAAATGAGGTCTTCAAAGGTATCAACCATCGCTCAAGATTACTCTTGGTGTGATATAAATAGAAGAATAATGCTTCTACTTTAGGGAACCTCACAGGATTTTAAAGAAAAGTAAACATAACAACTGAGATAATCTAAACTGTCTTAAACTTATTATTCTCCCACCCCTTCTGTGAGGACATATATTGACTTGTATTTCTGAGCCTCCATTTATTTGTCTAACTAGATATGTTTTATTGGTTGCACACTGGTTTCAGCATACATGTACCTATAAAATGTGGTTATTGTTTGTATACACTCAGTACTTTAATTCACATCTTAGAAGTGAAAATTACCCGTATAATCTCCCTCTATTTCAGTCCAATACCTGAGATTTTTCTTTGGTAATAATTATAATCCTTGCTATAGTTTTATTAAAGAGCAGATGCAAACATTTTTAAGGGCATAGCTTGAACAAAGTAGCTCTTAGAAATATACAGTAGAATCTAGTTAACATTTGTTTTTCAAAGGATGTGGAAAAAAAAACACTATTATAAATGAGAAGCATACTAATGAAAATGTTCATGAACTTAAAAAAGAAAAAGTATTCATTTAACAGCTTCAAAAATTATTGTACTGCGTTGGAAAAAATGTTAAGCATTCCCAGTACTAAAGAGATTTTACTGTTTATATTTTCACAGTTTCTTTCACTGCCCTGTTACAAGGTGCAAAATAGGAAGATGTGGTTTTCAGGTTCTCTTAGGAGACAAATAAAGAATACAACCGCTGCTCCCTCGGGCGTGTAGTAAAATGCAACTAATATTAGTGAGATTGTGCATAGGGCTAGCAATAGCATCATGTAAAAATAAAATTGCTGCATAAACTACCACCTTAAGAGCTTCAGGGCTGTGGTAGCACAGTGGTTAGTGCACTGCCTTCCCAGCTTGGTGGTCCTGGTTTGATCCTCAGTTTTGTTGGAAATTTTTAAAACCGCAAACTGCTCCGGGGTCGCCCCACCCTCATGAATTTGGTACCAGAGCACCCCTGGGAAGGTTAAGGTGGCTGGCATGATGCTGACCACATCACCCCTAGTGTGCCGATGGTCAAGAAAGAAAATATAGGCCTAACACCATATTCCCAGTATGCCTCAATGGACTTGTAACGGGATCCTTTACCCTTTTTTTTTAAGAGCTTTGGATCAAGCTTACAACATGGCTAACTGCAACGGTAGCAGCATGCTCCTTAATGTAAATGGAGAAGGATGATGAAAAAGAAAGAAGATTTAGGTAATTCTTCCTTGTTTGCTCCTTAAAGAGTTTGGAAAAGTCACTGTAAGTGTCCTTGCAGGAAACCTGCACAAAAATATTTCACTTGCTCTTTCGGGACCGAAGATGCAGCAACAGTGATAAATGCAGTCAGCGACCCATAGCTTGACTTTGCTTGCGTCAGGGTCAGCAAACCAGAGCTCACCAAAAACCTACTTCACCTCCAAGTGGTGGTTCTGGAAACAGGCTGTATCACTGCAGTCTGGCTGAGAGAGAGTAGGGATTGAAGAGGGAAGGCTAACCCGGTCCCAAAAATGCCATGCTGAAACTGGATGTTTCGGGCCGAAAGGCGCAAATATCGCAGCTTTGCTGTGAACGGTAACACAACGTAACAAACGTCCTTTTCAGGACAAACGCAGAAGAAGAAGAAGACTTGCTCTTTCAGCAGTGGTGGTTTCTGTAGTATTTTATTTTACGTGGTGAGGTCACTGTGGCCAAGCGAGAACCCTCTGTTCACTTTTTACAACATTATCTGGTAAGACATTGTGAACCCTGCCAGCATCGAGTTCTGGTAATTAAAGAAAGGAAATAGAGATGGGTCAGTCAGATTGAGAAAGCCTTAATATAATTAATATAGTATCGCTGACATGTAACTTGCAGGGAAGGGGGAGAAAGAGAAGCAGAAATAGAAAGATATGAGAGGAGTGTGACCCATGTAGGGAGATTCCAAAAATAAAAACAAGCAGAGACATATAGTGAGAGGCATTATGTGTGGCCTGTGCACCAACAGATGCAAAAGTGTAAGGGCATGGAATAAATCTGTCACCATGATCTCCAGGTTACACAATTTTTCTTAACCTATCATCTAGTCCCTTCATGCAGATTTTGTCATCTGTTAGCTTTTTTTTTATGTGGATGTCTAATATTTATGTATGATAAGTTATAGAATGTCTAACCACTCTGAGATATGTATGACAGAGGGGCTTAGAGCACCAGTTGCTCCTCATGACAAATAGACCTCATTCAAAACCAGCTCCAGTCTACTCAGCTGTAAAAATGGGTTTCTGATTGTGGTCAGATTTAGGGAAGACTAAGGCAGCAAGGAAGAGAATTGGTCATTCTGCTTCATAAAACAGAAATCTAGTGTTTGTGATTATTTATTAACTTTATTTACTTTTATTAGCATTAAAAGTTTCCCTTTAAGATTCATAACGTTTGTTTGCATTCATGGTTGTTCTTTCCAGTAATAACGTTCTTTAATAATTGTTCTTTTTTACAGATCAGTATTCTTTTGTGTTCATAGTTTACCTTTACACTCATTACATTCTACAAAATATTTCCTTTACTCTGTAACCCTTATTCCCTTACAAGGAGCATGGAACCACCATTGCTGTTAGTTCTTTTGCAGGAAACCTGTGCATGAGAATTAAATACTCTTACAGTGGTAGCTTCTGTGGCAGTTAGTTATATATCATGAAGTTGATAGCCCAGGTCATAGCTGTCCTTTGTTTGATAGGGTCCCTGACCATAATTTGCTCTCCCCCTACACACACATCCATGGTTCGATCTGCAGTTGAGGTGGGATTTTTTAGACTGCATACGGTTCCGGTGTCGACCCAGCCTCTTGAATTGGGTACCAGAACAACTCTGGGAAGGTTAAGGCTGCTGGCGTGATGCTGACCAAATCACCACTCTTGTGGCAATGGTCAAGAAAATACAGGCCTAACACCGTATTCCCAATATGCCTCAATGGGCACGTAACAGGATCCTTTACCTTTTTACCTTTACCTAATAATAATAGTTGCCCATCGCAAGCGAAGATGGCGACAGCTTCAGACTTAAGTTGTGACACTTCTGTGCCGTGATCTCGTGTGGCTAATTAGTCCTATTTTGGCCCTACAGGCCCTGCTACATACGGGGCACACATGGTTAGAGTTGATAGTAGTGTTGCTGTGCATTCTGACCTTTCTTGCAGCACGCTTGCCTTCTGCCTTATCAGCTAAATTCTGTTCTGCAATGCGAACGCCTTGAGTAATGTTTGTCTGCCAGGCAGAGCGATAGTCTCCCAGGAGGAGACATCAATTTTGAAGCTGCTCAATGATGTTTTCAGTGTGTCTTTGAAGCGTTTCTTTTGTCCCTCTACTTTTCGCTTACATATGGAGAGTTTTCTGTACATCAACTGCTTTGGGAGGCATTTTTCGGGCGTGCGAACAACATGTCCGGCCCATCTAATGTGGGCCCTTTGCAGCAGTGTGTATATGCTTGAGATATGTGCTCTGTTGAGGACCTCAGAATTAGATACTCTATCATGACACTTGATCCCGAGAATCCTGCGAAGACAGCTCATGTGGAAGTGATTAAGCTTCTTGGCATGTCTGGTATACATTGTCCATGTTTCACAGGCATACAGGAGGGTAGTGAGCACTATTGCATAATATACTTTTATCTTGGTGGCAGCACTAATTCCTTGTCGATCCCAGACATTTACTCTTAGTCTTCCGAAAGCTGCACACATACACACACATGTCAGCCCCCATTATCCACTGGGCAAGTCTTCTTGAATGCTTAGCTTCTTCTTTTTAATTTTTCAAAATTAAAGTCTCATGTTTCCTAGCCATGGACAAAGAAAACACTTTATTGAGTACTGTTTCACAATCTTTCACAAAGTATTTTTACTTTGTAGTTCCAGCATTAAAATGCTAGCACTCAGAGAGCATTATCATGTACGTAGATAGAAATAGAATAGAACACTTAGGTATAATAAGAGGTGACTGATATGAGGTTGTAAATGGAGCTGACAGCCTTATCATTTAAAACAGATTGCAGCAGAAACCATTGCTGTGAGAGAACATGAACGCAGTGGTGCAGGTTACCAGCATGTTGTAGTGTTGGCTGCATTCTCCATAGCGAGCTAAAAGGGAAATAATGATGGGAATGATTTCTTACTTACTTAGTTGTTCCCCTTCTACCGTGAGGTGTAGAGGTTTGGAAGAGAGAGCGCCAGACAATCCTATCGGCTGTCTTCCTCCTGGCCTGGTTTCATTCTAGTCCTCAGTCCTTCAAAGATTGTCTAATGTTGTCCTCCCAGTGGAATCTGGGTCGTCCTTGGGTCTGGATCCCTGGCTCTTTGTTTCCCATGCTTGTCGTGGTAGCCGATCTTCTTCCATTCTGCAGACATGGCCAAACCATCTTAGGACTGTTCTACTTAGGTCTGCAGGGGGTGGGATTTAAGGCCTTTAAGTATCGTCTGGTTGCGGACAATGTCTCTTCTTGTTACTTCAACCACCTTCTTCAGATACCTCATTTCTGAGGTTTAGATCTGGCTAGGGAATGATTTCACTAGAAAATATTATACACTAAGCAAATGTTTGGGCATAAAGAAAACTATGTGCACAATTTAGAGTTACATTTTTGTTTTTTTGCAAATATTTATCAGATTCTTTGTTTCAAATAGTGTGTCTATTCTTTAAAGCATTTTTGTAAAAGTTTTAATTCTTGGTATACACAACATTATGTAACATTGCATTTGTGAAAACATCCTGATTTAGATCCAGATTCTCCTGTTTGTTAACATTTGGCTTAGCTTGTGAAAATGTGTAAAGCCTTGCCACATTTGCTTCTTGTTGCAATTTTTATTAATGTCAAACATAATCATTCAGTTGAGGCTTTATAGAAGATATTTTATTTGAAGAAGTGAAATGGTATGACAAGAACATCAACGTGGAGCTGATGATAAGAGCCAGTGGATCAGGGGATGAGAATATGACATTGACAATGAATCGGACACACATTAAGGAAATCTGTTGATAGCATTACTGGGCAGTCCTTTCTCTAGAATCCCCAAGGCAAGAGAAATAGAGGCAGACAGAAGAACACATGGAGAAGAGAGCTAATAAATATAAATATGATGAGGAAGACATATATAAACCTTGAGCTGATGGTTTGTGAGAAAAGGACTTGGCACGTGTTTGTCCTGTGCTCCTTGGGAAGCTAAAGGGTGTTGATTGATTGATGTTATTTGTGATTCATATTTGCAACAAGGAAAAGTGCTATAAGGGAAGCAAAGTGCTTCGAGAGGGTATAACTAACTATAGTCAAAGTGTGAAGTAGGATTAAATAACTAATTATAATCATAGTGTACAATATGATTAAGTCATGCATTAAGCCTGTGTACATTAACAGAATGTTAAAAGTCATTATGTTTACCTATTAAAACAGTTATATTAATGATTAAATTGTTAATGTTTAAAGAAACTTGTACGTCTTATGGAAAGTAAGGAATATGTTGGTAATTGTTTAGTTGCTGTAGGGATTCCACAAAATGTTCAGTATTCTCCTGGCTGCTATGTGTTTTATTCCCCCTTGCATGCATGGAGGCATATCTGGAGTCATCCTTATATGACCACCAGCTGTGCACAATGCTACAGTATACGGATGTGGAAGTGAACCTATGTCTGTGAGGCTAATTACATCCTCATTGACTCTTGAAATCATCCACACACTTCCTGAGATTCCCACTGTGGTGAAACTTGTTGAGAACCCAGCTTTGCACACTGTGTGTGATAAGTTATAGAAGTCACTTGAGCCCCAGGCGTAATTCCTTACTTGGCTGACTGCATGCAGAAGGATCTCACTGTGGACCAAGTGATAGGCAGGGGGAGCTGAGAAGTGGCTATGTTCAGGACGTGACAACTCCTTGGGAGAGCCCAGAACCAGAGTACAGTATTTTAGCTCTGCATAGTTGGGGAGCCCCTTGGATGGTGGGGAATGCACTGTATGCCACACACTTCTTACTTCTAGTTTGGGACCAAATGGGACGATCCTTTAAATGCAAGCCAAGCTGGAGAAACTGGAGCTCATGACTTCAACTCAACACGTTTCGGAATGGCAGAAAAGCCACAGGAAAAGCCTAGATATACAGTGTAGATAATACCAAGGAGTCTTTAACTTGGTACTGGCTGCTAAAGAACGAGAAGCTGAGCAGCCCTAGTTCAACAACAACAATTACCCCTTGCAGTTTCGGATGGACTCTCTGAATTAGGCAAAGAAGAAATAGGAACACTTCTTCTTCAGGCACGCCTTAAGCTGCAGATAATGTGAGGTTGTGCATAGAGCTGGCAGCCGCTTCATATAAAATAAGTTGCAGCTGTAACTTAACTGCAAAGGCAGATGAAGTGCCTTGATAAAAGCTTGCTGCAAGGACACCTATGCTTCTTAAAGAGGGAAAAGAAGTAGAAAGAATGTTGTCATACATTTGTTAGAGGATTAGTCTAACGTGCACATCACTGTCTTTATGTGTCTCTTGTTACTGCAGTTCTGTGTGACTGATAATACAAAATGGCTATATGTAACTGGCTGTGTGTTAATGTTGATATCACGTTGCTTTTAAGAAATTTGAAAATATTGTTGACGTAGTATGTTTATGTAGAATTCTATGAAATAAACTTGCAAAGTTAAAATACAAGTGTTTATTTCATGGTTATCATTATGTTGAAAGAATAAAGTTACTGCTTCCTCAAGCGTGTCATAAAGAAGGGACTAATATACTGCTTTCTCAAGCGTGTCGTAAAGAAGTGACTAATATACTGCTTCCTCCAGCATGTCATAAGAGGCGATTTATATGAGACTGTGCTTAGTGCTGGCGGCTTCATCGTGTAAAATAAATTGTCATGGAAAGTACTGCTGCAAGAGCACGTGAATGTTTTGGTACAGGCTTACTGGGGACCAGCTACAGTAATGGCTCAAGGCTCCATAGACAGCAAAAATTGATGTTCTTCTTGTTATTTGTTGCAGCATTTACCGTACTATACCGCTCATTTACAGCCACTGAATTTTGTATTCTTCTCTTAAGGCACCATCCTGATGTGTTAGGTGGACTAACGAACATCGATGACCCTAAGAGATAGGCGAGTGGTAGCTTACAGTCAGAATGGACTCTTATGCGGAGAGTTTAAAACATGTAGTGATCAGACCATAGAGAAGAAGAATCTAATGCCTGGAGCTTTCATTGCATTGGGAGATATATAGAGATACAAAGAAATCAAGTCCAACACAAAAATCAGAATCTTCAACTCAAATGTCAAGTCAGTCCTATTGTATGGATCTGACATAGGGAGAACAACAAAAACAACAACCACAAAGCTACAGATTTTCTTAAATGGGTGCTTGCGTAGAACAGAAGGACTGAAGTGGTATGACAAGATCACTAATATAGAACTGATGACAAAACCAGGCAAGTGCCAATTGAACAAGAGATGAGAAGAAGATGCTGGATAGAACACACATTTAGGAAACCTGCTGGTAGCATTACCAGACAATCCTGAATCCCCAAGGTAAGAGAGGTACTCAGGGATAGAGAGAAAGAGAGAGAGAGAGACCAAGGAACACAGACATGCAGGGTAGTAAAAAGACATTGAGAGACCTTGGGGTGATGGAACGGGACAGGAACATTTGGCATAAGTTTGTTGAAAGCCTATGCTCCCTGGGGAGATGAAGAATATGAAGTTGTTCATGGGTGTGGCAAGATGGATGTAGGATAGAAAATTAGAAAATAGTTCCCAGAAATTGAGACGGAACTGGTGAACCAGAGGTAAGGATGGCACAAGACACGTCAGGTAGTTAACTGCACAGTTCTCAGTGGAAGCTTGTTGCATATCTGTTGCAAGAGGCGAACACTGTAGTGGTGCGATGAAGATGGTCAGTTCGCCTAGTGTTACTGGACAGGTTGAAGGTGGACGCTGGTGTGGATGTAGTATGTTCCAGAAGAAGGTACGCTGATGAGGGCATACAGCTAGGTCGGGCTTACACAGGTGGCCGACAGGGTGTGTGTGTGTGTTGTCAATAGACGCGAATGCGTGTAGTTCAGGATCAAAAGGCACTGGAAAGTCAATACTGGTCACACACATCAACACATGTAGAAGTCAGTAAAGGGTATAACTTCTTCTCGTTCTACACTGTTTAATAACGTAATACAGCCACAAGGACATCCTGGCAAACAGTGCTCAGGTACATGGTAACAATCCACTGTCACGAGTTACAAGGAAACACATCGTATGACTATATTCTCCACCTTCTCTTCTCCAGCGACACAATAGATGTCGTATACCATTTTTCTGGCCCTAGGCACTAATAATAATCTTTTCGCCTTCCATGGCGCTATAACAGATGCTGTATAATGTTTTTCTGGCTTTGGGCACTAATAATAATCTCTCCGCCTTCCATGGCGCTATAACAGATTCTGTATAATGTTTTCTCTTGGCTCTAGGCACTAATAATATTCTTTTCGCCTTCCATGGCGCTATAACAGATGCTGTATAATGTTTTTCTGGCTCTAGACACTAATAATCTTAATATCCATATACTCATACACTCTCCCCGCACCGGGAGAAAGTCACCTCAATGACAGCCAACTATCTTGGGCTGATAGCAAAGCTCTAGGCTACAACAAAATAGTTTAAAGGATATTTTTTTTTACCTTCATCGACATCTCAGAATAAACACAAAAACATACGCCATCCTTGGCTCTTAGAAATAAGTCAGAATGATCACAGGGAAGAATCTCCAACATCTGTTTATCACACAGCAGCCTTTGTTCACCGATTATACACTCAGAGAAACATGGCTGACCTCCCTGGTCAAGCGCTAGAGCGAAACTGTCACGAGAAATCGCATGTCAGTTCCCGCCAGATCATTCACGCATGCGCGAACAATCGCGTGGCGTGAGATTAGCTCACACGAGCTAACATTCTCGAAAACTGTTCAAGAATAATCCACGAACAGGAATTCTTTAACTGACTACTGTCAAGTCAAGGGAGATAACAACTAAATCAAACTTATCTCGAAGAGTATAATAACTTGTAAACTCCCTTAGACCATAGAAAAAAGTTTGCATCGAAAACTTAAAACAAACTGACCTTAACAGTCTACCGCACCCCCCGGGGAAAAAAATGATAACCTTTTTTTTGAAAATATACATCAATCCTTAAACAAATGAGTTCGGTAGCATACAAATACCTAGACATAAATATACACTAAATAAAGCCATAAACAGAAGAGGAATAAGAGAAAACTAAAAGGATTGCAGATAGAATGCCATGATATCATAAAGAAAAATAGGAAAGTGACGAGAACAAAGGCTAGATGGGATACGAAAGAAAGTGTAAAGATGTAGGAAGCAATGCTCAAAGAATGAAAAAAAATTATATATGGTAATCAAACTAATGCATATCATAAATAAATGCCATAGAAATATAGCAATGTACATGACAATACAAATTCACCTATACTCCCCGAAAATACACAATGAGCAAGCAAACCCAGACAACAGGCTCATAACCTATAAATCATGCGCCTATGAAGGGCAACCAAAATATACACCGCCACATCTCAGGCTATTACTGACGCACAAAAGAGCGTCGGGAGATAAAAAAAAAATATCTCACAAACTAAGAGAAAATATTTTCTCATAGTACTAATATTATAAAAGGAGCTGCCACAATCACACACCAAGGTGCTGGCAACATTACAATGCTAGAAAAAATCACCTACATGTGACTTCATCTATCCCAAACAAAAAATACAATAACGACATGTCTCGCAATGATAAATAAGAAAAATAGAGGTGTCATTACCATATCATACTTATAACATAGTAACATAAAATAGTATTGTAACACTAACATATTATACCACATCATACTATACTATCTTTTATCATAATATCGTATACAAATGTACAATAATGCAAGCTAATTAGTAAGCACTAATAAAAGATGACTTCAGAAGTCCCCGAACATTCCGTATACAAGAGGGCACCACGGACATCTAAAATAGCGTTAAATCTTGAAATATCTGGCAAACTCTTGAGATTCTCCATAAAACGGCACTGACTCGCCGGGAAAGCTTACGCTGTGAAACAATACAAATGAGAATCTCTGTTTGACAACCGTAGGATTTAATAATATACAATAGTTAACTTAAATCTCTACTTATCAAATGTGGCCATGTAACTTTCTGGCCTTTATATTGTGATAATCAAATCTTCTTCCGTTACACTAGAGACGATACCCGAGAAAGTAATACAAACTGTTTACCATAATGTATTAAATAGAGTCAAGCAAATGTAATAACAGACTGTTAATGTATAACAGTGTCATGGGTATCAACAAACACCGCTATGTATAAGAAAATACAAGCATGAGAATCAAGTAGAATTCTGTGGGCATCAAGACAGTATGTCTACCATAACATTATCCGCACCATGAATAGCTCGTACAGAAAAATGAAAAGGTTGAAGAGCAATAGCGTATCGAGTTGATCTTGAACTCTTCAAGTCTTTACTCTGTATAGAAGTGAGGGCTTTTTGGTCGGTTTCTACAATAAAATGGGCGCCAAGAAGGAATCTCTGAAGTTTAAGTATCGCCCAGACCATAGCCAATAGTTCTCGGTCTATTACCGAGTAATTCCGTTCTGCTGCATTCAGCTTTCTAGAGACATACCTTACCGGATGCAGAGTTTCATCATACTCTTGCATCAATGCGGTACCACTGGAACGTCTGTCACTTGAAAAACAGGTTGTAGGTAATCAGGTCTATCATGAACATACCTTACCGGATGCAGAGTTTCATCATACTCTTGCATCAATGCGGTACCACTGGAACGTCTGTCACTTGAAAAACAGGTTGTAGGTAATCAGGTCTATCATGAAATTCTGACAACATATTAATATGGAAGGTTTTATGCTTTCCATCAACAACGATGACATAATCGACATCAGAAATTCTAGAGATGACAACATAAGGACCCTTCCATGAGATAAGAAGTCTGTTTTCCTTACAAGGGAGTAATACCAATGCCTTGTCACCGGGACAAAGTTGTCGTAAACGTCTATTTTTATTTGCTAATTTCCACGCCTTCTCCTTAGCAAATTCAGATGCAGAGGTAGCTAACCTACATGCTTCGATGATCGTCTGCCTTAGAGCAATGACATATTCGTAGGAGGATTGTGTGTCATTGCTGATGTTCTCAGCAGTTATAAGGTCGTGGAGCAACGACATGGGATCGCGCGGTTGCGCACCAAAGATGAGCTCAAACGGAGAAAACCCCGTGTGCTCATTAGGGACCTCTCTATACGCAAAAATGGCAGCGGGTAAAACCCTGTCCCAATCCTGAGGATGGTCCTCAGTTATTTTCCCAAGTAAATTCTTGAGCGTTCTATTTAGACGCTCAACTAATCCGTTTGACATAGGATGATATATACTGCTTAAAGACTTTTCAATACGGAGTGTAGACATGATCTGGGTCATAGTGTCTGATATTAATTGTGTCCCGTGATCTGATAAGATTTCTTTGGGAAATCCTAACCGTGAGAATATTAGCCAAAGGGCATCTGCAATATCAGCAGTAGAAATGCTCTTGAGAGGTATAGCCTCTGGCCAACGTGTACACATGTCAATGCATGTAAGGATAAACTGGTGTCCTCTGGCAGATTTAATTTTAAAAGGACCAATAATATCTATTGCTATCTGATACCTGCATGGTCACTCCTGATACAAGTAAGTTGTAGAATGAGTCAACTCGAAACCGACACAGTGTTGGTTGGGTATACAGGTCACCTCGTCCAGAGAGTATTGGGGCTCTGACAAGGGGTAATGTTGACGTTGAGTGAGAGTGTAAATGTCAGGTGCACGAATGCATGGACTGTTCTGTAAAGTTGACTAATAAATCAGGCACACACTCACTCATAGTTAAAAGTCACTGACGTATACTACGGTGGACGTTTTTGTTCATGGATTTAATGAGACACACACTGACATCACGGTTACGGTCACTGGAACAGGTTGACAACAACATCGTATACTTGAAAAATGGTCTGCAATATCAAATAGGCATTCGTGTCGAATATAGGTACAACTGGACTTTAGCAAACAAGCACTCATGGTCCTAGTTGTCTGGCATCTCAGGCCCTAACTGACTAATCGCATCAGTTAATGCTAGCAAAAGTGTTTATCATAAAAGGCTCCCTGGTAGGACCTCTTCTGGCTAAGTATTACAGTTCGTAAATTAGCAAGTTGAATGACGACAATCTTCAACCATCAATAATAGGATTTATAATAGACAGATCTCTGTATCGTCCTTAGATAGTAAGGGCATTCCTGTTCTCCGGACGATAATCCGCTAGACCAAAAGCGGGATCAAAAATGGCTCCATCTTGCGTGAGCATCGCTCACACCGAAGGTGAATAATGAAACCTAATTGAAGGCTCTGCTCCTTATACAAATGTGCATATTGGGCTCGGCATGTCCGGTAATCAATACTGCTGCATATATCAAGCTTTTGTGCTGCTAGGTAACATGCCGTCTTTATATATATTCAACAAATCATATGGACGGACGATATCACGTCTGCCCACCTAGGCATAGAAAGAGTTCAGAAAAATGTCTTCGTTACCTTAGTCATAGAAAAACACACTAGCACATATCACACGCCATCACTTGGCGTAACGAATGAACACTGGGAAAACCACTGACATAATAGTCATACAGAGAAACAATCTCCTTCCCAGAATAAGACCACAGAGACCAATCTTCGGACTTTCCTATCCGAACAGCGTTCAGCAGAACCGACATGACGGAAGCCTCGACGACAACCACACTAATTCACACATGCGCAGAAGCGCGCTTGACCCCAGAGTTCAGCTCCAAAATAGGCCGACGTTAGACATTAAAAGATATAAAGATATAAGACTAAATCGCCTTAAATAGTCAAGGAATAAACATTAACTCGGGTTATAAACCTTTTCAAGCAAGACCAATCTGTTCTGTTCAAACAAGGAACAAACCGACGTAAATCTAATTCATACGCCAGAGAAGATAACGAATATAATAAAATATAACATCAAACCAATCAAGGGTTATTTCCCTTAGATTATCAAATAAGTACCTTTCATCAGACAGATAGATATTACTTTAAACATATATTGCCTACGAAGAATCTGTTGGTAACAGACTACCGCAACCCCCGGGAAAAAAATGAAATTATTTTTTTTTTCAAAATACATCAAGGAGCAAGATGCATCAAGCTCCTAACGCATAAATGATGCGCAGATGCGAAATATCAGCAATTTATAACGCCAAATTGAGGCAAAGTCGAAGAGATCGACATGTGAGAATTTATCTCATCATCTCAGAGAAAGTATTTCTCTAAGTATAAATATTTCCAGGGAGGTGCCACCAACGTATTCTACAATACTGGCAATGACACAATGCATACAAAAAATTCATACAATAATTCCATATTAGGTACTTTGAGTTCATGATTAACAAGGAAGAAAAAAAATCAAAAAACCAGCAGTAAATATACATTAATGAACCGCTAAGTGGTGATACAATCAATATATCATATATTACAAATGTGTACATATTTTGATATAGAAAAGAACTGTTGTAGAGTTAGACATATTAAGTAGTCCAAGACATAACAGTTAGGTGGAATCATGTGGGCATCTAGACAAAATGTCTGCCATCACATTTTCTGAGCCACGGATAGCTCGCACCGAAAAATGAAAAGGTTGAAGAGCAATGGCGTATCGAGTTGATCTCGAGCTCTTCAAATTTTTACTTTGAATAGCTGTAAGAGCTTTCTGGTCAGTTTCCACAATGAAATGCGCGCCAAAAAGGAATCTTTGAAGTTTGAGAATTGACCAAACCATAGCCAACAATTCACGGTCTAAAACCGAGTAATTCCTTTCTGCCGCATTAAGTTTTCGAGAGATATACATTACAGGATGCAGAGTATCTGAGTACTCTTGCATTAGTGCCGCTCCAATCCCAGTGGATGTAGCGTCACTACGAAGAACACATGTCTTATCTGTAGTAGGTAACATTAAAATAGGTGGAGTTGAAAACATAGTTTTGATCTTATCCAGCGATGATTGGCATTCCTGAGACCAGTGGACCATATTAGGAGACCCTTTCTTTAGTAACGAAGAAAGAGGTGCCATGATAGAGGATAGATTCGGAATGAATCGTCCATAAAATTGTATAAGACCTAAGAGACTTCTCACTTGCTTTTTAGTCTTAGGAATAGAGATGTTAAGTATCTTAGTGATATTATGGTCCTCTGTCTTTAGGAAACCATGACAGACTCGGTGGCCTAGGAAAGAAATTTCGCTAAAACCAATACAGGCTTTAGAGGGTTTCGCTGTCAACTTATGCTCGCGTAAAGTAGACAGTAATTCATATAACCCCAAATAGTGATCTTCCCAAGTATCACTGAAAAGACAAATGTCGTCTAGGTATGCAATGACATCTGAACGATAAGATAGGATTCGACGCATCATGCGTACGAATGTAGCTGGGGCGTTCATAAGGCCGAAAGGCATGAAATTCCATTGGAAAAGACCCCTAGGTGTAGAAAAAGCAGTAAGAGGTTTGGCGCGTTCAGATAAAGGAACTTGCCAATATCCTTTAGATAAGTCAAGTTTAGTGAAAAAATGAGATTTAGAAAGCTTAGTAAGTAGCTCTTCTAGTAAAGGCATAGGTTCAACATCGAACTTCGTAACTTGATTCAATTTGCGATAATCAACGCAAAGACGTATGTTATTGTCTTTTTTCCGAACAATAACCATCGGCGAAGAATATGCTGAAGTGGATGTTTCAATTATTTTCAAATTTATCATTTCATCCAACTCTTTCTCAACCTGTGCTTGAAAATGTATAGGGATAGGATAAGGTTTGACCCTAATAGGATTATGGTCAGTTACAATAATGTCATGTTCAATGACATGAGTATGTCCAGGAATGTCAGTAAGGACATCCTGAAATGTTTGTAACATAGCAGAAACTTGTCGCTGTTCCCCTAGTGATAAATCAGGAGAGACAGTAACGTTTTTCCATGATTCACTAGAATGAAGTGGAATCATCGGAAGAGGAAGATTTACATCCGAGAAACTTGTTTCCTCATCCTGTATTACGGACAGTGATGAGTAATGACCATGATGGACTGGAGAATCGTCCGTTGCCTGGAAAATAGGCTGTAAATAATTGTCGCGAGGGATTTTGAGGAGATAGGACAGCTTGAATGGAATGGAAGAATACAGATAATAATGTCTTATTGATAGCTTCCGAGTTTGAAGAAACTGCCTCTCCTCGGGAAATAGTGTACTAGAAATTTACTTAAAAGAGAATTCTGGTACCTAAACAAGATATTTTCTGGACGATAAATTCTTCCTCAGGGATCCTACAAAAAGGACTGTGTAAAGCACATAAGGTTGAGAAAGAGATTTGGTGTCCAGCCACAATTAAAATATCCCGACCCAATAGAAATTAACTGAATTATGGCTGAGCCCCCAGGGTGTAGATTTATATTTAAAACAAAATACAACCCAAATAAAGTTAACAAGAAAAATAACAACAGACTCTGTTATGTAAAGTTGGATAAAAGGGTATGGAATCTTACATTTTTATATACACATATAAATATGAAAAAAAGTTTAGCTCTACTGTTTATAAAAAAAAAAATCAACTAGTGTGGTCATCACTTGGACCAGAGATCTTTTCTATGGTAGTGTTGCTGGTAGGTGTTAATACTCAACTCTCCGAAGGCCTGTAGTAGCTGCGGAGATGATTTTGGTTCGGACTCTCTTGGTTTGGTCTGCCCCAGCAGGTTGGTCTCATAACAGTTAATGGGTTCAGAGGGTGTCAGAGTTTGCTTCCCTGGACTCAGTGCACATCACAGATAAGGATGGGGTAAGTCACCTCTGCTGAATACCTCTTCTGCTTATGGGATGTGTGGTATGGTTACTGGGTGATAGGATATGGTTGGGTATGATAACCTATTTGATAGGGTATGGTGGGTAAGGATAATCTTTGGGACCATGGACTTGTACCCTGGATTGTACCCTGGACCTGGTTTAGGTATCTGGTAACCTCAACCTGGTTTGTACTGTGTAACCGCAACCTAGTTAAGTACTGTGTAACCGCAACCTGGGTTTCTACCTTGTAACCGCAACCTGGGTGGACTGGAAACAATTGAAATCCCATTAGTGGTTTCAAGAGCAGTCATCTCCTAAGTCTGATGGCCGGTAAGCGTCCATCAGAAATTAAATTAACACAAGGTTAACTACTATTTAGTAACTGTGTTATCTATTAGATATGAACTACCACTTCTTAACTGACATTATAGTGTATCTTGAGTTCTCAGTCTCTATCTGGCTGTCTGCTTATTTACAGCAGTGGTTTTCCCCATGTGGCAATGAGTTTCACAAACTGTGAGGTAGGGGCTGGGGTCATCAAATGGTTGAGAACCACTGGTTCACCTAGTGCCCATAGAGCAGTATTTTAATTCCGGGGTCACTGTCAACAATGGTTTGAGAACCACTGGGTAATAGTTTCCTTTGCTGCTTTAACTTGGTGGGGTGTCATTGCTGCCAAGGTCTGAGAACCAATGATTTACATTCTTGCTTACTCAAGCAGTAAATCATTTGGAGGGTAGGCATGGTCTCAAGGCTTGAGAACTGCTGACTTACATTTTGTCAGTCAAGTGGTAAATTCATTAAATAGCTAAATAATTGCAAGCATTCTTAAAGTCCTGGTCCCTGTTGAAAATGACAATCATATAACTGATAATAAAATAGTTCTTCAATCATACATAAAATAGTTCTTCAATCATACAGCATGGTATATGCATAGGATTGCATTAAATACATGTAAAGAACCTTCCATAATGAAAAACACATTAATGTCCCTTATGTGACAAAGTGAGAAGAAGTGATTGAGAACACTGTTATCAAGTTTGTAGTCTTGACAGAGAACACAGAAGCCTTATAAGAAATAGAAATAGAAGCACCACTAAGACACTTCTGTTTTTCTTGAATCAATATGCAAATTCCAAAGTAACAACAATAATAAACATCATATTATTTAACCCTGTCTTATTTCTGCCAGGCTGTGAAATAAAGATCAGTGGTTAATTAGGTCTAGGACCTCAGCCAACTCATACATTAGTTTGAGGGATCTGTAAAGATGCAAATAACAATTATTGACACTTAAAATGGAAATGCATTTCAAACTATTAACAAAAAGTTACTGCAATAGCAAGCTGTTGATAAACATATGATTATTCATGTTATAAAATCAGCAGTATTAGATCTACTTACTTCGCTCAACGAATTTACTAAAGATATTTTGCAACAAGTGCAAAGTAGCCTCGACAGAGGCCCATACAATCACATCTGCTTCCAACGATGGTTACTTCTTCTTCTTCTTCTTCTTCTCGTTCGCTGTTGTTTAGAAATGTCTACACAAGAAGTCCGGTTTTCTGGATGTATGTTGCTGTGGTTGAAAGTTCTTCAAGACTCCCAAACAGCTTTGTGTGGATGTGCGTCTCTGTGGGCCAATGTTCAGTTCGCAATTGACTAAGCATGTGGCAGTCTTGCAGGATGTGTTCGGCTGTCTGTGCTGCCTGTCCACACGTACATAGGGGTGATGGGACCAATCTCAGTCTGTATAAGTGACTGTTCAGTCTGTTGTGTCCTGTTCTCATACGGAACAGGATCACCTGTTTTGCTCGATCAAGATATTGATAGTTGTCTCTTTGTTAACGATGGTTACAAGAAGAATACAGAAAATTCCCTCCAATATTCCAGGATCTGTTCCGGGCAGGGGTGGGTTGTGTGCAAATTCGGTTCTGGTCCCAGGGGTATAAAGTTACCTTCATTTCAACTCGCACTAGCGTCCATCGTTTCCGGCTGTTTTACATGCGTCCAGTTCGTGAACAACAAAGACGGTCGACTTCCTGTTCGAATCGTTGTACCGTGTTCCACCTTCGACTTTCGCTGGTGGGGGAATAATTTATTACCTTGGACCGAGAATCCTGAGCTAGTAAAATACTGTTAAATCTAAGACTAGCGAGAGAGAGAGAGAGACTTTTGGTTTCTTGTCAAATGATAGGAGAAATTTGTAGAGGGAAAAAAATAATAGACAGAAGAAAGAAGTCGGGGAGAGTCGTTTCACGACAATAATCCGGACGTTCATGGAATTCCGTAAGCATGTTGATGTGGAAGGTTTTATGCTTCCCGTCAATATAGACAATATAGTAAACATCGGAAATTTTCGATATTATATCGTACGGACCTTTCCAAGAGATAAGAAGTCCGTTTTCCTTACAAGGTAGCAAAACAAATGCTTTGTCACCAGGACAAAGTTGTCGTAAGCATCTCTTCTTATTGGCAAATTGTCGTGCCTTCTGTTTAGCAAATTCAGAAGAAGAAGTTGCCAATTTGCATGCTTCGATTATCTTTTGTCTAAGCGCGATGACATATTCGTAAGAGGATTTTGTGTCATCGTTAATATTATCAGCGGTTATAAGATCATGAAGCAAAGACATAGGGCCGCGCGGTCGCGCGCCAAAGACAAGTTCAAAGGGAGAAAATCCTGTATGTTCATTGGGGACCTCTATGTAAGCGAAGAGGGCCGCAGGTAAAACCCTGTCCCAATCTTGAGGATGATCCTCAGTTATCTTCCCAAGTAAGTTTTTGAGTGTTCTATTTAGGCGTTCGACCATCCCATTAGACATTGGGTGATAGATACTACTCAAAGATCTTTCTATCTGCAGAGTAAACATTACTTGAGAAATGGTATCCGATATCAGTTGGGTGCCATGGTCTGATAATATTTCTCCGGGGAATCCCAGACGAGAAAATATGAGCCAAAGAGCATCTGCAATATCAGCAGTAGTAATGCTCTTCAGAGGAATAGCCTCTGGCCAACGTGTGCACATGTCAACACACGTCAAGATAAACTGATGTCCTCTGGCAGACTTGATCTTAAACGGACCAATAATGTCAATTGCCATTTTCTGAAACGGCCGAATAGGAATATCTGCAGCCTGAATAGGTGCAGCATGGCATGGACCTTTAGATTTGACTTCTTGACATACTTTGCAAGATCAAAAATAAATCCGTATGTCTTTGTTTACGAAAGGCCAAAAGAAAGCCGCAAGAACTCTTGACTTAGTGCGGGAAAAACCCATATGTCCAGCACACTGAGAGTCATGAGCGTGCTGCAAAATTTTAACTCTCATATTCTTGGGTACAAGAATCTGAGAATGAATGGGCTTAGCGGAGTCCTGAACCATACGTACAAGTACGCCATTCTTCATTGTAATCCAAGATTTACGATTTGTATCTTTATTTGGATCACCTTTTGTTGCAAGAGTGAAGAATTTCTTCAAAGATGGATCATCTTCCTGTTGTTTTATAAATGAGTCACGAGAAATTACCAAGGGATCATCTTGGTTATGCGCTTCATTATCTTCAGTAAATGAAGTTTGAGGCATATTGAGAGCTTGAGCTCTAGTGACTACTGCATTAGCAGTTTGCAAATTTTGATGTTCCCAAACAGCAATTTGTTGCGGAGTGCATTCTTTGACTCCGTGAATACGACTGATGATAAGATCAGCGATCGGATTCGGCAGAAGACATGCGTGTACATCTCCTGTAAAGAAAGGAGTAGCAATCTTAATGATAGCAGTAGAGTACTTCTCCAAGGTGCCGCCGAATGTTACACATTTGACTACTTTGCCTGTGGCACGGGAAGGATCTACGAGTGACTGCCTAACACCAATGGTGGTGCATCCAGAATCAAAAAGAACTGAGACTGGATTGTCATTTACCAAACCTTTGTGTAAGACAAGAGAACCTCTTCCATCATTCGCGACTGACGCAGGAAGAGCGGGAAGAGGATGGCCACAATAGTTCCTATTATGACTTCCCCTGCGGAAATGTCTATAGTTTTGACAACCACTGTATCGAGGGCTGTCAGGCCGTCTCCAGTTCTTCGAAGAAGAACCTTGATATGATTGGTTACCTTGATTTTGATAACTATTGGAGTTACCCTTTTTATCAAACCTATATTGAGCTCCTTGAAATTTGTGTGAGTAATTATGATTGTATGGTGTTGCTGATACAACTGGCATACTCTCCTTAATCTTAGTGTTGCCAAAAGTCACGTCAGGGTGTGCAGTGACATATTGGGAACAATATTCTTCCATTTGTTTTAGTGTGTTGGGTTTACGCTCATGTAGAAATTCAAGGAATGGTTTATTTATAGAAGACGTAATCTTGTCTCTAAGCAACAAGTCCATAAGTGCTTCATATGTTTTTTTCTGTTTTGGATAACTAAATCCATCGTGTAAATGTAAGACGTGCTTTTGCAATGAATTCTGAGAATTCTACACCTGTCTCAGGTACCATCGTCTTAAACAAAAGACGATAACCTTCTTCCGTCAATTGATATTTTTTTATCAAGGCTGCTCTAATAACATCATAATTATCTTTATCAGCCTCTTCTACCAAGCTTATACTAGTCAGAGAATCACCTTTCAAATTCTCTGATAACTGATTAGCATATTGTGATTTATCCACATTATGAGTTCCACAAGAACGTTCAAATCTATCCAGCCAGAATGTAATATCGTCACTGGACTGATTGAACGGTGGAACCTTAACCTTGTAAGTAGAAGGTTTACCATTACCACTAGATGCCTGATTAACATTACTCATACTTGTCAATTTCAATTTCTCTATCTCAAGAGCTAATAGTTTCTGTTCATGTTCCATCTTTGCGTTTTCTCTTCTTTCTTCAGCTTCTATTCTTTTATTTTCAGATTCTCTGTCTAGCTGCATTTGCATCTTTTTTTCTTCTGATTCTTTGTCTAATCTTTTTTGTTCAGCCTCAGCTTCTCTTTCTAATCTTTTTTGTTCAGCCTCAGCTTCTCTGTCTAGTTGCATCTGCATCTTTTCAGCCTTTTGTGCCTTGGCAAACTGAGCAAGTGCAAACTCTTCTAATTTCTCTTCAGTTTTGCCCAACGCTATGCCTTGCTTGATAAAGTGTTCTAAAGTCGACATAATGTCTAATAATGTGAGACTAGTTACTTGAAATAATAATGCAATCTATCTCAAAGTAAATAGAAACAAGTTCTTAGTGAACTTGATTAATCGGCTCACTTTATCCCAATCTCTGTGGGAAACAAGCCTTTAATAAGGTCTTGTATAATCAACTGTATAATAATAATAATCCACTACCAGTTGATTTTATAACACAAGTGCACTACACAGCTAATAGTGCATGATCAAATATATCCATAAATGTCAACCAACAACATAAACAAAGGACAATCATAAAATACAATATGAAAACATTCGCAGGAATCAAATAAATCAAATAGGAAAATCAAAGTAAATTATCACAGAGCCTGTGATGATAACTGCGAGATAATAAACAACACAAATGACGTCACAGTGTATAAATATAAAAGGTGTATGAAATTAAATGAAAGGAAAGGGAAGACCTACAAATATAAACAAATCAAAACAAAACTGAAAAACAGAAAAATATCACAAAAACAACGATGAGAAGAACAACACGTCACAACTAACAAAAATAGCAGCAAATTGTCGCTAGTAAATTTTCACTTAAGAAAATTTACAAGTACCTACAGAAAACGCTCTCAATAGAAAACGTCTGTCACGTGGTATATTTTATAGAGAGTCACCTGCCCAACCGACCCGCGGACAAATACACAACAATATCACATGTAAACAATTAAATATAAATACGTATAACATGTAATGGAATGTAATGTGTTGCAAATAAGGCTCAGTTATTATCATACAATAGTACTGACAATTAATTACTAATTTATCCTGGCCTTAACTATTACAATGTTCAACACAAAATAGATCAGTACAAGAAGATCCACGGTTGAAAGTAGGATTTCTCAGCTGTATAATGTAACTTTTGCTAACACAGTCAAATATATGATTCGACACTGCTGTGTAACGATGTCTGTTCCATGTGAATAATGTCTGCTCCACAAGCGTTGACCTAGTTATTGCATCTGCTTGACAGGACAGGTCACGTGGCAAAATGTTGAGGCTGTCATCGACTTTAAACTTGTACTGCTGTATGGGTGTTGATGTGTGTCGTATGCGGCCACAGGAAACGATCTGGCATCAGTAGCTGACTTCTCAATAGTGTCCACTGTGACGGTTTGACTCCCCACACTGGCCACCACTGATACCTGCATGGTCACTCCTGATACAAGTAAGTTGTAGAATGAGTCAACTCGAAACCGACACAGTGTTGGTTGGGTATACAGGTCACCTCGTCCAGAGAGTATTGGGGCTCTGACAAGGGGTAATGTTGACGTTGAGTGAGAGTGTAAATGTCAGGTGCGCGAATGCATGGACTGTTCTGTAAAGTTGACTAATAAATCAGGCACACACTCACTCATAGTTAAAAGTCACTGACGTATACCACTGTGGACGTTTTTGTTCATGGATTTAATGAGACACACACTGACATCACGGTTACGGTCACTGGAACAGGTTGACAACAACATCGTATACTTGAAAAATGGTCTGCAATATCAAATAGGCATTCGTGTCGAATATAGGTACAACTGGACTTTAGCAAACAAGCACTCATGGTCCTAGTTGTCTGACATCTCAGGCCCTAACTGACTAATCGCATCAGTTAATGCTAGCAAAAGTGTTTATCATAAAAGGCTCCCTGGTAGGACCACTTCTGGCTAAGTATTACAGTTCGTAAATTAGCAAGTTGAATGACGACAATCTTCAACCATCAATAATAGGATTTATAATAGACAGATCTCTGTATCGTCCTGTTCTCCGGACGATAATCCGCTAGACCAAAAGCGGGATCAAAAATGGCTCCATCTTGCGTGAGCATCGCTCACGCCGAAGGTGAATAATGAAACCTAATTGAAGGCTCTGCTCCTTATACAAATGTGCATATTGGGCTCGGCATGTCCGGTAATCAATACTGCTGCAAATATCAAGCTTTTGTGCTGCTAGGTAACATGCCGTCTTTATATATATATTCAACAAATCATATGGACGGACGATATCACGTCTGCCCACCTAGGCATAGAAAGAGTTCAGAAAAATGTCTTCGTTACCTTAGTCATAGAAAAACACACTAGCACATATCACACGCCATCACTTGGCGTAACGAATGAACACTGGGAAAACCAATGACATAATAGTCATACAGAGAAACAATCTCCTTCCCAGAATAAGACCACAGAGACCAATCTTCGGACTTTCCTATCCGAACAGCGTTCAGCAGAACCGACATGACGGAAGCCTCGACGACAACCACACTAATTCACACATGCGCAGAAGCGCGCTTGACCCCAGAATTCAGCTCCAAAATAGGCCGACGTTAGACATTAAAAGATATAAAGATATAAGACTAAATCGCCTTAAATAGTCAAGGAATAAACATTAACTCGGGTTATAAACCTTTTCAAGGAAGACCAATCTGTTCTGTTTAAACAAGGAACAAACCGACGTAAATCTAATTCGTACGCCAGAGAAGATAACGAATATAATAAAATATAACATCAAACCAATCAAGGGTTATTTCTCTTAGATTATCAAATAAGTACCTTTCATCAGACAAATAGAACTCTATCTCAATAGGTACCAGAATTTGCGAATGTAAACGAAGCAGAATCTCGAGTAGCTATATGGATGATAGCAGTCGGATACTTTTCAAGAGTTCCCCCAAATGTGACACATTTCACCACCTTTCCAGTGGCACAAGAAGAATCTATGAGAGATTGTTTAACCCCAATAGTTGTGCATCCAGAATCAAAAAGAACTGAGACTGGATCATTATTCACGAAACCTTTATGTAGTATAAGAGACCCTCTTCCGTCATGCGCAGCTGCTGCCGGAATAGCGGTTAGAGGATGACCGCATCTCAAGGTAGATATAGTAGTAGGTTCGAACAAAGTTGTGCACTCCGGGCACTGAGATGCTCTCTCAAAATCAAAAGCAGAGCAAGCGATAGCACTAGAGGTACCATTATTATTGTTCACTTGATTACCAACTCCTTGTGACTCTTGTTGAGCAGAGTTAGCATGGTGACATGATCTATTATTGTTGTGTTGCGATCTACCGCGACTATTATTTCTTTTGGAATCATTGTTACTTGTTCTCCTGAAACTGTTGTTCTGATTTGAACCCCAGTTTCCATATTTACGATTATCATTTCCTCTTTGTTCAGAATATCTATTAAATGGGTTTTGTTGTCTCCGTGAAAAATTATTATAGGCTCGATAGTTTCCATTAAAGCTACCCCTACGAACATTTCCATAATTGTTGGAGCCAAAATTGTGAGGACTACCAGATTGCCTCCAGTTCCTAGAAGAAGAATCATTATGAGATGGAACTCCTTGGTTCTGTCCAAAATTACGATTACTCCTTCTATCAAAATTGCGCTGAGCACCTTGAAATTTACGACCAAAATTAGGACCATATGGTGCTGCTGAAGCCACCGGTAAACCTTCTTTGACTTTAGAGTTACTAACAGTTACATCTGGGTATGCAGTGACATATTGGCAACAATATTGTTCCATGTCTTTCAAGTTTGTAGGCTTACGCCCATGTAAAAAGGCAAGAACAGACTCATTAACTGATGACATGACTTTGTCACAAAGTAGTAAGTTCATAAGAGCATCATATGTGTGTTCAGTTTTAGACAGTTCGACCCAACGTGAAAACGTAAGACGTATCTTTGAAATAAAATCTGAAAACTCGACTCCAGTCTCTGGTAACATAGTCTTAAAGAGAAGACGATACCCGTCTTCATTAAGTTGATATTTCTTTAATAAGGCTGCTCTGACAAAATCATAATTATTCTTGTCAGGACCTTCTATCATACTTATAGTAGTCAATGCTTCACCTTTAAGTATATCCATCAGTTGTGCAACATATTGCGACTTATCTACTTTATGAGATTCGCATGAAAGTTCAAATCTATTTAGATAGAACGATATATCGTCACTTGCAGAGTTGAAAGCAGGTAATTTGACCTTATAAGAACCAGCATTTATCTTATTTGAAGTTGTTTGATTATTTGACTCATTTTGTGAATTACCCATATTTGCCAACTTTATTTTCTCCAACTCCAAAGCTAAGACTTTCTCGTCGTGTTCCATTTTCTGTTTTCTCTCTTCAGCTTCTAGCTTCTGTTTTCTTTCTTCAGCTTCTAGCTTCTGTTTTATTTCTTCAGCTTCTAGCTTCTTTTATTCCATCTCCATTTGGAATTTTCTCTCATCTGCTCCTCTTTGCTGCTGAATTTTTCTCTCTTCAGCCTCTAATTTTTTATTTTCAGCCTCTAATTTCTTTTGTTCCATCTCCATTTGGAATTTTGTCTCATCTGCTTCTCTTTCTATCTTCTGTCTCTTTTCTTCAGCCTTGTGCGCCTTGGCATATTCAGTCATTGCAAATTCTTCTAATTTCTCCTCGGTCTTGCCAAGGGATTTCCCTTGTGCAATGAAATAATCCAAAGTAGAAATTCTGCTGGATTATATAAGATAAATACCTTGTGCAATGATTATTATCTCAGAAACTCACTTTTCCCCACCTCAGTGGGTGACAAGTCTTTGCCTAAGAACTTGTATATAATTACTTCACCTATAAATATAATTACTTAACTATCCTTCTTGTGCATAACAATATTGACAGCGTATAACAACATATACAATACCAACAAGAATAACAAGTACAAGATATAAGTACAAATGAACACTTTCGCAGAAATCAACAGAACAATAAAGCAAAATGAAGCAAAAAAAAATATTGCAAAACTTGCAATGATAACTGCGAAAGGTTTACAATACAAGAACAAAACAGTGTATAAACGAATATAACTGAAAGATAGCAAGAGGAGGCAGACACTCACAAACAAAAATCAAAAACTAAAGAACAGAGAAAAATATTACAAAAACAACATAGGACACCTCGGCACAACTAAACAATGATATGAATGACTGAATTCGGTATAAACACGAATTTAGACAAACAGTCCCTAAAGAACGCTTCCAGATCTACTGACCGTCCGAGGAGGTATTAGCAGATCTGAAAGTCCCTCCAACCAAACCCGCGAAGAAAAAAAAACATATATGACATATAACATATGACAAAGAATTCGAGAATAACAGCAACAATCAAGAATAAAGTACATCCAGTCCGCAGCCAAACAATGTAGATTAACGCAGGAACTCCGGGCTATCGACTTGAAGTCAGCACATCAGAAGTCCAACGTACAGGAAATACACGAGCTGGAAACACTGTACTTCTCGACTTGAATACCTTGATCTCCCAATGGACAGCTTGTGCCTGACAGTTTATTGCCCCGTGTTGCTGGCGACCACTGTTGCACCATGCCAACCACTGTTGCAAGAGGCGAACACTGTAGTGGTGCGATGAAGATGGTCAGTTCGCCTAGTGTTACTGGACAGGTTGAAGGTGGACGCTGGTGTGGAGGTAGTATGTTCCAGAAGAAGGTACGCTGATGAAAGCATACAGCTAGGTCAGGCTTACACAGGTGGCCGACAGGGTGTGTGTGTGTGTTGTCAATAGACGCGAATGCGTGTAGTTCAGGATCAAAAGGCACGGGAGAGTCAATACTGGTCACACACATCAACACACATGTAGAAGTCAGAAAAGGGTATAACTTCTTCTCGTTCTACACTGTTTAATAACGTAATACAGTCACAAGGACATCCTGGCAAACAGTGCTCAGGTACATGGTAACAATCCACTGTCACGAGTTACAAGGAAACACATCGTATGACTATATTCTCCACTTTCTCTTCTCCAGCGACACAATAGATGTCGTATACAATTTTTCTGGCCCTAGGCACTAATATGATGATATACATTGATACACCTATAAAATTTGTAGTATTTATAAGTCAAAGTAATGTAGGGATAATAATGGTGAGGTTGTAAAGTTTCGTTTTCGCCCACGCCAGCAATCGTATGGATTTTAGCAGGCCGTCTGGTAGAATAAATAGTACTATCGTTTTCTAATGCCTTGGAAAACTATTTATAACATTTTGATACGAAAGGTTTATTCGTCCAGAAGGAATGCGAGAGAGGAGCGACAGAAAAGTGATACTTTTAACACGTGTTGGTTTGAAATCAACTCAAATTTGTAAGCAAACGCGCGTAGTATTGTTAGGCAGGTTTGAATAAAAAGGCGGAAACGCCCCATGCATGCCGCTTAATATAATAACATCGTGGGAAATGTATAAACACACAGACAGCGCATGGCCTGCCAAATAGTAAAGTTTATGACGTAACAGACTAGTGGTTTCAGTTTGAACAAAGGGAGAGAGGGGGGAAGATGGAGTATTTATATAAAAGTAGAAATTGCCAAATAATATGGAAAATATATGGAAATCTTTATTACCAGGATTAGGACCATAAAACTTAGTTTGATAGAATATGATCTTCTGAGCAATAATATGTTTTATTCTCCAAAATCGCCCAATTAATAGTAGAGATATTGACAAAATACTGTATAGGTTCGTACAGACAGTCGAACAGACCCTCGTGTTGCATTCACTATCTATGACATTTTTGACGCGCGTTGGTGGAAATGAGGCAGGATGGGGCAAGGAAAAGCCAAAAGGGGGAAATCTAGGAGTAAGTGAGAGGCACATTTGTTAGTCCAAAATCAAGTCTATTTTTAACTTGTGCTGCCAAGATCGGACGGACAGACCGACAGAGGTACCCCGAAATTGGGCTGTAATTTTGGCTTTATTTTCAAATTGAAGTCAGAATTGGGAATTGTCCGATCCCATTGGCCAGCATAGCTGATATTGAGAAGAAAATTTGAAGGCTCGACGCCATTTGATTTATTACTGTCCCTTGAACAGGACGATTGAAAGTCTGTGAAGTGTGACTTGCCTTATTAAATATATATAAAAGTAAAATAAAAAAGCCTCATTGTCCAGCCAGTGGCACGTCTGAAGTTGTGCCAAATCAACGTCATCATCATGTGACGTATTCTTTCCAGAACGTTGTCTCCATTACAGCTGCTCTGAACGCATCACGATTCTGGGCAAGTCGACCTGCATCAGCCAAAGACAAGTTCAGACTCTCTGTGATGTCCTGGGTCCACCGTCGTCTAGGTCTACCCCTTCCCCTTTTTCCAGGGACCATGCCTTCCATCACTGTTTTTTCCACACTATTATGTCTTTTTATATGACCGAAAAATTTCAGCTTCCTTATTGCGATGGTATTTAGGAGCCAATGTTCCTGTACGTTTAGTGAGTGCAGTACTTCTCTGTTGGTCTTTTTTCTGTCCAGGGTATTCTCAACATCCTTCTGTAGCATTTCATTTCGAATGATGTAATCTTTTTTGCAACTGTTTTATTGAGTGTCCAAGTCTCGCAGCCGTATGTTGCTACTGTGTTGCAAATCAACGTACCTGTGTGTTTTCATTGAATTTGTGGTAAGACAGAAATTATTAATATTTTATTTAAAAATGTGAGAGTGAGATACTGCCATTTGAAAAATATTACGACTGTAAGTAAACAGGTCCCTAGCAGACCCATGCAGGGCCTAGAGGTTGATTCATCATATAATAAACTACCAGAGAGGAAGAACTAAAATATTTTATAGGTTGTCATCAGGGATCATATCACCTATCATATTGTATGGAAAAAGATCATTGATAATGGCAGAGGTGTTGCAGCCATTAGGGGAGAGGAATGTGAAACTGGTACTACTTGTTACATCATTTATATGGATGGGCTGGGTTGGTCAGAGAGATCTGACCCAGGTCTTTTGTTTTAAATATATTATTGTTTGTAAAATTGGTGGATTAGATATTATGTTAAGACCGAACATAATTTTCATGTTGCAGGGTTTCTTTGTCTGGCACTGTGCTAGTGCCAGATGTTCTGAAGTGAACGACTCTGTATGAGAGTGGATGTGTCTCTAGTGGTAGAAGCTGTCTACCACTAGAGTAGTAATATTGATACACGCTGTCTATCATATTACCTCAGAGAAAGTGAGGCAGTGGCCTTGGCCGGAAAGACAACTATCTTCTATCGTCACAGGCCAGATAAGTACATCAGACCTGGCCTGCGGGATTTCATCAACTTCTCCACCCAATAAAAATTGAACTGTACTTGTAATAAAAACTTTTCCACCAATACTCACGTATAACGAGAAAATAAACTTTGTGAAATAAAAGACCGGGTATGATGTAAATACGCCGACCCTCCATCCAGCACTATTTAGGAATTAATATAGGTTTAGTAACACCATTATTAGATTTTAAAATATATGTATGGACAGTTCGTCCTTTTTGATTTGATTGACTTGAATATCTGTGTGCGGTATCTGTGGATTATAATCAAGACTCCCCTCTCATGCTGACTGGCCACTGTTTATCAGACTCCTCATTTCGACAACACTGTCTTGATGTTGTGGTTACGTCAGTCAAAAGTGAGTACGTCGTACAACAATACAGTAAATTTAACAATTTTAACATTACTTAAAGACATTTTCCAAACCCAGTCATGGTTACTCTGCTTCGCCTTAGCGTTTTACCAAAGTTCGCAAAATTGCTTTCCATACAATTGTCGTGAGTGTGTTTTTTTTTTTTTCGTACGCCCGCTAATACTCGAGGCGGAATCTCAGGTTATTATTTTATGGCTAACCTGACATTGATTTTACGTGAGTATCCCTTTTTTCTTGTACAGAGACATGTGTCCCTCGCCATTCAGGCAAATACTCTCCGATTTCGGAGGTACCCATTACAGCTGGGTCGGCTCAGGAGCCGCCAATCCCTGGTCGACGACACTCCTTCAAATGTGCTCGCCAGGTCTCGAGTTAATCCAGTCCAAATCCCGGTCGACGAAAAATCCTCAAATGCCGTCACCCGGGTTTGATCCTGGATCACCCGGTCGCCAGAGCGGTGTGGTAACCACTACGCTAGCGCGGCTCCTGAGTGTGTATAATTATTAGAGTAGTAGAACTCCATTTATCCGAATCCCATGGGACCGAGCATCGTTCGGATAATCAAATGTTCGGATAATTGGATTACATAATGTATCGATTACATGTACACATATTTCTAAAAATAATTAACCATCACAAAGAAATTAGACTATGTGATAATTTTACCATGATACAACGTTAAAATATCTCCAAATTTAACGATAAAATGTAGGGTTAAAAATAATGCGTCAGATACTAGGAGACATGCTCGCCCATGCCAGCCTTTCCTGCCATCATTCAAATTATCTAGTTAGACGTGCAGACGGAACGTTTACTTTTTGTAGACGGGGGGGAATGAAACGGAGATCAAAAAAGGAAAGATATGACTGAACACGTGTTTTAAGTTCGAACGGCAAAAAAGACGCAATTGGGGGTGAAAGGAAAAAAATTCACGTCCCTAGTTGACATAAGTAAGGAAATGGACAAGAAAAAGACCTTAGCTCTTATTCGAGACAGTCATTTCTTGGACGTTTTTCGATACTTGGTCTTTATTTGAATGCCGCGGAAAAACACATGAGAGAAGGTTCTCGAACAAATTTCAAAAAATTAAACTTGAAGAAAAAAAATATGTTTTTTCTTAATAATAGAGTTATGAAAATAAAACCTAGCTAGTTTGATAGCCCATCTTGAGCAGAGAAATAATATGATTTCAATTATACAGACGGGTAGATAATAAGGAAGATAATGACAAAAGACTGTGTTGTTCATATCAGACGAGCGACTGCACTGTTAACCCATGTCACTAAAAGTTTCGAAAATCTTGGCCTTGAGCATGCAAACGTAAAAATCGAGCTGTAATTAAAGAGAGGGGAAGTGGTGGAGAATTGTAGCTAAAAATAACTTAGGCGGCAGATTCGTGTGGGAAATGCATGTAGAACCAAGCGTGTTTTTTATAACAAAACAAGTAGAGACAGACGGACTAACAGACCGTAATACATACTTGACTGAGATTTGACTGAAGTGACTTTTTGGTTGTAATTTGAAAGTTAGGGGGGAAGTCGGCGATTGGTCAACGCATTTCATAGTAGCGGGACAGAGAGGTGAAATTTTGCCATTTGACATAAGTCTGTTCAGAGACGCAGTTTAAATTAATAGTGGTGTTGATTCCTGAAGAATACAAATATATAGTGGGACGCCATCATACAGCCAGCAGCTCAGCTGAGTTTTGCTAGCAAATTTAACTGTGTTCTCAATTCTGAATTCTGGTAAGAATGAACAATATTTATTTTGTATATTTTAATAAATCGAGTGATTGATACTGCCATATCATAAAAATGATTACGACAAGTAAGTGTTCGCTCTAGATCCCCAGCCCAAGTTCAGGGTCTAGAGACATACATACAAAGAACATATATAGGAACGCCTAAATAAAACTATGAAAAAAGATCTAGTGTTGAGATCAGTGGAACATATCACCTATCTTATTCAATAGCAGGAAGCTATTGAACATATCTCAGATGCAATGTAGTCTTGGGGAACTAGTACTATGTGAAACCAACTAGGTAAGATGTGCTGTGTGGTCAGAGTGATCTGACCCAGTCTATGTGGTGTTGTTGTGTGTAGTGTTGTGTGCAGAAGTGGTTCAGGA